>OU015499.1:113356663-113804163 GCA_907164885.2 Dolomedes plantarius
TGTATTTATCGAGAGAAGAATTTATATTTAGAGCAAAACTTTTTCCATTTCCTGAAAAATGGCGGGAGCTCGGGAATGTGGATTTTCACAGAAATGGGAATGTTTGAGTATTTTTGTATAGAGGCAAGTCAACGGGAAATATTTTCAATTATGCTCTTACTCAATTGAGCTCAAACGAGTTACTTCTCGAAATAATGCTATATCTCGAATGCAGGGTGATCCAACGCGTTAAGGGCGATTTTGTTTAATATTGAAAAAAAGGGATAATGTGTAGGGGTGCACTAAGAAAGATTTTTGAAAAATTCTTCTTAGATTTTTAAAATTAAATTTCCAAGCTGTTTTTGTAACATTTCTTAAAGTTTGCATTTAAACTAACAATCTGAGGGTTATAAAATTTATATCACGAGAAAGATCCTAAAAATTCCTTTAAAATGAAATCTTTTTCGAATCTTTACCTCCATTTTCTGATTTTTGGAGAATTTTTAAAGGTTAATTTTTAGAATTTAATTTATTAAGTGCCGATAACGTGGTTTCTTTTCTTTTTATGATACTTTAAACTAATTTTGCGTCACGTGCATAACAACGAAATAGACAAAAAAAATTTTCTTTCTACTGCGGCAGACAATTGGACATTATCCAAAAAAATATTAAAATACAGTAAAAGAAATGTTTCGCAAACTGTACTATATTAACTATACTATACTCTTTAGTATGTTCTATTAGCTTTAATTTGAATATTTTCTTCTACATTATTTTGTCTATAAAAATATCCGTTACGATTTTTTCATAAATATATATATATATTTTTACATCAATTGCATACATTGATCGTCGTACTTATTATATATATATATATATATATATATATATATATATATATATATATATATATATATATTATTTTTTTTGGCATTAATTGCATGCATTGACCGTTGTATTTAATTTCCATGTACTCCGTAGCGAAGCACGGGTATTCAGATATTATATATATAATAGCCGTTGTCTCTGTATAACACTTCCGGGCTGTACTCATCTTTCAATTGAAGCCCTCAGTAAACAAACAGCCGGTTAGGCTTAATTTCAATTTCCGATATGGATCAGAATTTTTTCTTACCTAAAAACTAATATCTTCTCCATCAAATCACGTTTGTTCAGCCTATTTTTTTATAAAACATTCAGAACTAAAAAAAATTGGATGCTTTTAACTGTATATTTAACGGTTTTTAAAAATCTGTTTACTTTTGCGATGAATTCTGAAAGTAAGCAAACTTGAATGTGAATGAATCAAGTAGCTCAAGTATTCATATCGCGTAGTGAGCTGTAAAAAACTGGATGGCAGTCTACTTCTCCAATCGCATGAAAAACTAAATAAATAAAATATAATGAAAGGGTTTGCTTTTACAAGGTGTGGATTAAATGCAATATTCTTAGATAATTCGGGATATTTTTTAACTTTCATATACTTTTTCCATTATGACGTCATCATTAGTATTATGACGTCAAAATGACGGGTTACCTTCTAGTTATGGTATAAAAGAGTACCCCGCCGATTGCCAAGTGTTCTGGTTGAGCATGCATTTTGTACTTTGAGCATTTCCGATTTCTTCAGTTGGCGCACGATACCATTACTGCACCCAGAAAACATACTTCAAGTGCCTCGTTTTCAGCTTTTCAAGTGCGATCGGAATCGCAACTTCTCGATCATTGTTGACCGAAGCTACTTCTCACGTCTTTTCGCGACTCTGGTGGCGATAAATCTCGAATTAGAAGTACGTGATAAGCGAGAGAGAGAGCGGCGCACACAAAAGTAACAATTTAGCGGCTCCTGATGATATAGCACCCTGAATGATATCGTGTAGCTTTTGGCGCCAATCCTTTTATCGGGACGTTGAAAGTGTTAATAAGATTTGCTTAAGGAATTGAAACCTTTTCAAAATAGAAGATAATTCTGAGGCTGACCGTTGCGAGAAAGGAACTGCGATCCCTGCACACATTCCCACGAGGCCAGTAACATTCATTCGAGGAAATGAATCGAGTATTAATTTGATGGAATTTTCCGCGATGATAATGGAATTTATTACGGACTAGCTGAATACCTTTGCTTCGCTACGGAGTACATTCAAAATAAATACCACGGTCAGTGTATGCAGTTAATGCAAAAAAAAAGCAAAAAAAAAAATATATTTATAATAGATACAACTATCAATGTAAGCAATTAATGCCAAAAAAAATTATTAAAAATATCGTAACGGATATTTTTATAGACAAAATAATATAGAAGAAAATATTCAAATTAAATCTAATAGAACATACTAAAGAATATAGTACAGTTAATATAGTACAATTAGACGAATATTTCTTTTACTGTATTTTAATATTTTCTTGGATAATGTCCAATCGTATGTCGCATTAGAAAGGAAAAAAAAAATTTTTTTTTGTCAATTTATTTCGGTGTTATGCACGTGACGCAAAATTAGTTTAAAGTATCCCAAAAAGAAAAGAATCCACGGGATCAGCCTTTTAGGTCCAGCGGTTTGGTCTGTGCGTTATTTTTCAGTTAGTCAGTCAGTTACGGAACTGCTTTATATAATATAGATTAATGAAATTCTACCCGATGATTTTCAGGGGTGTCATCACTTTTACACAAGTAGAAAGTCAGAATTGTTTCCGTTTTTTCGAACTTTTATAACTTTCTTCGTTATAGTCCACTAGCTGAAAACCCGCACTTCGCTACGGAGTACATTCAAAGTAAAAACATCGGTGAATGTATGCAATTAATGCCAATATATATATAATAAATACGACGATCAATGTATATAATTGATGTAAAATATATATATATTTATAAAAAAATCGTAAGGGATATTTTTATAGACAAAATAATGTAGAAGAAGATATTCAAATTAAATCTAATATAAAGAATACTAAAGAATATAGTACAGTTAATATAGTACAGTTTCTAGAACATTTCTTTTACTGTATTTTAATATTTTTTTGGATAATGTCCAATCGTCTGCCGCATTAGCAAGAAAAAAAAATTGTTTTTTGTCTATTTAGTTTTTATGCACGTGACGATAAATTTATTTAAAGTACCAGAAAAAGAAGTCACGTGATCAGCATTTAATAAATTAAATTCTAAAAATTAATCTTTAAAAATTCACCAAAAATCAGGAAATGAAGGTAAAGATTCGAAAAAGATTTCATTTTAAAGGAATTTTTATGATCTTTCTCGTGATATAAATTTTATAACCCTCAAATTATTATTTTAAATGCAAACTTAAAAAAAGTAAAAAAAACAGCTTAAAAATTTAATTTAAAAAAATCTAAGAAGAATTTTTCAAAAATCTCTCTTAGTGCACCCCTACACTATAAGAAGAATCGCCATGCAAAATTTCAGCCCTTTAGGTCCAGCGGTTTGGTCTGTGCGTTGTATGTCAGTCAGTCAGTGAATGAATGAATGAATGAATGAATGAATGAGTCAGTTACGGAACTGTTTTATATATATAGATTATACAAGAAATTTTCAGTATTACTTCTTTATAAACTTTTTAGACTAAGTTCTCTGAACTAATTTTACTACAAGTAAATAAGAATCTTATTTATAAAGTAAAAAGTGAGTGCATTTTCTGAAGATTTCAAATTTATGCCGCTACACTGCGCACAGACTTACAACAACACTAATAAAGTTTTAATAATAATTTTTACATGTTTGTGATGGAAAAACATTTAAGTATAATTCTAAACCTATTTAAATTTTTAAATACCGAAGAACATTTAATCCAGGACAATCAGATTTTTAGAAAACTGAAAAAGCAGCTTAAAATTACGAGCCAAATGCTAAAATAATTTTTCTAAGAAAACAAATTGGTGCATAATTTTGGTAGCATTATCATAGACTTACCCTGAAAATTTGAAAGTGAATCTGCCGTTGTTTCTTTTATACAGTGTGTGCAAGTATGAAAATCATCATTATGAGAAAGAAAAATGCTTTTTTAAATTTCCCACACTGGTAATGTTTACATCCGGACTACTTCTTTCATGTCATAGTTTTGAATGTTCTAATTGGAATGTTTCAGCGCTGTTTGTTTTAAATGATTCGGGAATGTTCAAATATTCCAAAATTGCGAAAGATAAATTTCGATTTTTTGAAGATTTAAAAGTTGAGACTCCTCTTATTCAAGAATTATTTTTGGATAACCTTTTTTCCCTTCTGAGTCTTTTTAAATGTTAACTGTTACGATATACCAGGCAATTTTTGGATTGTTCGTGTTTTCCGTGCCTATACTGGTGCATTTATGAACGAATAATCGTTAATTCTGTGTAATTTAATTAAAAGCATCTGATTAAATTATTCCTCGCTGTTTTGAGAGGCGAGTTCTCTGTATTCTTCAAAAAAAAAAATGCTCTTGAAGATTTTTTGTTGTTGTTAGATTTGTCATCTTTCAAAGTAATCTACCAATTTCCTTTCTTTTTCATCTGCAGAGAGTTATATTGGGTGGCCATACCGATTTGGCGAAATATTTTCTTAAAAACAAAATATATTTTGCCAACGACAAAAGATTCCGTTTTCAGCTATCAGACAGTAGAAATGAAAATGAAATAGGAATTGTCTTCTCTTTCTTTTAAACTTAATGGTTTTCTCGACGTTACAAAATATAACTAGAAACGGAATATAATATAACTGGATCATGAAAATATAATTGGAAATACCTTTGATTCGGTAACTCATTGCCTGATTACGAAGAAACATTTTTTATTATCTTTCTGCTTATTTTATTAAGGGGTCCCGTGTGTGTGTATATATATATATATATTAATATTAGATCCTCTATATATTCGAATTCCTTGATAAATCGAAGTTTTTCCATTCCCCTTGAACCTGCCTAAAACTATAAATCGAACCTCGGTATATCGAATTCCTCGATAGTTCGAAGTTTTCTAGTTTCCCTTGAGGTTCAGTATATCGAGGTCCCATTGTGTGTGTATTTATATATGAACAGTCTGGGAGTTTTAGTATAACTTAAGGCGCTGTTCACACTATGTCCGTCAGTATCGCAGCGTTACTCGTATTTACATATTTTATCACCAAGTCACAGACCTTAACAATTCCGTGGCTAATCGTTTGGAGGTTTGTAATTGGTTAAATGCATTCCAATACGAGAAACGCTGACGCTGACGGACGCAGTTTGAACAGCGCCTTAGACCTTGTTCACGTAGAATCCGTCAGCGTTAAAGATTCCGTTGGCGCTGATTTGTTAAAAGGGTCAAGGACTGGTATATGATTGGTTAAAACTTTTTTCGCTGGCGCTGACGGAACCTATATGAACAGGCCGTTAGTAGCAGCGCGTCTTGACTTCGGTGTACCATGACATCGTCTGTTCCGAGTTTGATTCCCTTCTATGCAAGAGCCACTTTGTACATGTATTATGCGGATATGTATTAAACTGTGAATGTCCAAATTTTGCCAGCCAAGTTATGATAATTATAGGAAAGAAACAGACACTTTGTATCTTGTGTTTAAAATTTTTTAAATGTATTGTTCTTTCGAAGGTGTCTGATGAGCAAATTTCAGTGCTTAGCTTAGCGACATACTTCAATCAAAGTGGAATTATGTCCAAATCACAGCGAGGCATGGACGTTTCTGTTCTGTCCCCCCCCCCCCCATAGGGAGTTGTGTTGGTTCACGTGTATGGTGCTTCCATAATAAAGTAGCCAGCTGAATCGCGGTATGGACGGACAGTTGTCCTCAGGTCAAAGTAGCTGCCATGTTGAAAAGAAAAAGTGGGGAGGTCTGTGAAGATATTAGAAATTCGATGTCATCTGCCGCTAATTTTGGAATTAGACTTTCCGGGGCTATTTAGTGTAGCTACGTATTGATTCTTCAAATAATGTTCGCAGTGCAATCATTCTAATATCAGCTTTTTGTTACAGACTCTCATGCGAGGAAACGTAGGTGTCTTTATGAATAGAAAAAAACAGGAACTCTAAGGCCGTCTGCACACGGAGCAACTCAAAAGAAACTGATAACTGACTCCAGTCACAAACCAGTCCGTGATGAGTCGTAACCTATGTAATTGAATGGAGCCACGCACACGGCGCAACTGGTTACAAACTCGTCGGACGAGTTATCAGTTTCTTTTGAGTTGCTCCGTGTGCAGACGGCCTAATTCTCATTACTAAATGGAACGTTGCATAACTTACGAAGTTCACCCCGTAATTTTCGCAATAATTTTTAGAAATAGCCTCAAATCACACAACTGTTTTATTTACATGCCTAACATAAAACATAATCAAAGAGAAATCACTCATAAAAAAGTCTGTTTAGAAAACGTATGCACGGTATGTTTAGGATTTCTTACTCTTTCTCTTTTCGTCGTGTTTTGGCGGAGAACTATAGGCTGAACACGGAATCTTGTTGCAGTCCCCATCTGCCATGGAATCGAACAGCGCTTTGACACCGAAACTCTCCAACCAGTGGTTGTCTATCAGCCTGGATGCGGAATACAGGGCTCTCTGGAACGATCTCGACTCGGTTCCGTTCACGGGCGGGCCCCGTGTGACTTGGCAGAATATTTTTTGCATGCAGTCGGGATTGTCGAAACTCCTCGCTCCGAACGTGGTAATCGTCTGGATGACCGATTCCAAGAACTCTGCGCCGTCTAGGCTCCTTCCGGTGTTTCCCGTAGCTGTGGTGGTGATAGTGGGAAGTCCCCCATTCATCATCATGTTAACCAGTGACGGCAGAACAGCTGCTAGTAGAATGCTGAACGGTAAAATCGCAGCTATCAGCAGCATGGCCGGGTCTCGGGTAAGCCTCGACAGCAGTCCTCCGAACTTGGGTTTGTTCGCCTGGTTCATCATCATCATCATGGTGGACATCTGGTCTGGTGTCCAGGGGTCGCCTTTCCAGGAGTCGCCTTTCCAGGAGTCTTCTGGGAAATAGTATTCGCTGAAGTCGGGAGGTGGTCCACCCTTGTTGCTGTCCGCCATTTTCGGCGGGTGACCAGCTTCCATTTGATCTCCTTTCCAAACGTTCCAGTTCATGGAAGATGCGCTGGGTCCAGGGGTGTAGTACCTTGGCCTTGGAGGATTAGGAGGCCTGTAGTAGCTGACGGGAATGTACTCGTCGTAAGCGGGCGGCGAATAGAGCGGCCCCGTTTGCGGAGCTGTCGAATCTTCCTTGGACAACCTTACATCGTCGTTGGATTCGTATTCGGACGGAGCGTCGTCTCCCCTCTTTATCGCGTCGTCTGGCGAGAAGAAATTGGCGTAATTTTTCCTGCCCGATCTCCCAGCGGCCTTCGTTGTGTTCGCTATAAGGTTGTCGTCCTCCGCCGAAGCTGTGCAGAAGCCAGCCACGAGCAGTAACAGCAGCGAGGTTCTGAGGATGCACGTTGCGTCCATGTCTGGCAGTTCTGGTGTTCTGATGCCTACCACGGCCGCGGCTGGGACTTTTATAGGCGGTCTGCCGAAATGCATATAATCACGCTCCGTTTCCATCCAGAAATCTTAGAGGAGAATTTATTAAAAGCAAAGAAAATTTCATTTTTCTTCTCTGGATTTCCTCATCATTTTTTGGATCCTTTTTAGATCGTGATTACCCCTTTTGTGCTGCTCCTGTCACAGGATTTCGGAGGATGGCGTGCCTCCAGTGAAGCCACCGTTCCGCCAAGCGCGAAGTCTCCCGAGTCCGCCCTCGCCCTTTTGTCAGTGCATTAAGACGGACGCTGCCGCCGAGTGATTTACGAGTAAATGAACTTTGCTCTGATGACACACTAATCCCGGAATGAACGGCGGGCATTCTCTTTTATTACGACCGAAGAAGTACGAGGCAGCGCGCGTCGTCTTTTGTTTGTCCCTTTCGCGGAGGTATACGGGAATGCCGCCACGCCTTCGCCAATGTCTGCCACGCACAGACTCAAAAGCTTAAACAATGTGGTCAGTTTTGGATTTTTTTTAATTTATCGACGGTAACGAGTGGGTCACGCGGTGAGGTTTTTCGGATGCCTCTGATCCAGAGGCGGAAAAACGTTCGTCATTTCTTCTTTCGCTGTGTTCAAAGAAAATGTTCTGGATTCCACGGTCTGACGATAACGCGGAGTTTTTACTCTTACGCGTTTTTGAGGCAAAATATTCCCAGTTGGCCAACGTATGTTTTGCACTGATGAAGAAGCTCCTTTGTAGCTTCGAAAAACGGCCGTATGCAAAATAATTGCATCTTACTGCTATCTGTGCTTTATTTACGTCGGATTTCCTGTTTATTCCTCGAGCACAAAGGTTTTATCTTTTCTTTTCAAAACAACATATGTTCGTTAAGATATCCTACATTGGTCCCACCGGATGATCGCCGAATGGCTCGGGCGCTGTCATTCGGTACCAGAGTCCGTGGGTTCAAGTCCCACTGTTGGCATGGATGTTTGTAGCCGTTCGGAATCGGCTTTAAGCAGTAGGCGCCAGTCGAATTATCCCTCGTGTAGCAGAAAATGACCGTAGTGCTTCAAAACCAAACCTACGTTGGTCCGTGGATTAGATCTGGAGTGCCTGTGGACAGGCCCTGATTTTCCATTAGGCCCAGTAGGCCTGGGCCTAGGGGCCCCCGAATGTTGGGGGGCCCCCAAAATTTTTATTTTAAAAGAAAAAATTCCCAATTCAAATTTTTTAAATTTTACCTTTTTTGAATAGCAATGTTTTTTACTTATCCTTTCAAATTTGATTGTTAGATTCATCATATGTAAGTTATAGTGTATATAAAGGATTATTAAGTTTTCCTGGTTGCATTGTATTGGTCTTTTAATGATGAAGTTAATATGTTGTATTGTTTTTTGTTATTTGATAATGTTCTAGGCTTCTACACTTCAAATAGCCAATTTTTGGCAAAATGGTACTTTCACAATGATTCATAATAATAATTATTATTTTTTTGTGTGTGTGTGTGTCAATTTTGGAAATTTTACGCCCACATCGGTGTTAGGGGGCCCCGCAAGTTGTGCCTATAGTCAAGAATTTTCTAAATCGGGCCCTGCCTGTGGATCCGGAATGCAACCAATATTTCTATCAATTGGTAGTTGGTGAGGAGGTGACACGGGTACCCTTTTGTGGTGTGGTAATGATATCCGCGTAAGAGATTTTAGTATACAATAATAACCCCGACTTACGCGGTTTTTGATTTTACCCTTTTTAAATCTTGGAATGAAATTTCCCAAAAACTTTAAATGGTATCTGGAAGAAACTTTGTCCAATACAGTAGAGTCCCGATAGTCCGCATTTCGGTAATCCGAAAGTCCGCTCAATCCGAAACCAAAAGTCAAAAAGAACTAAGGTTACAATAAAACCACAGTGATACTTAGTAATATGAAGTATATTTCTGAAAATTACAAGAAAATTGAAAGTTAGACAATGTACTGAACTAATTATTACTGAACTACATTGGTATGAAAAAATCTGTTAAAATATTTTCGTCGAAGAGAAGAATACCCCTCCCTTGAAGCCAAATTACGTATCGCTAAATCAAATGCAGCGGCTGCGTCTGAGTTGGATACCCCCTGCTTCACCTTCAATCTCGTCTGAGACGTTGACGGGTTCTTTCAAATCCATTTCAACAATCTACTGATCGTCAAAAATCTTAGATTGTACTGTACGAACAACTTACACTCTACTGTACTGTACTAGGCAGCGTTCCGCTCTCTTATCACCCATTGTGTCCAGAGATTTGGTAATGTTTGGACAGATTTTATAAAACAAACTGTTTAATCACACGAAATCTATACTTATATATAAAGAGAGGGCGATTTTGTACGTGGAGGGTAATCTTCAGAACCACTGTACCTATTTGAAATATTCTTCCACTGTTTGAAAGGTACATTATTCCAGATGGACATAGGCTATATATTATGTATATCTGATCAGTAGAAATAAAGTTAGGGGCTTAATCCTAACAATCTCAATTGTTACCGCTACTGTCCTCTACCGCTTTTTGTGCCGAAGTCTTCAACGATCCTTAGCGTGGTGCTATCGCGGTGGGCTTCTGTTCTGACGCTAGCGGTTCGAACCTAGCCGTTCTCCGGCACGCCTTTTTCTTTAAAAAAAATTATTTTAATTATTAGATAACATAAAATTAATTTAAGGTATTATTTAGGTTATTATTAAGGTAAAAAAAGATTTACAATTTATTGGCTATCAACTGGAAATTTATTGGTATAATATTTTGTTCAACCCGGACAAAGTCGGGACGGGCCGCTAGTATGTAATATTTATGTAATCACATGTTATTATGTAATCTATATATATCAAACAGTGCCGTAACTGACTGAATCACTGACTGTCTGACTGACATACAACGCACAGACCAAACCGCTGGACCTAAAGGGGTGAAATTTTGCATGGCGATTCTTCTTATGGTGTAGGGGTGCACTAAGAGAGATTTTTCAAAAATTCCTCTTAGATTTTTTAAAATTAAATTTTTAAACTGTTTTTGTAACTTTTTTTAAGTTTTCATTTAAAATAATAATTTGATGGGTACAAAATTTATATCAAGAGAAAGATCATAAAAATTCCTTTAAAATGAAATCTTTTTCGAACCTTTACCTCGATTTTCTGATTTTTGGTGAATTTTTAAAGATTAATTTTTAGAATTTAATTTATTAAATGATGATCACGTGATTTCTTTTTCTGATACTTTAAATAAATTTATCGTCACGTGCATAACAACTAAATAGACAAAAAATATTTTAATCTTTCTAATGCAGCAGACGATTGGATATTATCCAAAAAAAATAAATATCCCTTACGATTTTATATATATATATATATATATATATATATATATATATATATATATATATATATATATATATATATAACATCAATTGTATACATTGATCGTCGCATTTATTATAAATATATATATTTATTTTTTTGGCATTAATTGCATACATTGACCGTTGTATTTAATTTGAATGTACTCCGTAGCGAAGCGCGGGTTTTCAGCTAGTCTATATATATAAAACAGTTCCGTAACTGACTGAATCACTGACTGACATACAACGCACAGACCAAACCGCTGGACCTAAAGGGTTGAAACTTTGCATGGCGATTCTTCTTATGGTGTAGGGGTGCACTAAGAAAGATTTTTTAAAAATTCTTCTTAGATTTTTTTTAATTATATTTTTAAGCTGTTTTTGTAACATTTTTTTAAGTTTGTATTTAAAATAATAATCCGAGGGTTATAAAATTTATATCACGAGAAAGATCATAAAAATTACTTTAAAATGAAATCTTTCTCGAATCTTTAGCTCCATTTTCTGATATTTGGTGAATTTTTAAAGATTAATTTTTAGAATTTAATTTATTAAAGGCCGATCACGTGGTTTTTCTTTTTGTGATATTTTAAATTAATTTTGCGTCACGGGCATGATAAAATATTAAGGGCATAAAATAAATATTAAAATACGGTAAAAGATAAAAATTTAACCACTAAATTGAGATGGAAGTTTTTTAAGAATTTAATTCAAATTAGTATGTCTTATGGATATTAAACATACAAATTAATTGCATACATTGACCGTTGTATTTATTTTCAATATTTTCTTCTACATTATTTTGTCTATAAAAATATCCATTCCGATTTTTATAAATATTTTTTTGGCATTAGTTGCATACATTAGCCGTTGTATGTATATATATATATATATATATATATATATATATATATATATATATATATATATATATATATATATATAGCATTAATTCCATACATTGACCTTTGTATTTAATTTGAATGTACTCCGTAGCGAAGCACGGGTATTCAGCTAGTATTAATATTTAATACAATATTTTAATTTTAATACAATATTTTCCCTTTGAACTGGTGTTTTTGTAAGTTCTTGATCCCATTTAGACAAAATTGATATGTATTTATATTCAAAGTTGTCCCCGACTTACGCGATCTTTCGTCGTTCCCACCTATCGCGTAACTTCGGGTATTACTATGTAATGTTTTTCAATAATCTATATACAGTGGCTCCCAAAAGTGTTCGTACACTTACGAATTTCAATGAAATAGCGGTCTATCCATTGATTAAAATGAATATTTCAGAATGAGTATTTAATAATAAGATCTATAATCTATTCTAAACAAAACTACATGAAATATTTTGAAAACATAGTAAAACTTTATTTTTAAGAAACCAATCATCCAAAAGTAATAAAACTTTATCTCACAAAAGTCATCGTACACTTGTAAAAAATCTCTACATATTAGTAAATATTCTAATTCGTTAAATTAATATTTAGTAGGATATCCTTTAGCATCCACAACAGCTTTTAAACGTCTGGGAATAGATTGCTTTAGTTCTTTTGTAATTTTTGCATCAATGTTCATCCATTCTTCAATCATAATTGTTTTTAGTTCGCTTTTCGTGTGAATGTCGTGTTTTCGTACTCGAACCTCCAGTTCTCTCCAAATATGTTCTATTGGGTTTAAATCTGGCGATTGAGGTGGTGTTTTCAAAACTTGTGGACAATTATAGAGACACCAGATGCGAACGTTGAGAGCCGTGTGCTTAGGATCGTTATCTTGATAAAAAACAAAGTTGTTTCCAATAAGAAAATTTTGAGCTGATAATTTTAAATTGTCTCTTAAAATATTTATAAAAACAGAATGATTCATTATGCCATCAATAAATACCAAATTTCCTAGTCCTGATGCTGACATACACCCCCACACAAGGATACCTCCACCGGTATGCTTAACTGTTCCTACTAAGTTCTTGGGATTAAGTTTCTCATTTTTTTTTCTCCATACAATTATATGCCCATCAGCACCAAAAATGTTCACCGGCAAATAAGACATTATTCCAATAGGTTTGGGGCTTATTTATCATTGATAGTGCGAAGGGAAGCCTAAACTTTCTGTTTTTCTCACTCACAAAAAATTTTCTATGGGCAGAACCGCCCATGTAATCCAGCTGTTCTGAGAACTTGTCAAAAAATTTCAGGTGAAATTGAAGTAGAAAATGTTTCATTGAATTCTGCAGAAACTTTTACAGCACTCAAACGTGAAATTTTCACAAATTTTCTAATTATAAATTTCAGATCACGTTTTGTTAACTTTGCCGGACGGCCTTTTCTTACCTTGTTTTCGATCCAATTTTCTTCTTTAAAGCGTTTTTTCACATACTGCACAGTAAAATGGGTTAAATTAAGTAATTTAGCAATATTCCGAACTGATTTACCACTACTATGATGAAAAATAATCAATTTTAGAATGATGTTTGTTGCTTCTTTACGACTACGAGCCATTTCTAAATAATAAATAGAATATTACAGAGTAGGCAAGCAAAAATTAAAGCCAAACGATATTTTAAATGCCACCACAATACAAAAATAAAAATAAAGCGCCAGACGATAATTTTAATTATGAATTTATCCGAAAATATTTCAGTGTACGATGACTTTTGTGAGATAAAGTTTTTGTTACTTTTTGATTACTGGTTTCTTAAAAATAAAGTTTTACTATGTTTTCAAAATATTTCATGTAGTTTTGTTAAGAATAGATTATAGATCTTATTATTAAATACCCATTCTGAAATATTCATTTTAATTAATGTATAGACCCCTATTTCATTGAAATTCGTAAGTGTACGAACACTTTTGGGAGCCACTGTATATAAAACAGTTCCGTAACTGACTCATTCATTCACTGACTGACTGACATACAACGCACAGACCAAACCGCTGGACCTAAAGGGCTGAAATTTTGCATGGCGATTCTTCTAATAGTGTAGGGGTTCACTAAGAAAGATTTTTCAAAAATTCTTCTTAGATTTTTTTTAATTAAATTTTTAAGCTGTTTTTGTAACATTCTTTTAAGTTTGCATTTAAAATAATTATACGAGGGTTATAAAATTTATATAACGAGAAAAATCATAAAAATTCCTTCAAAATGAAATTTTTTTCGAATTTTTACCTCCATTTCCTGATTTTTGGCGAATTTTTAAAGATTAATTTTTAGAATTTAATTTATTAAATGTTGATCACGTGATTTCTTTTTCTGGTACTTTAAATAAATTTATCGTCACGTGCGTAACAACTAAATAGACAAAAAAAATATTTTTTTCTCTTTCTAATGCAGCAGACGATTGGATATTATAAAAAAAAATGCATATCCCTTACGATTTTTTTATAAATATATATATAGATAGATATATATTTTACATCAATTGTATACATTGATCATCGCATTTATTATAAATATATATATTTATTTTTTGGCATAAATTGCACACGTTGACCGTTGTATTTAATTTGAATGTACTCCGTAGCGAAGCGCGGGTTTTCAGCTAGTCTAAGCATATAATATGACTAGCTGAACACCCGTGCTTGTCTACAGAAATTTCGGAGTACATTTTAGGATAATTACAATGAAAATCGTAACGGATATTTTTATAGACAAAATAATGTAGAAGAAAATATTCAATAAATCTAATGGAACATACTAAAGAATATACAGTCGAACTCCGTTATAACAAACTTCAAGGGACCAAAGGTTTTGTTCGCTATATCCGGTGGTTCGCTATATCCGAGCCGTTAAGAAAAATGTTAAGAGTTCACAAAATATATAACTCATTAATTGCTATGTGTATTCAATAATGATGTATTGAAAAAATCATTAAATCTATTAAAAATGACCATTAATGATTCACTGTTAAAATCGGTTATCTTCTGCTGACGTGATGCCGATTTCAAAAACATTTAATGAATTTCTTTGTCCAATACATCGAATGACTCCAACACTCTTTCTTCCACTGTTTGTGTTCACAAAAACTTATTGTTGATACGCATCGCTGCTGTAGCATCTGAGATGGTAGGGATTTCGTCATTTATGTGCCCCTCTTCATCAGCGTCAGAATCTTCGATTTCAGAATGATTTATTTTAATTTCTTCCACAATCTCTTAACCAGTCGGAATTTCACATGTACTGACTTCATCATCACATGTTTCGAACAATTGCATGTCGCGATCTGAGAATGATGAAATTTTGTGCTTTTCTATCCACACCGCGATAGGTAAATCTTCATCATCATCTTCCTCAACATTCTTTGCTTCTTCAACATTTGTTGTATCTTCAACATTCTTAAAAAGTTTTAAAAAAATTAAAAAATTCAGTAGTCGACTGAAAAATAACAGGTTCGTTATAGCCGATTCTTAAGGTTTCGGAGGTTCGCTATAAAAGGATAAATTTGAGTTAAATACAATAGGAAAACGGCGGGACCAAAATTTTCGTTCGTAATATCCGGGAGTTCGTTATATACTGGGTTCGCTATAACGGGGTTCTACTGTAGCACAGTTAATATTGTACAGTTTGAGGAACATTTCCCCCGTGAATAACCAAAATATCCTCCACCATTTTATGACGGATATCCGCACAAAGAAGAGATGCCGAGAATAGTCGCAGAGAATACAATTTCCCACACAAGCATAATGGACTGTCCCAATTTACCCCCTTAGGGATGGAATTTCAAAGAATCCTTTCTTAGCGGCTATCCATGTCATTATAGGAATGTACTGTCAAAATTTCAGCCCTTTAGGTTCAGCGGTTTGTTCTGTGCGAGGTCTGTCAGTCAGTCACGGAACTGCTTTATATATATGTTTAATTTAACATCCATAAAACATACTAATTTGAATTAAAATTCTTTTAAAAACTTCCATCTCAATTAGTCTAACGGTTAAATTTTATCTTTTACCGTATTTCAATATTTTTTTTTGTCAATTTATTTCGTTGTTATGCACGTGATGGAAAATTAATTTAAAGTATCACAAAAAGAAAAGAAACCACGTGATTAGCATTTAATAAATTAAATTCTAAAAATTAATCTTTAAAAATTCACCAAAAATCAGAAAATGGAGGTAAAGATTCGAAAAAGATTTCATTTCAAAGGAATTTTTATGATCTTTCTCGTGATATAAATTTTATAACCCTCGGATTATTATTTTAAATGCAAACTTAAAAAAAAGTTACAAAAACAGCTTAAAAATTTAATTTTAAAAAAATCTAAGAAGAATTTCTGAAAAATCTTTCATAGTGCACCCCTACACTATAAGAAGAATCGCCATGCAAAATTTCAGCCTTTTAGGTCCAGCGGTTTGGTCTGTGCGTTATCTGTTAGTCAGTCAGCCAATCAGTCATGCAACTGTTATATAACGTTACATGCAGGTCATGTAATTGTTCCCTCCTCGCTTTCTCTCATCTAAACGATAAGAATATAATATAAGAATAAATACATCTCAAAAACCATCTTTTAAAAGTTTCTGGCAAATTTCCATTTATTTTATGTAAAGTTCTTTCAGTAATGTTTTTATACGCGAAAGCCGTCTGTACTACGATTAACTAATGGGATTTATGGATCTAAAATTTGACTTCGCTTTAGAATGATTGTAAATGCCAAAAGACAGTTTGCAGCGTAATATCCCTACGTTTCCTATTGTATTGTTCCAGACGATGATGCAATTTTCTCTGGGGTCAATGTGCTATGGGTGTTAAATTTTTCTATAGGGTAAAAAAGAAAACTAATGAAAACATTTTATTTTTTTCATTAATATAATTCAATTCAAAAGAGAGCTAATTAGTTTACATGTTTAAATTTTGATTATTTTTAGATGTAGTGTATATGAATACGCTTGGCAGAAATAATATTTTTATAGTAAATTAGCTGAATACCCTTACTTCGCTACGGAGTACATTCAAATTAAATACAATGGTCAATGTATGCAATTAATGCCAAAATATATATATATATATATATATATATATATATATATATATATATATATATATATTTATAAAAAAATCGTAATGGATATTTTTATAGACAAAACAATGTAGAAGAAAATATTCAAATTAAATACAACGGTCGATGTGTGCAATTAATTTTTATGTTTAATATCCATAAAACATACTAATTTGAATTAAATTCTTAAAAAACTTCCATCTCAATTAGTCTAGAAGTTAAATTTTATCCTTTACCGTATTTTAATACAGTGGACGCTCGTTAATTCGAACTCGGTTAATTCGAACTTTCGGTTTATTCGAACTAATCCACAGGCCCCAAAAAACTTGTATTGGAGTTAATGTTAAAAATATCTCATTAATTCGAACTAAATTTTTATCACTTCGGTTAATTCGAACTAAAAATTTGACAAAAAAATTATTTTTCCTCGTTTAATGGAGAAAATGCACACTGTATTTATCATTTTGTGTGTCAAAATTTCTTTTCTGTGTAAAGAGGCACATGCCTGCATTCCTAGACTATTGCATATCCGCTAAACGTTAGTAGCTATTGTCCTTCTTATTAGTGCTAAACGGAAAATGCAATTTTCCTTTATTTGGATCGATTTTCTTAGAATTTCAGAAAAACTGGTCTTTACTACAGATTCTAGGGAGCTGCGTCAGTTATACCTGCAGTGCTGACAAATTAATGTGATCTAGTTTTTCTTCCTCATTGTGTGATGTGAAAGTGTGAAAATTCAGGATGTCTACGCGTGGAAAGTACAAAACCCTAATTTTGGAGACAAAGGTAGAAATTTTAAAGAGAATAGAGAATGGCGAATGTAAAACAAAGTTAGCAGCTGACTATGGAATTAAAAAAAAATATCGAATGGGTATTGAAGATTTTAAATGAAGTGATGGATGGCTTTCTCGATTTAAGTCAAGGCAAAATATTTCTTATCAAACTGTATGTGGTCAAAGCTCTGATGTAAACGAAGACGTATGCACTAATTTCGGTAGGAAACTGCCAGGGCTTTTCTCTACTTACCTGCCGAAAGATATTTTTAATGCGGCCATAATGGACAAAGCCATAATGGACTGTATTAAAACTCTGAAAGCGTTTATTCAGATGGAACCTTCCTCTGAAAATGAATTGAAATGTTTACTTCAAATCGAGAAGCTGGCTGAACAATGTAGGCATCATAAACAGAACCAAACATCCATTTTACAGTTTTTCCCCAAAGTGAAATTCATATTTTTAATAAAAGTTTACTTTATACTGCATATCTTCTGCTTCATTTTATGATTAAGGTAAGTCTGTATTGCTTTTTAATATGTTTAACTTTAGGTAACATAGTATAATATATTTTCTGGGGTTATACATACTAGGAGATTTTCTTCTTCAGTGATACAAATTTAAAGTTATATATTTTCTCTTAACATCGGATAATTCGAACTTTTTCCTGAGAACCTTTGAGTTCGAATTAACGAGCATCCACTGTATATACGATAAAGGTCAGATCCTGCTGTGCAAAATCACTGATTACCATTCAGATTTAGCCCTTAGAAAACGAACGCAGCTGAATTCTATGAGTCAGGTAATTGTACATGCCTCATAATCATAAAGGGTAAATTAAATAACAAGAATAAATCGGATAAATAATTATAATGCGCTGATGTAATTAATGGTGTGATCGATAAGCATTCATAATGCATGAGAATTATTCGCAAGGGTTTATGAAGAAAAATTCTACGGGTGGTCTTACTTCAGCGATTCATTTTCTTGGTACAGGTAATTTGCTACCCCCTACAGGCATTCTCATCTAACTTAATACCTTTCGGCAAAGAAAGGACTCCCCTAAATATTGTGGTCAGAAAAATGATATAGTAAAGTGCGTAGATGAAGCACATCTTCATTAACATACATACATAATTTACGTGCGTCGACGGCTAGAGTCAAATTGGCTTAAACTGCTGACTAAAGTATATAGGGGAACCCGGGGTAGAACGGGGTACGAAGTTGAGGAATGTGTTTTAAAAATACTAAAGGGTTAACTAAGAGAGCTGCAAATTTTTCTATGAATGCATTATAATGTTGTAATCATAAAAATACAATAATATTTTAAGAAAATAAAAGAACAATATATTTTTTTTCAATTGCAAAAAATTGTCATACACGAGGCAGAAAGGGGTGGTAAGAACAATTAATTATAAAAACATATAAACTAGCGGAAATTCAGAAAAAGTAATTTTGCTCTATATTTATTTAGTTTTAAGGGGACTCCCAACTCTTAAGTCAAGGGAATAAGGCATATTTTCATACTTTTTGACTCTTTGTAACTTTCAGTTTACTCCCAATTTTTCCAAATTTTATGTATATGATAAATTGATATATTTATTTTAATAAACAAATTTTCAACTCTCAAAATAATTTTAAATAATTTTTTTTAAATGCTTTAGATATACCTTGTTTTTTAAATTTTTTTATTGTATACTGGCTCGCCCGCAGAACTATGAAATTAATTTTACACTTAAATGTATAATTCCTGTTTTATATTTAAAATAAATAATTCAAAATACAATTGAACTAAAATAATCAACATAAAAATTTTTTTTCAATTTTTTTAAAACTTTTCAAAATATACTTAAAATTTTCTTAAATTTTTGCATTTATTTACCTCTAAAAAATAACAAAATGGGCAGTGATTGCAATAATTCTAGTTCAGACGCAATAAAATAACATGATTATGCAGTGATAAAAATTTCATGGAATTACTTATCATAGTCTTTGAGATATCAGTTGCGGAATGATGCAAAATTACATTTTGAGAAAAATGAGTTTAAAATTTTTCTTACCATAAACTTGATCAGTAATTAAATATTTAGAATATCAATATCTCCGGAACTAAGCGGAATATTTTCATGCGGTTTGTTTTATTTTGTTCAGAAATGATAAGGCTTTAACATATATTTTTTTCAAAAAATCGAATGGTTTAATGATTTAAGGGTAGTGAGTCCCCTTAAGTGATTATAAAAGTTTAATTAAGGTTACGGTTTTCATTGATTGTGTCCTTTTCTTGGGCTTATTCAGAAAATTCACACACTAGGACTGATGTGAGTCACAGACTTATTTAATAACAGCAAAAATACTATTGGGACGCTCTCATTTCGGCCTCAATCGATTTTTGAGTTCTAATTTTAGAGTTTTATAGTGTGTACGTGTTTTCCTCTGCATTCCATAGTCTTATCTGCAAATACTATACGGATATCTGCTTAAACTATAAGGAATGTAATTTAGAGAGACAGTTATAAATAATGTGCCGCAAAGGAATCATTGTTGTAGAACGGAAATGAATTTTGAGTTTGCAAAGCAGCTCGTGAATAATCCTTCAACCCTCTGGGAATTGATACTTTTTGGAGATGAATCAAATCTTTCCGTATTGTTCAAATGGACGAGTCATCGTACAAAAAATAAAACTAACACATGCAAGCGTATGGAACTATGGAATTACGGTCAGAACCTCAAAGGTGTGGGTCAGCGAGTTTTACAGAAGGTAATCGCAAGTTTATTGAATTTTTTGAAAGAAAACGAAATAGAAGGGGGCGGGGGTGAGAAGGTGGAATAAAATGTCCAAGATGACCGAGAGCAGTGTCGAATCCATAGTTTTCGGAGTCGCTTAGCTGATTGGTGACAGTCCCGATGACATTTAAGCCCAAGTTTAGTGCACCCCTAGGTGTGGGCGTGGGAAGTGGGGTGCATTAAAAAAAACAAAAACAGATTAGTGTCAAATCCATAGTTTTCGAGGTCACTGAGATGAACGGTGACACTCCCGATGCCGTATAAGTCAGCGGTTTCCAACTTTTATGTTACTACTCCTCCCTAAATTTTTTTTTCCGCGCCTCCCTATTTTTTTATAGTTATAATAATATAGACACTTTAAATAATAATAACTTTATTACAAAAAATTAAAACTACAATTAACAGAATAATAATTAGATTTTGCTATAACAATACAAACATGCATATTTATTACCATGTTTTTATTAACTCGCTTTCTTGTTTGTTTGTGTGTTTGTCCCTTACAAATCTTGCAATCGATTTTCAAATAACTTCCCGACTAGCTAGACATTTGAAACTTTTAGAATAGCTCAGAACACGATGACAATGCATTTTGTTAATACTTTTAGCCATCTTTAAGCATAATTAAATTAATTTTCAGTTATTTTCAGTTAATTTTGTTTTGTAGACTCGTGCAGCCATCTATCGGCCGGAACGGGAACGAGAAGTTAAACGCAAGTTAACTTCCAATTAACTTCCTTTTCTTTCAAGTTGATGGGATAATTCATCAAAAAAAATTTTTAAAAAGTATTTATTAATACATAGAATTGTCAAGTTTATATGATTCAACAGAAAATTTAAAAACATGGTATATAAAAAGTTCTTTTTGTCTTGTAATTATTTTTATATTAAATTACTAATTAAACTGCATCTAAGGCCGTCTGCACACGGGGCAACTCAAAAGAAACTGATAACCGACTCAAATCACAAACCAGCCCGTGGTGAGTCGCAACCTATGTAATTGAATGGAGCCACGCACACGGCGCAACTGGTTACAAACCCGTCCGACGGGTTTGTAACCAGTTGCGCCGTGTGCGTGGCTCCATTCAATTACATAGGTTACGACTCATCACGGACTGATTTGTGATTGGAGTCGGTTATCAGTTTCTTTTGAGTTGCTCCGTGTGCAGACGGCCAAAGGGCCTGTTCACATAGGAGTCCGTTGCGTTGCGTTAAGGAAAAGATGACGTTGAGACGAAAATAAACCAATCATAGGCCTCCAAACGATTAGCAATGAAATTTTTAACGCCTATGATTGGTTTATTTTCGTCTCAACGTCATCTTTCCCTTAACGCCACGCAACGGACTCCTATGTGAACAGGCCCTTAGACGTTACAAACGGTAGGAGCACTTGCATTGCTTTGCAATACAAAGATTCATGCTCTCCACTAAGATTCATCCAAAACTGAATTATGATTTCATTTCGAAACTTTCGTTTTAGTGAGCTACCGCATGACAATTCTGTCAATTTTTCTTTTTCGATGGTTGTCAACTCAAATTCGTCTATTTATAGATATTATGATTTATTCGTTTATTTATAAATATTATGGTATGAACATTGATTTTTTATTTTAAAAGTTTTGGCACCTCCCCTGGCAATAGTCCCCAGGTTGGAAACCTCGGGTTTAAGTCCAAGCTCAGCCCCATCGGCATGGGGAGGGGGGATGAGAAAGGATAAAAAATAAAATGTCCAAAATGACGGAGATAAACAGAGGTGTCCCAAATACCCGGGCAAACAACTAGTAACTCATAAAAGACTCGTGATGAGTCCCCTTTCTTACAAGATCCTTGTTTATGACTCACAAGCTAAGGTAAATGCACCTATAATGGGCCATGTCCCTATAATGGGCCGCCCTTTAGAAATGTCGAGAAATTAAGGGTCTATTGTTACCTAAGGCAGTAGAAGGGGTGCCAATGACCCTCACAGTGGCGTAGCAAAGGGGGGGCAAGAGGGTCTATCATGCCCCGGGCGCCACTCGCAGAGGGGCGCCAATGTAAGATCCATATATTATATTGCTATATGTTTTCGAGGTGGATGCCAATATAAAGTCTATATATTATATTACTATATGTTTTTCAGTGGAGGGCACCAACATAAGGTCTATATATTATGTTACTATATGCTTTTCGGGGGGGAGTGCCAATATAAGGTCTATATATTATGTTGTTATATGTTTATTCGGGGGGGAGTGCCAATGTCTATATATTATGTTATATGTTTATCGAGGGCACCAATATAGGGTCTATATATTATATTACAATATGTTTTTCAGGGGGGGGGCGCCACAAAGGTATCGTGCCCCGGGCGCCAGTTATGCTCGCTACGCCACTGGACCCTCACCCCTCTATTACAATAGACCCTTAATTGGTGGTAACTTTTTTGGGGCCAATGTCCCTGGGGGATGACGACATTACACCCCAGTCCGATGTACATATGAATACAAGACATAGAAACAGACAAATGACACAATCACAGAAGAATTTTTATTGACAAACGATGTCACCGGCGATGGACGATGGGTTGCAGCTCCCCTTTCTAGACGGGGCTCCAATTGCAGGCGGAAGACTGACCGGTTCCCCAGAATACAGCCAAGTCTTATGCGGGAATCGAACCCGCACCCCCGGCGTGGCAGGCTGATGCCTTAACCACTTAGCCACTAGGCGACGGTGGTAACCTTAATTGGTGGTAATACCCAGGTGGTAACAATAGACCCTTAATTTCTCGACATTTCTAAAGGGCGGCCCATTATAGGTGCATTTACCTTAGACCCCGCAGGAAATTTTCCCTGCATGTGTGGTATCGGGGAAAACTAAACATTGAAAACGCAACTCATTTTTCACCTCTTTCCAGATGGCGGCGATACGATGTCCCGCTGTTTCTGTAATGGATTCCGGGAGCAGATTGGGATCTCGATTGGAGCGTTTTCGTTCTCTCTCTTAACGCAAGTCATTAACGACCCGGCCGCTCCCTGTTCCTCTCTAATTCGTTTTGTCTCGGCTTTCATCGCTTGATGGCTTCATGGTGCAGTCCGCGGTCCAGGTGAAGTCTGTATTCCGGGCAAAGCCTCTTTAAATATCCGATTTGGCGTCTTGTTAGCTTAAACGGCCAAATGGAGAAACTTGTTTTCCTCTGTCGGACTCTTTTGATAATTCCAAAGCGTTCCTTGGAATGATAAATCGAAAGGTGTTCATCTCCGTGGTTTAAGATTTGGATTGTCATGGTTAACCTGTTTACTACTGCTACTTTCCTTTTCAAAAATAACCTCTGCGATGGATATATTAATGTATATCCTGCTATATATTAATGTATATTGATTTATATTCTCTCCATGTCTGACTAAATGTAAATTTAAACTGCAAATATAAATTTACTGAAAGAATGAAACAGTAACGTAGCGAGCATAACTGGTGACCGGGGTACGATACTTTTTTGGCGCCCCCCCCCAGTGGCATAGCGAGCATAACGGGCGCCCGGGGCACGATACCTTTGTGGCGCCCCCCCCCCTGAAAAACATATAGTAATATAATATATAGACCCTATATTGGCGCCCTCGATAAACAAATAATATAATATATAGACCTTATATTGGCACTCCCCCCCCCCCGAAAAGCATATAGTAACATAATATATAGACCTTATGTTGGTGCCCTCCCCTAAAAACATATAGTAATATAATATATAGACCTTATATTGGCGTCCCCCACAAAATAATATAGTAATATAATATATATACCTTATATTGGCGCCCTCCCCGAAAAACATATAGTAATATAATATATAGACCTTATATTGGGGCCCTCCCCTGAAAAACATATAGTAATATAATATATAGACCTTATATTGGCATCCACCTCGAAAACATATAGTAATATAATATATGGATCTTACATTGGCGCCCCACTCTGAGTGGCGCCTGGGGCATGATAGACCCCCTACCCCCCTTTGCTACGCCACTGCGCCCCCTTCCGAAAAACATATAGTAATATAATATATAGAATTAGTGAAAAGACCATTTGGCGCCCCACTCTGAGTGGCGCCTGGGGCATGATAGACCCCCTTGCCCCCCTTTGCTACGCCACTGCGCCCCCTTCCGAAAAACATATAGTAATATAATATATAGAATTAGTGAAAAGACCATTTGGCGCCCCACTCTGAGTGGCGCCTGGGGCATGATAGACCCCCTTGCCCCCCTTTGCTACGCCACTGCGCCCCCCTTCCGAAAAACATATAGTAATATAATATATAGAATTAGTGAAAAGACCATTTGGCGCCCCACTCTGAGTGGCGCCTGGGGCATGATAGACCCCCTTGCCCCCCTTTGCTACGCCACTGCGCCCCCCTTCCGAAAAACATATAGTAATATAATATATAGAATTAGTGAAAAGACCATTTGGCGCCCCACTCTGAGTGGCGCCTGGGGCATGATAGACCCCCTTCCCCCCCCCTCTCGCTGCGCCACTGGAATGAAAACATCTGTCATCAATACATAATTATCTTGCTTTTCAAAAATTATGAAAAACACCAAATCATTCCAAATAAAAAGTTTTGAATACTATCTCATTTCGGAAAAAAAATTTATCGTGGAAGGAAATTTCAAAAATTTAATTATAACTTCTTTTTAAAAAACCCCAAGTCTAACAACTTTATCTGCAACGTGCTCAAGAGTTAGCTATTTTACTGACACTCATCGTAGTTCTGTATTCCATATTTATGTCGTTCCACTGTCACTAAGAAGAGTCCACTGTCACTAAGTCAAACGTGACATTACTAGATTCAGCACGTTATCAAACCGTGAAACGTAAGCTAGAAGGTGAATCTTCGTCTGAGACTATTAGTATTGAAAGAGGTATAAACAGCCTCCCGAAAACTTCATTACGTCAAACTACCATAGAAAACTTTTTCTTGCTCCCTTCCTGTAGTTGAAATGTTAAAACTGTTAAGCAGGTATGTTGTAACAGATGTTGAATTCTTTTCTTCTCTTACTAAAATCATGTGTATCTACTCATAAGTCTAAAAATTAAGTTGTATCTTTAAAATTATAAAAAATAATTTTAATAGAAGATAATTAACGTAAATTAAAGAGTATATATATATATATATATATATATATATATATATATATATATATACAGTCGAACCCCGTTATAACGAACTTCAAGGGACTAAAGGTTTTGTTCGTTATATCCGGTGGTTCGCTATATCCGAACCGTTAAGAAAATGTTAAGAGTTCACAAAATATATAACTCATTAATTGCTATGTGTATTCAATAATGATGTATTGAAAAAAATCATTAAATCTATTAAAAATGACCATTAATGATTCACTGTTTTAATCGGTTATCTTCTGCTGACGTGATGCCGATTTCGAAAACATTTAATGAATTTCTTTGTCCAATACATCGAATGACTCCAACACTCTTTCTTCCACTGTTTGTGTTCACAAAAACTTATTGTTGATACGCATCGCTGCCGTAGCGTCTGAGATGGTGGGGATTTCGTCATTTATGTGCTCCCCTTCATCAGCGTCAGAATCTTCGATTTCAGAATGATTTATTCTAATTTCTTCCACAATCTCTTAACCAGTCGGAATTTCACATGTACTGACTTCATCATCACATGTTTCGAACAATTGCATGTCGCGATCTGAGAATGATGAAATTTTGTGCTTTTCTATCCACATCGCGATAGGTAAATCTTCATCATCATCTTCCTCAACATTCTTTGCTTCTTCAACATTTGTTGTATCTTCAACATTCTTAAAAAGTTTTAAAAAAATTAAAAAATTCAGTAGTCGACTGAAAAATAACAGGTTCGTTATAGCCGATTCTTAAGGTTTCGGAGGTTCGCTATAAAAGGATAAATTTGAGTTAAATACAATAGGAAAACGGCGGGACCAAAATTTTCGTTCGTAATATTCGGAAGTTCGTTATATACTGGGTTCGCTATAACGGGGTTCGACTGTATATATATATTCATTCAAAAAATTTCTAAAATTTTTTACATAAAATTTCAATTTTATTTTGAAAAATTACAATTTTACTTACTTCGTTAGGTAAGTATCAAAATTGTTAGTTAAAGCCTAACATTGTAGTAGTCTCCACAATCTCTTCCTTAAGTCTTTAGCAGTAAGTAATAAGCAAATTTCGAGACTGTGATCTATCAGTTAAAGACCGTGGATGGTCTTCGATAAGCAATTATGTTAATAAATTATTACTATTATTACCTAATTTCGCTTAAAAAGCTGTTGATCACCGAGTTTTCGCCCAAAAGTAGTAAAAAAATAATTTTCGCATTTATTCGCTCATATCGGCAGATTTCGCATTTATTCGCATCTATTTCGTAAATACGAAAATTACTTATTCCCTAGTCATGACGCAGGTTGTATAAAGGCCTGTTCACGTTGCATCCGGTGCGTGCTTTGCGTTGCGTGGCGTTGCGTTACTACAGTGGATCCGAAATTGTTGTGATGACCTGTGATTGGTTTGGCGTATCACGTGGTCAATAACTTGAGCTCTGTGATTGGTTAAGATTTTGAACGCTTACGCTACGTAACGCTCCGAATTCGGGCCGTAACTGTAATGTTGATTAGACCAGTGGCTGTAAAGACCGATTTAATTACGCCAAAAGTTTGCCAAAGGAAGTAGTTATTTATCTATCATCCTCTACTACCCAAATATCCTGCATACCTTTTGTTTTAAAAATTTTTTTTATCGTTTTACTAAAAGATTCTAATTTCAAACTTTCTTTCTTTTTCAGAGACTTGAGGTTCAATAAAATCAGAGAAATTCCAAGGAATGCTTTCAAGAACTTGAAAGATCTGAATACTCTGTAAGTACATGAATTTATTTGAGAACATTTATTTTACCCTTCAGCGGGCACGCCAGTTTTTGGAACACCAGCAGGCGCGCGTGGCACAAAGTGCAACGCCTCTTTCAACCTTGATTATTTATTCCTTTTGTAATAAACATTTTCTTTTGAAATTGAAAACAATAATTCTGCGTTTTATGGCAAGATATAAAATGTTCATAATATTGAGATATATTTATAATTAAATGCTTAAGAATGCAGATACAATCGCCTTATTTCAAAATTGCCCGGTTTATTGGATCTAAGGACAATTTGCGAATCGATTCCTATTATGTCTAAAAATCTAAAAAAATAACGAGATTGTCCATCTTCGTGATATGCGGGATACCGTGTCATAGCTTCACATTTGATCGACTACATCAACTCCTGCTTTTGTCGTATTGTAATCCAGTATAATCGCTGTTTTACCACGGTTAAATCACGACTACCAATGAATGGAAAGGAATACAAGGGTCTTAAAATCAGACCTGCGTTAGAAAGGGTGTAGCTATAAATAGAAACTGCTTAGAACATTCAAACCTTACATGTAAAAACAAACCATTCAAAATTGCGAAAATGTTGCACTCTGTACACGGACGCGCCCTCTGAAGGGTTAAATTTTAGACTCATCTGAATTCACCATCTTATTAATAAAAGAGAATGTTTGCGTGTGTGTGTGTGTGTGTGTGTGTGCGGCCCCCAGGCGAATCTGTGAAACTTACAGCCGTGAAATTTGGCACACGGGTAGTGAAGAGTGTGAACATGTGCACCTCGAAGCCCGAATTTTAAATTTTATTACCGTTAATTTTTAATTAATAAAAAACCAACAATTTTTGAAAGGTGAGTCCAGAAAATGTAAGAGCCTCTCAGCCGCCATATTTGATAATGTCAAAATCGATGCATTTTTTTTCATGAAAGTACATAAATGTTACATATTTGGAAAGACCTTTAAAAACTGATAATTTTTTCTGCTTACAGTTATTCTGTTACTTTAATAGTTTTACAGATATTTAAATTCTAAAAGCACTCCACCACTGAGAAAGAATCAAATCACCCATCTCCAGTATGGTGCAGCCATCTGTCGGCAGCTACGGGAATGAAAATTGACGGGAATTTAATACATTTGTATGGCCCTGAAAAGGGCCTTTTTTTCTTTTGTGGGGCCCGAGCATTGCCGGGCGAAGCCCGGCTAGTTTTCTATACCAGTGATTCTCAACCACTGTGCCGCGGCACTTTAGAGTTCCACCACTGCGAATACCCATACATAAGCGACGTCAGACAAGTAGTTCAATCAGTTCTACCTTCCCAGCGGGGACTGGCAGAACCAGTGCGCATGCCTATTACAGTTCTGGACTTTTAAATCTGGATCACGAAATGAGAGTAGCATTATCATTTTTACGCCCAAATATGAATGAAGTTATCAAAAAACAACAAGCTCAAATTTCGCATTAAATGTAATTTGTAGTTAAATAAACATTTTGTTCTCATTGCAATGCAATTTCATTTTATATTTCAACTAGCTGAATACCCGTACTTCGCTACGGAATACATTCATATTAAATACAACGGTCAATGTATGAAATTAATGCCTATATATATATATATATAGTAGAAACGTGGCCGACAGCGATTTAAAAACTTGATGAAACGAGTTAAAACACGAAACTAAAAATCGAAACGGAGACGCTTGCAATATATACAAAGAAGGTTTTATTAAACCTTAATATTTACAAAACAATATTCAATACATTCACTTCCCTGGCTAACAAAAGCCAAAAATCACTCAATCCACGGTCTCTGTTTCCAACCAGAGCAAACCCGTGCAATCTCTCAAGAGAATAAAATAGGCATCAGCCTTCTCACTTCCGACCTCCCTTCAGCAGGTTGGCTTAGCAAGTCCCCACGAGACAAAAGGCAGCCAGCCTTTTATCTTCTCCGCTCGAGAGCCTGGAATATTCCAGAGAATTCTTTACTGCTTACTACTTCCGGATTCGTTGGGTCATTTCCGCTCCTGCCGTCAGAACCCAAACTGTCAATTAGGCGACCATCAGCAAACGCCTCCATTGTCCGGGAGAGGTTTCCCATACTGTCGGTCATCCATCACATATGTCCCCAAATTACAGGGCAGTCGCCGCATGTCAGGTTTATCTGCAACAGATGCTATCTGGAACGGAAAAAGTCCTTAATCTGCCCTTCCTATTAACGCTCCTTCGAGTACTTGGGAGTGCACATGTGGGGTAAATAATCAAGTCCATTTCTTGTAAAGAAAAGGGGCTGCCGATGTCACAATATATATATATATATATATATATATATATTAATATAATATAATAAATACAACGATCAATATATGCAATTTGTGTAAAAAATATATATATATATTTATAAAAAAATCGTAACGGATATTTTTATAGACAAAATAATGTAGAAGAAAATATTCAAATTAAATCCAATAGAACATACTATAGAATATAGTACAGCTAATATAATACAGTTTGAGGAACATATCTTTTACTGTATTTTAATATTATTTTGGATAATGTCCAATCGTCTGCCACATTAGCAAGAAAAAAAAATATTTTTTTGACTATTTCGTTGTTATGCACGAGACGCAAAATTAGTTTAAAGCATCACAAAAAGAAAAGAAACCACGTGATCAGCATTTAATAAATTAAATTCTAAAAATTAATCTTTAAAAATTCACAAAAAATCAGAAAATGGAGGTAAAGATTCGAAAGAGATTTCATTGTAAAGGAATTTTTATGATCTTTCTCATGATATAAAGTTTATAACCCTCAGATTATTATTTTAAATGCAAACTTAAAATAAAAGTTACAAAAACAGCTTAAAAATTTAATTTTAAAAAGATCTAAGAAGAATTTCTGAAAAATCTTTCTTAGTGCACCCCTACACTATAAGAAGAATCGCCATGCAAAATTTCAGCCTTTTAGGTCCAGCGGTTTGGTCTGTTCGTTATCTGTCAGTCAGTCAGTCACGGAACTCTTTGATATATATATATATATATATATATATATATATATATATCAAAGAGTTCCGTGACTGACTGACTGACAGATAATTCTACACACACACACACACACACATATATATATATATATATATATATATATATATATATATATATATATATATATATATATATATATATATATATATATATATATATATATATATATATATATATATATATATATATATATATATATATATATATATATATATACGTAAAATAGCATACGAAATAATTTTCATTATATATATATATATAAAATGAAAATTATTTCGTATGCTATTTGTACAAAATATATACTAGGTACGTCCATCAATTTTCCAAGTAAAATGCTTTTAAATTTATCTTTTGTTAGTGTGCCGCCGAATAATAAGATTATTAAAAGTGTACAATGACAAAAAAAAAGGTTGAGAATCACTGGTCTAAACAGTAGGAATCTATAGTTAAAGATGGCCGTAACGCATGGGTATTTGTAGCCTTTCGGAATAGGCTTTGGACTGTGGTCCCTGGTCAATTTATCCCTCATGTAGCAAAAGATAAAGTGCTCCAAAACCAATCAAGCTGGGCGATGACCAAAAAGCTAGGGCGCTGGTATTTGTTACCAATGTGTGTTCAAGTCCCAATGTTGGCATGAGTGTTTCTAGCCGTTCGAAATCGGCTTTAAGCAGTCTGATTAGTCCTCGTGTAGCAGCCCCCCCCCCCCCCATAGGTGTAGCGTGCTTCTAACTTTTGGGGGAGGGGCACGAATTTAATTCAGTTAGGGCCAGGGCCGGATTTATATGAAAAGAGGCCCTAGGCTATTCCACTTATGAGGCCCTTTCACCTCTCATTTTTAAATTTGTAAATTACATGAGAGATAATAAAATACATCATTACTGTGATATATATCAATATATTAAATGAAACATGTTGTTATTGGTACTAACCTATATATATATTCAATACATTGAAGATTAAACCAAATTCAATTCAGATAAATTTATTTCATAATAATTCGCATTTAAAGTTTAAGTATGAATTATTATGAATTTTAAGTCTTAAACTAAACCAAAAATGGAACTTTATTCAAACAGAATCCAGATCACAAAAAAGAAAATATCAAATTGTATATCATATTAAGTAAATTGTATATCATATTGCATATCATATTATCAGTCCAGTGTTTTAGTGTTCACTGTTTTTAGAATAGCGTAATTTTAATTTTGCTAACAATTTGAATGTAGGCCCCTCTTGATCTTGAGGCCGTGGGCTGAAGCCTAGTTAGCCTATAGGAAAATCCGGTCCTGGTTAGGGCCCTCCTCAGAGCATTGACTATGCCGGACGGCCCTTAAAATATGAAATATTATGATTTTTTTAAATTGAATAACAATAGAAGTGATGTTGAGTAGTATTCAAAAGTTATACAATGAGGAAAATAAATATAATATAAATAAAATGAGAAAAAAAATATAGCATCGAATTTTTGTTATGGATCCTATCATTGTTAAAAACTATGTTAAGGCTAAAGATATATTCGGAATATTCAGTTTCACAGTTTGAAAAAGTGGGAAAAACCCAACTTTCTTAAGTGTTCTACAATTTTTCGAATTTAACTGAAGTTCTATTAACGTTTCAATTTATTTCAAGTTAAGTTGTGGGAGCACGTCCCCCCCCCCGAAGCTACGCCTATCCCCCCCCCCAAAAAAAAGAAAAAATAATAATAAACATTCCATAGCGCTCAACCAACCAAGACCAATCAATCAGCCAGTGTCTACAGTCAAATTCCCCGTCAATTTTAAACTGTAAACGAAGAAGTCATGTGATGCATGCCAAATAGGCAGTATGGCATTTGCACGATACGGGTTATTCATGCATTCCACCATGCCGCCATCCGGTATTAGTTTCCTAATGCGGCGAATGACACAGCTGAATATTTGGCCTGGATAGAAGACTTATTTCGAAGGCGATATTTTGTAAAGTAAAAACTTTTCTCTCAATTCTGTTCTTTAGTTTCAGTTCTAAGCTCATGTCTATCTAAAAGCTAGTTTGCAATTTAATTCGTCATTATCCTGCTTACCACTGTGCTGAGCCAATTATACGCTTGTGTGGTTAAGGATGATGTGTACTGTAAGGACTCCCGTACAATAGCACATTTTTTTGCGCGGGGAAATTCCGTGAAGACCAACCAACGCGTGGTTTGTGCACCTAATTGATTTAGACGGCTGGAGACAGACAGTCTTGGCGACATAAATACCGGAAGTGCTACCGACAGCTCGCGGAACAGTTCGTCAGCTACCAAAAGGAAGGGGTCGTACGGAGGCGCCTAGCCGTCTGGGAGCGTAACTGAATAAAGAAAGGCGGCGTTTTCCAGACTTTTCGAGAACGTTCAGCGAAGGTATATAAAGTCGCCGGACGCGATTTAAGACGAAGTCAGTGATTCAGAGACTAGGTTATTCAGAGTGACGCTGGAGCCGGAGACAAGGAGATACTGTCGAGCCTAGATAGACTCGAATGAGCACAGCGACAACTCAAGCCTGACCTTTCTCGTCGATGCCGTGAACACACAAACTTAATCTTATATATATATATATATATTATTTAAGGCAAAGTCCTTACAGTACTATCCCTACTGGATTCGCTCACCTCAATGTTAACATTCCAATCCCCCCCCCCCCCCCCCAAGAAAAAAGAAAGGAAAAAAACCAGTAGCAGACGATTATTCTGAAGTTGCCAAATTTTGGTTTCAAAATGCAAACGACAAAAATAAATTACAAAATCCTTTCCATAAAAATGCGAACGACCTTCTGTATACCAGATTTTTTCCCCGAATTGTTTCAATTTTAAAATATTACTTGCATTTCTTTTAAAAGACGAAAAATTCCCCGAGGTGTAAAATTTCTTTCTGAATTATGGGGTGCAATTTTATGATTATTATTATTATTTTAAAAACCTTTCAATCCAAGTCTGCAATCCTTGACACATTTTGTCCATATGCACTGAGGTGAGCGAATCTAATAAAGTTTGTACACAGCAGCCTTAAGAAAACAGGAAATTCTTGAAATCATTTGTCCATACTGAGACTTTTCTCTGGATTGTAAATATCTGCAGCTCACTTGGTGTAAATACATCTTAGCTCAGTCTCCTTTATTTTCGGTAACACTGAAAGGATTAAGTACTCAGTTTGTCAGCACTTTTCTTTATCTCTTTCGAATGATGAATAAACTACAGCTTTCAGCGAGAATTTTTTTTTTTGTTTTTTGTGAAAGGCATTTTCTTCTCCATTCATTTTTCTATGGTTATTGGCTCGTTACCGTATAATCTAGTGCCCGCTGATAACGAAAGTAGTTTAGGTCGAAGCTATCAACAAAAGCTGTTCAACCGAAACTTGACGCCGTATCGCTGCCAAACCAATATCAGTAGTCCCCTATATAAATAAATTAATCGCTAATTGAGCGCCAAGATAATTTCAGAATGCTTTCTAAAGAGATGATGCGAAATGTCGGAATGTATAGCTTAGTTAAATATGTGTAGAACTACTCGAGACCATATAGCCCGTCTGCACACGGAGCAACTCAAAAGAAACTGATAACTGACTCAAATCACAAACCAGGCCGTGATGAGTCGCAACCTATGTAATTGATTTGTGATTTGAGTCAGTTATCAGTTTCTTTTGAGTTGCTCCGTGTGCAGACGGCCTTAAGGTGGTACGCAGCTCTCATAAAATATAAGAGTAAGCAACAGAATGTTTCTCATGAAGCCTCCCGATAAAGACATTTTAGTGTTGGGAAATTATATTAATCATTTGTTAATACCAATTATGTATAAACTGTTTTTTCTAGTTTTATGGATTTATTGTCTGTATTTTGTTTTATTTATACTTAAATAGATGTTGTAAAGTTACTTATATGAGTATGGAATTCATTTGACCCCCCCCCCCTCAAAAAGTTAAAAAAATAGCCAATGGTACACCACAACCCTACAAAGTTCCCAGGTGGTACTCAAGTATAAAAAGGTTGGGAATCACTGGGCTACATCATTGCTTCGCTTATAATGTAGTAAAAACAGTTTCAGTTAGTCTCTTCTAACGAAACTATCCCGGGTTATTAACGCAGGATTACTTATCGTTGCTTACCTCTTTTGTATGTATATATGTACGGATGTGTTATGTATATATGTATCTATATATATACGTACATATGTATATGTATATACAGAGGCTGTTCACACATTTTTTAGACAATGTATATTGTATTCACAAAACTAAATTACATAAAATTCTTGAGTTTTAAATGTTCTATTTGACATTCCTTATTCTGAACTATCTTTCGACACTGCAATTTCCAGGATAATGCCTTTTGAAGTGTCAGAAGAGATATTCTATCCCATTCCTACTGAACAGCTTTCCAGAGTCCTGTAAGGGTTTTGGGACGATGTTTGGATAATGCAGATTTTAAAAGTCCGAAAGCACAAAAATCCATAGGTGATACATCGGGAGATTTAGTAGGGATATCAGTGAAGGGTATGGCCTTGATACCAGTGTTTTGTTCCATTTCTTTTAGGAAATTTACAGTGGATTTGATGTGTGACTGCTAGCTTTGTCCTGATGGAGTCTCACAGATTGATGGCACTGTGGGTAAAGCGATGGTATTTCATTCAGAAAAATTGGCGATAAAATATGTTCCTGATAGTATTTGGAGTTAATCTTGACATTTTTTTCCACTCTCTTTATTTTTAACTTGCCATTATAAGAAAAACCAGCAACAATCATGAATCCCTTAGAAAACTTTCTTTCGATTCCTTGAACCATGTACTTAAATTTTTTTCTCCCCTTTTATGATAATAAATGGCTCTTTTTTTTTGTTGCAATCATTTAAATACACCTATGATTCATCTATTGTGACAATTGTTTTCCATTTTTCTTTGGATAAGTGTTTCTCATATAGAATTCTACAGCGTGTCCTGCGTTCAGCGATATGATTTGGAAGAAGACGATGCATATTGCGTTTTTTCGCTTTCTTAAGATTTAAATCAACGTTTATCATTTTGTTTACAGTGGACACCGAGCATTTTAATGATTTTGCAACTGTCCTTTCACTAGGGGGATTTTCTTTTAACATTAAACAACGTACCTTTGCAATAGTCGAAGATGTCCGTTTTTTCCTTGGATACTTGTTTGGAATTCTTATCCCACTTGAGGCTCCAATTTGACGTCTTTTTCCTTTCTTGTTGACGATATTACCTATCGACGCTTTAGATATCACAAAACCATGACTCTCACGTCGTTTTTGGATAACGGAGTATGCATATTTCTCTTCGGAAAGAGCATAAATGTAGCCTTCGAACCACTGCTTTGTTAAAAACGCCATTTTGAATAAAAACAAAACTTTCAAGCCGCAGACTATAATTTTGACTTTTAAAACCATAGTACAATTGCAATTATTTCTTTTGCAGTAAACGATTTTTTATTACCGCTTACCAAAATCGTCTAAAAAATGTGCGAACAGCCTCTGTATATTCTCCTATTTTCTGCATATTTTCCCCCTCTGTCCTTTCCTTCATTTTTCTTTATATTTTTATTTTTCCTACCACCTGGTCAGTCTAAGCACTTTCCTTTTACTGTTGCGCAAATTCCTTTCAATTCTTATATCCCATATTCTAAGGGGCTTTTTCGACTGACCCTCGCCTCTACGCAACTCTTTTCACCGAGGCGCCGATACTATTCAACTCATCGGCGGGCTTTTTCAACGGAAACCGCGGCGGCTATTTTCTAACGTTTTTCACTCTTCACCATAAATATTTTTATTCCTGATCACGCTATAAAATATCTCTTTCTCGTATTGACACTTAAACCGGCTATCTCTAACTCACTTCTCCGTGTCAAATTTTATGGCTTAAACTCCTTTAACTTATTTCTTAACCTTTCCAAAACGTTTCACAATGCACAAAGCAATCCTAAAATGGTTTGCATCTGCTAAAATAGCCGAGAAATCCTTGCTGGACTTGAAGAGCCAGCAATATGGGGGGATAGTACTCTCTCCCACCCTCTCTGACCTCAGTGAGACTTTCCGGTCTGCGTATTCAATGTGCCCATATCCGGCCTAGACACGGAGGTATTTCAAGGCGCGCTCCAGGATTCGATCCGAGCATCCTCAGTCCCGAAAGCCAGCGCGCTACCACAAGGCAACCTCGGGCCCTATATAACATTAGTATGACAGTTCAGTGGGTGAGAAAATCAGTCCATATCAAGGTTATACCCGGTTTCAAATCCGGAGATGGGCGGACATTCGTAACATTGGAATTTAACCTTTTGAAAAGACCGATAATAAACCTTAGAAGGAATTATTGTTATAAATATTCAGGGAGGGGAGATTTTCAACGTTATCTGAAAATAAGTAATATTAATGTTTGCTCGACACTTATTTTTAGAGCCAAACATTTTATATCATTAGCCTCTTAAAGAAAGAAGAATATGTTGAGAATGGTACATCGCCGGGATTGTTCAGTTAATAGAATATCGGCTTAAGTCTGCTGTGTACTAACCCTACTGGATTCGCTCTCCTCAATGTCAACCTATGGAGAAAATATGTCTACTATTGACAGCTCCATAAATGCTGACAATCCAATAAAAATGGTATTTGCAGATAGCCCCTATTTTTCTGCACCTTTTCAACAGAATTCCTTTTATAAATTTCGTCCACCAAAGGAATTGAGGAGCGTTTAAAACACACTAGTCCAGATTCCCCCCCCCCCATCCGAATAATTTAAATTTTAAAATATTATTTTTAAAATGAAAAATGCCCCAAAGTGTAAAATTTCTTTCTCTATTCAAATTTTAAAAAAATCTTTAAATCCAGGTCAGCAATCTTGGGACACATTTTCTCCATAGGTTAACATTGAGGTGAGCGAATCCAATAAGGTTAGTACACAGCAGCTTTAACATTCTGAGATTAAAAGAAAGAAAAAAAAAGTATTTGAAGTATATCGAGAACTTATTGCTTGTTATATTCTACTTTTTTCTCTCTCTAAACTATACTTTTGGCACTGTTTATTCTTTAACTACAATTTCCCCAATATGCGCGCAACCCTGTCAATAATCTGAAAAAGTTTCAACCGATGATAAACAGGAGATTGATTTGTGTAAGAGCTTCCTGTCGTCAGTTGATAGAAGTTTCAAGTTCTCCAGACTTGAATTGGGTTCAAGAGGTTATCTCAAATGATTACTCTCTCGCTGAATTTCTCTTCCCTGTAGCCCATCCGATAGCTAGCGTATTAGGTAAATCTGCTCTTATAATTCCTCTTTTTTATTTGGGGCTTTTTTCTTCAAGTATCTGGTATATTTTCAGGTTGTATTTTCTATGTCACAATTAGGGTGATTTGTCTCGGAAAGAGAACCATTCGTGGAAGACCGAAGATAAAAGCTTCCTTTTTATGGAGCATATTAGGGAAAACTGGCACTTGTCATAAGTGCTGTAGTTTAAAGTCTGAGTAACAGCAACATCTCGAGTTCAGTTCAGTAACTGCTTCGTGTCTGCCGAGTCTGAAACGCTGCAAATTTATTACGAACGACGATAAGGCGGCTGATTGCGACAGCATTTCATTTTTAGAATGTTTATTTTCTAAAAAAGATTCTCTTCATGATTATTCAAATTTGCCACATTTTGCTAATCAGATTTTATTACATCCATTTTTCAAAAAACGACCCACGCATCATTTTTTTTAAAATGATTATCTCCATGATTATTTTTAAATTTGCTACCTTTTGCTAATCAGATTTTAATAAATCCATTTTTCAAAAAACCACCCACACATAATTTTTCAAAGATGATTCTCTTCATGGTTATTCAAATTTTCCACCTTTTGCTAATCAGATTTTATTACACCCATTTTTCAAAAAAAACAACCAAACATCATTTTACAAAATAAATTTCCGCACATCATTTTTCAAAGATGATTCTCTTCATGGTTATTTAAATTTTCCACCTTTTGCTAATCAGATTTTATTACATCCATTTTTCAAAAAAACCACCCACACATCATTTTTCAAAGATGATTCTCTTCATGGTTATTCAAATTTTCCACCTTTTGCTAATCAGATTTTATTACATCCATTTTTCAAAAAACCACCCACACATCATTTTTCAAAGATGATTCTCTTCATGGTTATTCAAATTTTCCACCTTTTGCTAAACAGATTTTATTACATCTATTTTTCAAAAAACCACCCACACATCATTTTTCAAAATCAATTTCCACACATCATTTTTCAAAGATGATTCTCTTCATGGTTATTCAAATTTTCCACCTTTTGCTAATCAGATTTTATTGCATCCATTTTATAACAGTCGTAGAGTTTCTATGGGTGTGTGTGTGGGTTTTGTAGTAACAGTAGCAGTCGTAGTAGTAGTCCATTGAAGAGCCAAAAAAATTAGCACAGACATGCGTGGGCAAATAACGGAGATATGCAATCAATCAGCGTAACGCTATGCGTTCGGCAGCGCCTATATAAGACAACGGGTATCCGACGAAACTGTTAGATCGGTTCCTGCTGCTACAATGGCAGGTTATCACGATTTATGTGTCTTTGAACGTGGCGTTGTAGTCGGCGCACGAGAGATGAGACATAGCATCTCCGAGGTAGCGATGCAATTTGGATTTTCGCGCACGACCATTTCACGAGTGTACCGTGAATATCGGGTAACCGGTAAAACATCAAATCGCCGACAGCGGTGCGGCCAGAAAAAAAAACCTTGAAAAAACGTGACCGTCGACGACTGACGAGTAATCCTTAAAAGAGATGGACGTGCAACACTTCCTCAAATGGCTGCGGATTTCAATGCTGGGGCATCAACAAGTGTCAGCGTGCGAACTGTCCCACGGACCGTCATTGATATGGGCTTTAGGAGCCGCAGGCCCACTCGTGTACCGTTGTTGACTGCACGGCACAAAGCTTTACGCCTCGCCTGGGCCCTTCAACACCTCCATTTGACTGTTGATGACTGGAAACGCGTTGCCTGGTCTGACGAGTCTCGTTTCCAATTGTATCGGGCGGGTGGAATTGTACTGGTATGGACACAACCTCATGAATCCATGGACCGTACATCTCAACAGGGGAGGGGACTGTTCAAGTTGGTGGGGCCTCTGGGATGGTATGGTGCGTGTGCAGTTGGCGTGACATAGGACCCCTGATATATCTAGAGAGGTATCTGACAGGTGACGGGCACATAAGTATCCTGTCCGATCATCTACACCCATTCATGCCCATTGTGCATTCCGACGGACTTCGACAATGCCAGCAGGACAATGCGACACCCCATACGTCGAGAGTTACTACCGAGTGGCTCCAGGATCACTCTTCTGACTTTAGACACTTCCGTTTTCCACCTAAATCTCCAGTCATTAACATTATTGAGCATATATGGGATGCCTTTCAACGTGCTGTTCAGACGAGATCTCCACCCCCTCGCACTCCTATGGATTTGGGGACTGCCCTGCAGGATTCATGGTCTGAATTGCCTGCAGGATACCTTCAGACAGTAGTCGTGTCCATGCAACGTCGTGTTGCGGCACTTCTGCGTGCTCGTCAAGTGCCTACACGATATTAGACAGGTGTACCAGTTTTTGGAACGAAGTTCTTTTACGCGGCTTACAGTAGAGTGAACTGGCAGAAATCGTCACGTAAGGAAAAAGCGTTATGCCCCCAACAGGCGACCTTTCCCTCTCCCTCTCTTTCTCTCTGTCTCTTTCTATTATATACGGTTGTGTGTGTGTGTGTGTTCGTACGGTTGTGTGTGTGTGTGTGCGAGTATCGAGATTCGAGCGGCAAGCATTGTGCGCGGTCAGCTGTATAAGCTCAATTCTAAACACGTGTAAATATTATTTAAACTTATTTTTTGTTTGTTATTGTTTTAATTCACACGGGATTTATATTGTGTCATTATTACAATTTTATAATGGAAAGTCCAGAAACAGAAACTGTAGTTGTGTGTGTGTGTGTGTGTTCGTAGAGAGAGAGAGAGAGAGAGAGAGAGAGAGAGAGTTAGTTAGTTGAATAAAAGAGGGCTGCGCTTTTTGGCGTGACAAAAATACACTAATATAATCAATAGAAATCTACGTATTAAATCACGTTTAGAGTTGAAAAAATAACGTAAGGAACTTCGTTCCTGACGGGGTCCCCCGACCGCACAATCTTTTGTGCTCTTCGGTGTAGTAGTTAGTGTTAGTTTTCGGAGAAAATCAATCTCAATTCACGTAACCTAAACACCCACTATACCTCTAGGAAACGTCTTGAGAAATCGATTATTCGGGGTTAGATATCACCTTGATATACCGCGATATCAGGCCAACTGAAGAAATTTTTTAAAAAAAGGAGCATTTTCATCATTGTTTTGGAGTATTGCGCATGTGTGTATTGCCCCTCTTGGATAAATGTCACCCTTGTAACGACTCCCGTACAATAGCGAATATTTTGTGCGTGGAAATTTCGGGAAGACCAAACAACGCGCGGTTTGTGCACATAATTCATTCAGACGGCTGGAGACAAACAGTCTTGGCGACATAAAGACCGGAAGTGCTACCGACAGCTCTCGGAACAGATCGTCAGCTACAAAGGGGAAGTTGCCAACCGGAGGCGCCGAGTCGTCCGGGAACAATAACTGAATAAAGAAAGGCGGCGTTTTCCAGACTTTTCGAGAACGTTCAGTGGAGGTATATAAAGTCTCCGGACGCGAATAAGTTTCATGTTAGTTTTATGAATCAGTTTCAAAGTTATTCAGAGTGACGCTGGAGCCGGAGACAAGGAGATACTGTCGGGCCTAGATAGACTCGAATGAGCGCAACGACAACTCAAGTCTGATTTAGTTCGTCAGCTACCAATAGGAAGGGGTCGTACGGAGGCGCCTAGTCGTCTGGGAGCGTAACTGAATGAAGAAAGGCGGCGTTTTCCAGACATTTCAAGAACGTTCAGCGAAGGTATATAAAATCGCCGGATACGATTTAAGATGAAGTCAGTAATTCAGAGACTAAGTAATTCAGAGTGACGCTGGAGCCGGAGACAAGGAGATACTGTCGAGCCTAGATAGACTCGAATGAGCGCAGAGACAACTCAAGTCTGACCTTCCTCGTTGGTGCCGTGAACCCACGAATTTAATCTTTATATATATTGTAAATAGCCTGTATTTAGTCGAGAAATGCAATTAAAGCATTCAATACAAAAAGGCTGGCAGTCTTTTATTTAAGGCAAAGTCCTTACACCCTCCAGACTGCATAAAATAAAATGCGCAACGTAAATAATACATTAAGTCTATTCAAATTCTCCTGTTATTCGCCGAGAAGTGGAGAACAGGGCCAGCCAGATGAGAGAGAGAAGAGTGGTAAGATTCCCGAGCCTTGCGTTTGCTATCAGCGCCCTTGGTGGTGAAACCCTTCTAAAGAATGTCATCAAAAGTATTCACAAGACAGATACTGATCTTGTCATGTTCAAATCTTCCTCCCATTGTGCTCTGTAGATTGAAGGAATGGAAAAACAATTACTGATGCCACTAGGAAGTGAAATTGGCGAGACAACTGCAAAAACGTCTAAACCAGGAACAGTTCTTTAGGGAGTGCCGCAGTCAATTTTTTTTTTCTTCATGTCGAAATTATCGGATTTTCAAACTTTGTCAAAATGTTGTTGTTGTTGTGTCTACGAATACTGCAGAAGAAAAAATGTCTTAAATATAACCAAAAGTCTTGCACTCTCCATAGAAGAGGGGTGCCGTTGCCTCAAGAGGGGTTGGACTCCTACCTGTTGGTCCACGGAAGGTATTTTCTTTCTTTCTGACACCCAATGGAAAATTCCAGTGGAGTCATTCTCCAATCTGCCACCTGGGGACGCGCCCTCTAGGGGTTACAGGCTCCCCCGAGGGTGTCAAAATATTTATTCATCATTATAAATAGTTGGTAAATTGTCATTACATTTGACAATTCATCCTACTCGAATTTTTGCCGATACCGTATGTATAAGCCCGATCTTATGTATGAAAGTGTGTGTGTGTGTGGGGGGCACCCAACGAAGCCCGAACTTATGTAGCTTTAAAATGTGGGGTGACGCTCTTATCGGCGCGCCTTGTTTTGAAACGGTAGCGTGGGCAGTGTTGCCAACTTGGGGTTTTCCCCCCTAAGGAATTTTATGGGGGGGGGGGGGACATTTTTTAATATTTTGTACAATTGAGACTCGTTTTTTTTATTAGATTATTAGTTCCATACATATGTCAAATGTAAATAAACCTCCATTTCATTATGTAAGTTTGTATTTTCTATTTATTTCAATTTACACTGAAGTGCCACTGAATTAGGGATACCTACCTAGTAACGAGTTGGGCCTACTCTGGCCTTGATAACGGCTGCCACACGACGAGGCATAGATTCAACAAGTTTCTGGAAACGTTCCACGGGAATGGCTTGCCAAATATTGGCTAAAGCTGTCCATAATTCAGTAAGGTTCTTTGGTGCTGTGTGATGGCCTTTCATGCCTTGTTCCAAAACATTCCAAAGATGCTCAATAGGATTTAAGTCTGGGCTTCTAGGTGGCCAATTCATGACAGAGAAGTCAGAGGAATGCTCATCCAACCAGCCAGTAGCCAACCGGGACTTGTGAGAGGTACAGTTGTCTTGCTGGAAAACTTCATTACCGTGCCGATAACAGAACAGCATAAACGGATGGAGGTGATCACCCAGCAACTCTACGCAGGGCCCGACTTTGACACAATGGGGCCCTGGGCAAAGCAGACTTTGGGGGCCCCCTTCAAGGACAGATCCAGAGGGGGGGGCATGTCCCCCCTCCTCAGGACCAGATTTCCAAATGAACATGTGGGACACTCTCCCAGGACACCCTTAAATCGGGACCAGAAATTCAAAAAAAATTTCGACCGACAAGTCAAAAATTTGAAGAAAATAATGAATATTAATAAGAAGTGTTAATTAATTTACTTTTTAATGTTAATGAATAAATTCATGAAATTTTCTTTTGAAATTCAAAATAAATCACAGTCTGGAGTTATTACAACCCCCCCCCCAAAAAAAAAAAAAAATAAATAAATAAATAAATAAAAATAAACCAGAAACGCTTATGGACGTAAGCATGCTTTCACTATAGTGGGTGCACTGTGCTCCACCCAGGATTTTTTTCTGTATCCGCCACTGCACCCCTTTACTATATTAATCAGAAAACAAATTCTCAAAACTATGTACAAATTTATACTAAATTAGGGGCCCCATAATTTTGGGGGCCCTGGGCAGGTGCCCCACTTGCCCATGCGGAAATCTGGGCCTGACTCTACGTACCGAATTGCATTGAGGGAGGTTGGTACACGCACCAAAGATCCCAAACTGTGCCACGAAAAAACACCCCAGACCATGATTGAGCCACCGTGTCCTTGTACAGTTCCAGCCAGGCATGCAGGATCCATGGCTTCATGAGCCTGACGCCATATTCTCAGCCTCCCGTCGGCGTTAAGTAGTCGGAATCGAGACTCATCACTCCATGCTACTCGTTTCCAGTCCTCTACACTCCAGTCTCTGTGCTCTCTTGCCCAGGCAAGACGTGCAGCCCGATGGCGAGTATAGAGCAATGGTACTCTCGTAGGTCGACGGCTCCCGAAACCCATACGGTGAAGCGAGCGTTGCACAGTCCGTTTACTGACTGTACGACTGGCATCGGCATTAAACTGGGTGGTAATTTGAGCTAATGTTTGGCTTCGCTGGCTACGTACAATACGCCTGAGCCGTCTCTCACCGCGCACTGTCAAGGCTAACTGTCCTTTGCAGTTTGCCCGATAGCTAGTTTTTTTTCCACCATCCATGTATTCTTGGTATACTCTTGACACTGTCGACCTTGAAAATCCTAGCTGTCTGACGATTTCGGAAATTGGATGGCCCATGCGTCGCGCACCTACGATTTGTCGGCGATCGAAGGCGTCTAAATCAGGCATTTTACCTATACTGGCAATTCCAACAACTAATTCAGAACAACCACAGTACGCGCTATATATGCAGTTACCACAGCGCCCTCACTTGCGAATACATGATGCGCAGCGCTACACAATTTGCATAGGCTTTGCTATCCCTAATTCAGTGGCACTTCAGTGTATATAGAATTAGTGAAAAGGACCATTTGGCGCCCCTGTGCGAGTGGCGCCCGGGGCATAAGACCCCCTGGCCCACCCCTCGCTACGCCACTGATTATATATATTTATCCGTTCAACTCGGTCCCTTCTAAGATTAATTCCTGGGTGCGCCACTGAGGAAGGATGCGATTTATAAAAGGCAATGAACGGTGATCTGAAAATTTTCAGCTGGCGCCATCTCTTGCTGAGTTTGGTAGTTGAAGAATCTGTGTGCTTTCTATATATTGTTGTATTTTAGTCTAAAACATGTGCGCAGGCTAACGAAGTGCTTGTAAAGTGAGCTAACCAAATAAAATACTACATTTACGCGTATGAACCAGTAGTTTTTAACGAATGTTTGTAGAAAAATGTTGTTGCTAAAGTTCCGTTTCTCAGTGCAGTAAAGTTTTTGCTATAAAGTAAAAGTTTTTGCTATACTATTTACGCAATGCCGAGGATTTTGTTTTATAATGTGAGTATTAATATTAAAAATATCATGAAATACTTAAGTTGACATTATCTGAATTTCCTTAATAGTGATAAAAGACAGTAACTCACTGTTAGTGGCTGTCAAAAGAAAGCGTCCTGCCTGTAAGAGCCCAATGAGGACTGGCTTGTTTTTTATTATATGTATTGTTGTTGTTACATCCTCCATAAAATAGATTTAGATTTAATAAATGTCGAATAATTAAAAATATAAGTATCTTTCATACGAATACATTTCTTGTGTAATTGGTTTATAATAGTGACTTTGTATACATTATGCAAGTGAAAATTCATTATAACACAATAAACTGTTGTTACAAAACCTTTAAGTAAAATTACGAAGATTATTGATGCATTCGTTATCAATGCCCTTTCGAACCTTGTATAATAGTTAAATAGGCTGTCATGAAGAAAAAAAAAATTCTTGCCAGGACCCCCAAAATCTCACTGCCCATAAATCTTTCCCATTGAGGTCCACCCCTTCATTGGGGCTGAATACTTCAGATTAGGGTTTTTGACCCGGGTTTCCCCGAACCCGAAAACCCGGGTTTTTCAAAGATTTTACGAACCCGAAACCCGTTGAATTTTTAATGTAAACCCGGGGAATTAGTTATTTATCTGATACAATAGAATACCAGTTAAATTCCTATTCAACGTAAATGATAATGGCTCAGAGTCTGAACCAGAAGTAGCAGTTGAGGTGAGAGTTAAAAGATGGAATTGAAGGTGATGCTACGAGTAATGGTGCTTGTACTAAACAGATGTCCCTATCTGATGAGCTTAGTATGTTCCTGTAGGAGAATGATAATAAGGAAAATCATAAAAAATCAAAATCTGGTGCATATATCATAAGAAAAGAAATTGAGTTGTTTCGGGCAACAAAAAGCCGACCCCAAATGCTAGATAAACTTTAGAGTTCTTTAACAACAATTCGACCAACTTCGGTGGAATTCTTTCTGTAATGGGTCTCTTTTCTAATAAACTCAGAAGCCGACTCAATGATGATATGTCGAGTGCAATGATTGTTTTAAGGTAGTTTTATAAAAAATGAGGTATTTATACCACTTTTATTTATGTTATACATATATGTATATGTTAATTAACATTAAATTTATTTGCTGTTATTTTTTATATTTGAAATTCCGAAATAAATTAAATGCCTCTATTAAACTATTTATTATTTTAGTTCTTTGCTATTGACGCCCTGGAACCAACTAAGTAAACCCGGGAAAACCCGGGTTTTAAATAAAAAAAAACCCGGTCAAACCCGAAACCCGGGTTTTAAAAAAATTGCTAAAAATCGAAAACCCTACTTCAGATCTATGCATATGTTGTAGATTCAAAGAACAATTGTTGAAAAAATGAAAGCTAATTTTTAGAAATTTATTTTTATTATATCGAAATTAAAATGGTTATAAAGTAAAATTACACCATCAATTCCTTTAGTTCATTATCCAGCCATGCCCAATAGCTAATTTTTGTTCCTAAACTTAAAGTAAATTTTTGACAAAATTATGGTATTTTCTTTTTTTCAAGGCTTCTCAACAATAACCATATTACCAAGATTGATGATGATGCTTTTGCAGGGTTAGAAGAGCTTCGCTACTTGTAAGTATCACTAAGCTTAAATTGTGTGCTCTCAGTTACTATTTATTAATTTTTCAAGACATGCATAAAGCACTTTATTACTGTTATATTTATACAAACTCATGTAACTGTGTCATTCTGTTCTTAAAAAATCAGAGGATTCTGAGGAATTTTTTTTTTTTTTTCTAGACGTTTGATCCTTATTATTAATTTATCATGCATTATTGTACCTGTTTTTATTTCATATACATTTTTGAATTTTGAAAGTTGAAAAATTTATTTTTAAGTGCTGTGTTAAGTATATTACTATGACTTAATAGTTGTCCATCTTAAAATCTGACGTAGCACTAAACAGTTTAAATGTTCTAGACTGAGAAACTATCTTTATTGATATCAAAGCTCAACAAGGTAGACTTTTTCTTCAGATTTTTGTTTAAACCTAAAATAACTTTTGTGAAAAATAAAGACTTTTGTATAAGAACTTCAGCTCTCTGAATATCTTAGTAAGAAAATATAATTTTTTTTTTCCATTTTAGGTATTTATATAAGAATAAAATCAAAACTATTGGAAGCACAGCCTTCAAAGGACTGAAAAATTTAGAACAACTGTAAGTATCTCTTTCATTTTCCTCCATCCTCTTTGTTTTTTCACTTTAAATTTGTATATACCAAAGATTTTGACGTCCTTTTGGAAACTATAATTATAACTGCATTTATTTTCATTATGCCGTTTTGTGGATTTAATTATGCTGTCATATATAGTTATATATAGAGAGAGATATGATGTATATAATTTATAGTTGTTGAACAGTCTAGTTTTATCCTCAGATATTTATTAAGGATATATTTTCTCTCACAGTGATGGTAGCTTTAATTATAAGCTAGTACCATGCATGTGAATATCTTTAGGACTTAGCCTGCAATTTTCACTTATTGATGTAAAACTCATATTAAAGCTCTACAGTAAATAAATACTATGTTTAACTTTAAATTTTCATTATTTAATGCAACTATAACATATTTCTAAGGAATGTAAAATAGCTTAAAATCTAATAATTTCAGAACATAAAGGCTTTTTTTTTCTGAGAGGGGGAGAAGGGATTGCATTTTATTCTATACTGGAACCTTATGACATGACTAAATAACTACTTTTATAATTTTTGCATGCTGTAGGGGTAATTCCCTAATTTATTTTATACATTTGTTTATTGAACTTTTAAATAAATAAATAAATCTTAAACAGAAGTACTCATTGCTATTCAGCTGAACTGCTAAACTCTTAAGGTATAAATTTTTAATATGTGCAGACAAATTTGCTGTAGTTCTAAAACATAACAATTCAAAAGTTTGTAAGTTAAAATAAATAGCTAAAACTAGAAGACAAATTGTGTATAAGGTCAAATATTGATAAAAATTCATTGTATAAACACAAGATTTACCTTCGTGTTTTTATTCTCTTTGCTATATGCCTCATATCTTTATCTTTCTCCACAGGTATATACATTTTAACAAAATTGAAAGACTAGAACCAAATACTTTTGCAGATCTACCTTCTCTTGAGAGGCTGTAAGTATATACTATAAATTTAATACATTATGTTTTGGTATTGTTCCATACACAAATAACAAATGTAAAATTATCTTTACAGATTCCTTCACAATAACAGATTGTCTAAAATACCATATGGTGCCTTTAAACATCTGAAATCCTTAAGACGTTTGTAAGTCTCCTTTTCTTTGCACTAAATTTGAAGTTTATTTATTCTGAAAAAATTAGCCATTTTTAAAATGGCTTCATGTTTTAAATTATCTTCAAATGCATGTTAATCTTCTAGAGAATTCAAAATACAATTTGAAATTTTTCTTATTAGCTTTTCATAATGTGTTAGTTGAGTGCATTTCATATCTGAATTTATATAGAATATAGTGTCACTTGATATGAACAATGAATGTTAACCCATATTTTGTTCTGTCATTAAATGTATGAAATGTTTATAGTTTAAGCTAAAGAATCTAATATAAAATATTAGATTCTTTTGCCTTGATGTGTAATATTTAATTATGTGACCTGCAAAAAATGCTTTAAAGAAACATGTATTTACATGAGCTATCCTGGCATATGTAGATGTGATATAATTATGACAAACTGAGTCTGAATCTTTCCAATGTATAGAACAATAGAATTTTCCAAGAGTCTTCTTTTTGAATTAAAGAAATCTTCATAATGTTATGCTTATTGGCTTATTGGCTTTAAAATGCTCTAATGCTTTCTATATTTTATTTTACTCCTTGTGAATCACAGGATGAAGCAGAATAGAATTTGCAATTTATTTGGACTTTGGATAAATCTTAATAGCAATCACTAATTAATAACATTTAGTAACAGTATCTGACTTTGCAGCATGCAGTGTCATGTAATATATTTTACCCAATGTTTGTTTTTGAGTTATATTAATGAAGTATTTAACATGTTACAGGAGATTAGATTCTAATGCCCTGATATGTGACTGTGAAATCATGTGGCTAGCAGAAATGCTTAAAGAAAGCCATACAGCTACACAAGCTGCAGCAACTTGTGAATATCCTAATAATCTCCAAGGAAAACCTTTGATGGCATTAAACAATGATGATTTCCGATGCAGTAAGTTTTAAAGTTTATGCAGTTGGTTAAATAATGCTCTTTTTCTTTCTCTGATGTAGAGTTATTAAAAATTTATAACTACTGAATATCTGTTTTTTATAAATACAGACAGATCAGTGCTAGATTTGAAGTATAAATCCTATCTTGGGGTTTAGATTTCATATGTTTGAGGTATCTTTGACAGAGTTACATGTATTTTGTTAAAAACCAATGGCTGTCTATCAAAAGTTAGGGAAAACTTCCTTATAAGAGATTTCTTATAATTTTGTGTTACTTTAGCTTAATATTTATTTTAACATACTAAAGCAGGGGTGTCAAACTCAAAGGCTACCTTGGGCCAAACAAACAATGTTTAACTATAGGTGGGCCGCAGAAAAAATCAATATTAATAGAAACGTAGGTTTATTTACCTAATTACAGTATATTCAACATAAATATATGCATTTTGTTTAATAATAGCAAAAAAGAGTATCATTAAAAAAACATTTAGCGAATTCTTAATACCTTATTATAATTCTGCATCGGTTATTTTATTATATATTATTGTGTGCCAATATATTGGCCGGGCTGCAAAAATGTTCGCCGCGGGCCACGAGTTTGACACCCCTGTACTATAGTATGCTGAAATAGAAAACTAATTTATTATTCAGAAAGAAAAGTAATTAAAAAAATTAATAATATTTTTATTTCTTTTGTATTGTATAATTAAGGCACTGATATGGAAAATATTCATGTGGTATCAAACAGATGCATTTAAATTTCAGAAAAGCCGAAACTCACAGAAGAACCTAACGATGTGGATGTTTCATTTGGTGGAATTGCTTATTTTACCTGTAAAGCTGATGGAGATCCCAAACCTGATATTGTATGGTTGCATAACAGGTAAAAAATTCACTGACACGTTCTCATCTGTAAAGTTTCATTTTCTGTAATATTTTGTCCTTGTTTACTGAAAATATTAATTGTTCAGTTTAAATGGGAGTATAAAATAATATAATTATAGTTGCTAAAATTCAGTGTTTGTTTAATAGGACTTTTCTTTTTACCTTTTTTGATTGAGCTAATTTATGGAAGAGAATTAAATGCAGATGAATATGGGGTGTCTTGTTAATACAATAGCTTTGATTCCTTGCTTGACTCTCTCATATGCACCTCCAGTTTTCAATATTCTTCAGTTTTACATTAGTATGTGCTAGATCCTTTTGATAAAGTTCTCTCTTCACATATTTCTCACCCTAGTCATTATAATATCATCAAGCATTATCTCAGTCATCTGTTTTTTTGTTTTAGAATAGACTACTGTTCATTTTGAACAATTATATTCCCTATTAAAAAAATAAATATAGATTGATTGAAATTAGTGGAGGAAATGAGATTAAAATTATTGGTTTTGGTATTTCATATAAACAACACCCAGTAGCATTTAAAAGTGTCAAGCTGCCACAGCACATGTCCAGGGTTCGATCCTGCGACTGGGCAAGGTCGATGCAGCCTTTCATCCCTTGAGTGGGTCGATAAAATGAGGACCAAGCATGCTTGGGAACTAAACTCTGGGGGTCCCACATCAGGCTGACCACCTGACTGAGACTTATGCTGTATGGCACCCCAAGCCCACGGTCAAGAAAGTGGAGCTGGGCACCGCCGGCCTTGGTCCACAACTGACTGTTGCGCCATGAGTTTAGTTTTTTTATTTCATATAAACAATAACAAAAAAAATTATAAAAATTATTACTAATTGTTATTATAGTAATTTTTATTTTCATGTAAAATTTTAAAATAACGATAAATGTTAAAATTGTTTCTTTTTGTCCTTACATTTTACACTCAAAATATAAAGTTTATTTATTTATTCTTTTTTCAATAAAACTGTCCTTATCTCACTTATAGAATGAATGAATGAATAAGTTTGATATATTAGTTTTCATAGTGTTATTTTGTTTGCAATTCAACTGTGTGTTGAAATTCGTAGTGTGTGTATGTAAGTAAAAAACTTGCATTTCAAGGAAAAGTAAAATGGGTTTTTTTCATTAAATTTACATTTTGAAAATATGCAGCCATCAAAACCCTTCCTTTTTAACTTAAAAATTTTTGTTTTTACAAAATCATTTCCCATTTATCATTTGAATCATTCTATTATGTATTAAGTCATTAACAACTTGTATTTTATATGAATGTATGTATAAGCTGAGTAATGTATGACTTATTGTACTCTTAGTAATGAAATATCACCTGAGGAAGAGGAAAGGTATAGCATACTTACTGATGGTACACTAATGATCACTGAAACCCAAGATTTGGATGCAGGGGTCTATGAATGCATGGCAAAAAATCCTGCTGGAGAAATAAAATCTAGACCAGCTAAGATGCATTATTTGAAGGGAAGAGAAAATAAAAGTAAAGGTATGTTATCTGCATTAATGGGTGTATGTATGCTGGTTGGAAAAAAAAAATACATTTACTTTAACCCTTCAGTGGGCGTGCCCGTGTACAAAGTGCAACATTTTTGTAATATTGAATGGTTTGTTTTTACATGTGAGGTTTGAATGTTCTAAGCAGTTTCTATTTATAGCTACACCCTTTCTAATACAGATCTGATTTTATGAACCTTGTATTCCTTTCCATTCATTGTTGCCTGTGATTTAACCATGGTAAACCAGTAATTATATTGGATTAGAATATGACAAAAGCGGAAGTTTATGTAGTTGATCAAATGTGCAGCTATTACACGGTATCACAAAAATGGACTATATCTTTGTTTTTTAGGTTTTTGGACAAAATAGGAATCAATTCGCAAGTTGTCCTTAGATCCAATAAACCGTGCAGTTTTGAAGTAAACCAATTGTATCAACATTCTTTGGCCTTTAATTATAAATATACCTCAATGTTATCAACATTTTACATATTGTCATAAAAAGCAGAATTATTATCTTCAATTTGGAAAAAGAAGAGTTTATTACAAAAGGAATAATCAAAGTTGAAAGAGATGTTGCACTTTGTGCCACGCGCACCTGCTGGTGTTGCAAAAATTGGCGCGCCCACTGAAGGGTTAAAAATGAATGAATTCTAACATCAGGTTAAAACAAAAGGAACTGCATACACTATTGAACAAGAACTTTTGTTTTATTTAAAGTTTTATTATTATCAATTTTATTATTTTCTTTTATTATTAATTGTGTTTATTGAACTTTAACATATCTTTCTCTCACTCTCTTTTTTAATGAGAACTAGAGTATGGTCATTTAATTTAATATTTTTTTCTGAAAGTGTTCAGTTTTTGAGAGAGGTATTTCCAAATTATCTACTTTAAAATGTACTGCTTGCTGTTATAATGAATGTGTTAAAATTCCCAAAGAACTGTCAACTAGCAAATTGACTGAGATTTTCCAGCCTTTAATAAAGATAATGCCCGATTTGCTTGGCAGTTTAATCCTCAAACCGGTCCATGAATTTGTTGCCACTATCAGGACTATCGGTCAAATTGACCCCCAAGCCTTAAAAGCTGCTATTTTTGTGTTATTACGGTGGAACTGCAGGTTGATATTGTACACAAGGTTGTTTGATTTATATTAGTGATGAATAGTGAGGGAAAAAATCATCTACACTTATTTATTCAATTTATTTAATTTATTTTGATCTGGTATCTACATCATCAAATCGTAGGGCTCTTAAAAGAATTGCAGAATGTTTCTCAGACATAATTGCTCCAAAAATTATCCTGCCAGTAATTGAGGTAGAGAAGAGTGATGTCAAGGCTTCACAGGATACTTTAAAAATCGCACAGAACACTGAAATCCCTATCAGGACCAGTAGGCATGTTATTGCTCAGTGGCAATAACAGGCCTACCGGTCATTTTGACCACCATACTTTTACAAAATTGCAACTTACTGGCAAATGGCGAGCATTTGTGAAATTCTGATGTGCTCTCCCTGATGTCCAGGAACTGACTGGGGATGTCAAAGCCAGCCAAGCATTCACGCCTCTCCCCACTCCTGCCCCACCTCTTAGTTCCACCGCTGCCGGTCATAATGACTGGTGGGCTGGTTTGAGGGTTAAAGAAGCCTACTTAGGATGACTGATCTTCACTGAAAATTTCTCTGTTAAAGTATTCCATGAATTGAACATTCATACTTAGCAGGTCCATTCAGTGAATTTTTTTCATTCACAAAATGTCAGTATCCTGAGAAGTTTTGGTGTATAGGAGAAGGTAGAACAGTTTGTAGGGTGTAACTGTACTTTCTGGAGTACATTAAAAATCATGGTGTTTAGACAATACTCTATTATATGCTGTTAGTAAAATAATTCACACCAATCCTTGACCCACTCGTAGGAATGAGGGTATTATTAAAATGAGCCACATAATTTATTTTTTCATTATATAGCACTTAATCTAGCATAATATCTAGAATGCTTTGTGACAGAAATCTGATAAGCTTTCAGATTAGTGGAAGTTAGCATACTTGTTCTGAATTTGTACATTTGATTTGGAGAGTAAAACTTATTGGTAATATAAAGTTTTCAGTAATTGTTTATTTATTGAATAGCTTTTTTGCTGTTTCCTCTTATTTGGAAAATTTTAAAAATCCCAACCTACTTGTACAGATTTTTTTCATAAAGTTTGCTTGATTATTTTAAAGGCAATTGTTAACAGATAATTTTTTTCTTCTACCCCTCCTCTGTTTTATTCTGGTCATCTGATATGTTTTAAAATTGAAATTCTCTTCATAGTCATCCTAAAACAGGTCATGATTTTTTTCTGTGTTTATTTAAGTGCCCACCTTTTGATGATAGTAATTTTCAGATACATTGCAATGGTACAACTCATTTCAATGTACATAATTCTATTTCAGTATCATTATTATATTGCCTAACTATATATTTTTCTCCGTATTTGTACTCAAGTAAATTTTTCTTTTAAAATCTGCTGTTATCAGAGATCACATATTTTAGTATTGCTGTACATTATTTTTAAGCGACTTGTTTAATTCTCTTGCTACTTTGTTTACTAATGAGGTTGAACCACAGTGTTGTCTGTCATTAACTCTTCAGCGGGCGTGCCCTTGTACAAAGTGGAACATTTTCGTAATTTTGAATGGTTTGTTTTTACATGTAAGGTTTGAATGTTCTAAGCAGCTTTTATTTATAGCTACACCTTTTTCTAACGCAGGTCTGATTTTCTAACCCTTGTATTCCTTTCCATTCATTATTAGTCGTGATTTAACCATGGTAAACCAGCAATTATACTGGATTAGAATATGACAAAAGCAGGAGTTGTTGTAGTCGATCAAATTTGCAGCTATTACACAGTATCCCGCATATCACGAAAATGGACAATCTCATTGCTTTTTTAGGTTTTTGGACATAATAAGAATCAATTTGCAAGTTGTCCTTAGATCCAATAAACCGGACAGTTTTGAAATAAGGCGACTGTATCTGCTTTCCTTGGCCTTTAATTATAAATATATCTCAATATTATCAACATTTTATATCTCATCATATAACGCAGAATTATTGTTTTCAATTTGAGTAAAAAAAGTTTATTACAAAAGGAATAATTAAAGTTGAAACAGACGTTGCACTTTGTGCCACCCACGCCTGCTGGGGTTCCAAAAATTGAAGGGTTAAAAAAATTGTTTAAATTCTGTTTTGTGTAATTTTGTGCAATTGATGTTTTAAGGAACATATTCTCTTTGAGCTGTTGTATGGAGTTATAAACCTGAAGGAGAGAAGGTGTGATGTGCTATATCATTCTCATGTTGAGTAATCAATATTTAAACTAAGCTATCTTGTTTAAAACAGCTTTATTTATTAGCATTTTGTTCTTTTAATATTAAACTTTTTACTACCCAGTTTATAAAATTCTCTTCATTGAGATATTAAAGTAAAATAAGTGTTTGGTTTAATCATATAAAATATAATTTAACAGGTATTCTTCATTTTACTGAGCAGCCTACTGATAGTACAGTGCCTGTAGGATCTACAATAGTTCTTCCCTGTGGTGCTACAAGTGATATTGGGACAACTATCAATTGGACCCAGAATGGTATTGCCTTGCCAAGAATTTTCCGATATTATGTCTCCTCTTCAGGTGATCTAACAATAAAAAATGTTCAGAGAAATGATGCTGGAGTTTACCAGTGTATTGCATCAAATTCTGAATCTAGCATTGCTGTTTCAGTGAAAATTGATGTTGCAGGTAATTATAATTTTTTTTAAATTTGACATACTGTGTGTACTTGATTCTATGTATAAAGTATGTTAAATGCTGATAACAAATAAGCAAATGTGTCTATAACAAAATCACCTCCATCTTATGCTAGAGAGCTGTGCTACTGAGGAACTTGGGAGAGTTTTCAATGTTCATCCTTTTCATTATTATATAATTATATGAAGATCTCATATTTATGTGAATAAACAAAAAGCTTACTGATGAACATTCAGATATGCAAATGTCTTTAAAGTTGACTAGAATATTGCTTACATTAATGACCTAATTTAGGGGCTTATTGAAGATATTGAGATAAGATACGATTGCAAACATTGCTGCACAAAGAAGTAGAATTGAAGTTATATGCTAGTCTCAGTGAATGATTAAAAAGCACAAATATGGATTCAAAGAACTTAAGATAATGTAGAATTATAAGTATTTATGTGTGTATTTATGTATGCATGCACGCCAGTCAGTCACAAGATGGCTCTATTGCCTAATTAGACTGAAACAGCAATAAATTTGTGGCTGATTAGAATTATGTAGGTGACTCAAAGATAAGGAAAAAGGGTACTCTCTCTGCTTATAGTATTATGATCAGTATATTTTCATACATTGTAGCTTTCTCGTGTAATTTCTTGGACATTAACTCCTTCAGAGTTAAATTTCAATTAAATGTGTATCTTTCTCTCTCTTTATATAGTCATTATATTATTATTTAAAATTTTTTCCAAATTGCCATCAATATTTTCAATTTATTTTAATGGTGAACTTTAATAGCATATTCATCAAAATATGTCCAATCATCAGCAAAATTAAAAATTTAAATTATCTTTTATTTAGCAGAATTTTAAAGATAAAAGAGAACTTAATGTTAATCTATTTATTAAAAATGTTTTTTATTATAAACAATTATAGTCCTACAGTTTTAGCATAAATTTTTTAACTACCATTTTATTTTTTTAATTCAACTTTAAGTATCAATGACTTTTTCAATATATAATATACACAGTGCTGTAACTAGGCAGGTGTAACAGGGGCACCCGCCCAGGGCCTACTTGGAAGAGGGGCCCAAAATGCTGTATTTGTTTTATTTTCCCAAACCTAATTTAGGGACCCAAATACAAATTCTTGCCAAGAGCACAGGAATGGGTAGTTAGAACACTGTATATACAGTTGATTCCGGTTAATCGGACCAGCTGCTTATTCGGATCGAATCCTGTCTTGTAACATTGATCATGTTCGTTTAATTGGACCAGCTGGTTATTAGGACCAAAATGATCAGATCCCAATGTGGTCCGATTAACTGGAACCGACTGTGTATATATATTTATATATATATATATGTAATATATTTAATATTATGCCCTCCATTCTAGTATTTAAACTCCCTTTCCTAAATCCAATCCCCAGTAATATTAATTTATCACTTTAAAACCCTTAGTCACAGAACTTCCCATGAATCACATGCTTTTGCATTTCTACACGTGTATGTGTGCGAATTCAGGAGTAGGTTAGCATCGCGAGCCTCAAAATCTGCTGACCCTACAAATAATAGTCACATGTCTACCTCACCCTCGCGTTTAATGGTGAAAGGGGATATTACTTCCGAGCTGTCTTCTGAAATGAACGGATGTACATTTGTCGCTCTAATAAACGATTCGGTCCGACTGCTTCCAAATTTAATTTTTATACCTTTCAGGCTGAGTCTATCTCCAGCCATGTAAATATGAGCTAGTTTTCCCTTTCAGGTTATAGTTTAAGGACGTGATGCAATGGGTATATTACATATATATATGGATGGTTTAATTGAGCTTCTTTATGCTCTGAATTGATACATTTTTGGTATGTTTTATTTTGTCATACGAAGCACACATTATAATTAGCAGCAATATCCATACCCACTTACACATGCAAAATACATCACATGTAACACATATATAAGCTCTCTATATTTAAGGAATTTGTTTACTGATGAAAGTGTTGATATTATGAAAAAAATGCACTATTATTAGTTCTTTTACTGTTAAAATATTCCCTGTTAGTGGAATGTGTATGGCAGCCCTATAATAATATAATTTATAACTAATTGGTTGGGTTTATTCTAGGATTTTGGTTTTAGTGGGCAGAATAAATTCTCTTTAAATGGAACTAATTTTTGATTTATGAAATCATTTGAACACTTGATATTATGGACAATGTACCATGTTACAGAATTAACAAATTTCATTTCTCACAACCAAAAAGGTTTGTGCAAAAGCTTGTCATGATCAATTTTTAGGTATCCTTTCTAATATATGCTTAGTTATATGCAATGTTTAAAGAACTGTAATAGAAACTTTTGGGAATATGGACTGGGTAAACCCGATGAGCTTTAATAATGTCAGTACCATTAATATTGATAACTTTTGGAATCCTTTTGAAAGAATAAAATATTCAAAATTATTGGGAAATTTTTTTAACTAATGTAATTTTCACATCATTTCTACAATATGCCATAGGTGCCTTAAAATTGTCCCACGTAAATTTAAATAACTCTTCATGCCTTCCATAAATTATGGATTATATAAATAAGACTTTATGAAATGAAAGCAGATTGTTGACCATCCTTTCTTTTTGCTATCATTTGCAAGAAGTTAGCCATAGGCGTAGCGTAGGTGGGGCATGTGCTCCCCCCCCCCCAAATTAACTTGAAATAAATTAAAATGTTAATAGTTCAGTTAAAATTGGAAAATTATAGAAAACTTTTAAGAAAGTTGGTTTTTTCCTCGCTTTTTCAAACTGTGAAACTGAAGATTCCGATTATGTCTTTAGCCTTAACATAGTTTTTAACAATGATATGATCCATAACAAAAGTTTGATGCTATACTTTTTCTCATTTTATTTATATTACATTTATTGTTCTCATTGTATAACTTTATGAATACCACTCAAACATCAATTTTTTTTTATTCAATTTAAAAATAATCATAATATTTCATATTTTAAGAACCACCAGGCAGTCAATGCACAGAGGAGGGCCCTAACTGAATTCAATTTGTGCCCCCCCCCCCCTAAAGTTAGAATCACGCTACGCCTATGAAGTTAGCTGACCCTGGTATATCCCTAGTGCATTCACTTACTTGTGTTATAGGGTCTGTCTTTTATGGGGTTATCTAATTGTGAATACATTCTTGTGTACCCAAGACACCTGTGAATGTATCGAAGAGTAAATCCTGCTCATATACTGTCAACTTAGCCCCACCGGTGTTTCTCGAGAGACCAAGGGATCAGGAGGCCATTGAAGGAAATAGTGTTGAGCTCTTGTGTCAAGTGGAGGGAATACCTCAACCAGTTTTAACATGGACAAGAAGGGGTGAGTTTTTTTTCAATTCTTTGATTATGTTTACTTATGACTTTTCATTTGTTTTCTCAATAATGAACGATGAAAGTAATCTTCATTGACTCCAGATTGATTGTGATTGTAATCAATCTGGAGTTTGATTGATTACACTCACAATATTTTAGATGCCAGTTTGAGCTTTTAGAATGCTGTATTGCTACAATATTTTTTTGTATAAAGCATTTTGTTATTAGTTTTTGAATATAAAATTTTCCAAAGATCTTCCATTAAGAACGGGAAGCAGAGTCCAGCTATTGAAAGATGGTTCTGTGCTAAGCATTCAACGAGTGAACAAGCTTGATGAAGGAACCTATACGTGCCATGCTGAAAATTCTGCTGGAGTAAGGAACTCTAGTGCATTACTTATCATCAGAGAAAAAGGTGAGTGAATTTTTCTATAGGCTCATTCTTTTGTAACTTCATATACAGATGTTTGTGTGACTGAATGTAAAGAATTTCTAAATGCCATACCCTCTTTGATCTGTATTTTTTTAAAGAGTTTTTAATGTAGTTCAAAGTAAACATTTTAATATGATATTTAAAAAATTATCCCTTTTTTTCATGTAGGAAAATTCCTAACATTTTAAAATTGAATTATTTTTTTTAAATTGCTTTAACCCTTCAGTGGGCATGCCAATTTTTGGAACACCAGCAAGCATGCATTGCATAAAGTGCAACGTCTCTTTCAACCTTGATTATTCCTTTTGTAATAAACTTTCTTTTTTCAAATTGAAAATAATAATTCTGTGTTTTATGACAAGATATAAAATGTTGATAATACTGAGATATATTTATAATTAAAGGCCAAAGAATGCAGATACAATCGCCTTATTTCAAAACTGTGTGGTTTAATACATCTAAGGACAACTTGCGAATCGATTCCTATTATGTCCAAAAACCTAAAAAAAATTAGATTGTCCATCGTAATGATATGCAGAATACCATGTAATAGCTGCACATTTGATCTACAACATCAGCTCATAATTTTATCGTATTGCAATCCAGTATAATCGCTGGCTTACCACGTTTAGATCACAACTAACAATGAATGGAAAGGAAAGGTCAGAAAATCATGCCTGCATCAGAAAGGGTGTAGCTATATATAGAAATTGCTTAGAACATTCAAACCTTACTTGTAAAAGGAAACCATTCAAAATCATGAAAATGTTGCACTTTGTACACGGGCATGGCCGCTGAAGGATTAAAATAACATTTACTTTCAAAATTAAAACCCAAAAAAATTATTTTTAAAAAAAATTTGCTGTAAAATAATGTTCATTTTTAAAAGCCTTTATCAGACCATAAATGTACACTTAACACGATAGTATTGCTTCAGAAGCAATACTGCTCTGAAGGTCGAAGAAACAAAACATTTTCCTTGACCAATGAGAAAGGAGCACCTTCATGTACAAGAACTCCTCCTTTCTAATTAAACCCTCCCTCATCCCTCTACAGGTCAAATTTGCAACCCTGCATGTTATGTCTTTTTTATGGTCTAATAGAGGCTTAAGAAGGTAACCTTCCTTTTAATTTGCAGTGTGTATCTTCATTTCATGCAGGTCCTGTCTTACGTGGAGTGGCACTAAAAGAATTCTAACTGAAAAACTTTGTGTTTCTCATTTAATCTTCTTCCAAGTATATGTATATATATATGAAAGTAATATCAATGTAAATAAACTAATAAACTAATTTTAGTTTAATTACTAAAGTAATATGTAGGGGGGTAATACTGGTCCACCTATAAGGTGCTCCCAGAAAAGTGGCCAGCAAAACCGTGGTGTCATATGCTAGTAAGGATAATGCCCAAGAATACTGTCTGCTGCATTGGAGAGAGAAAAAACAAAAACTAAAGTAATATAAAAGGAATTATAAACAAATGTAAATAATTATGTATCAAGAAACATAAAATAATAAACAATAGATAAATAACTATGTTTGATTTTTTTTTTCAATGCAACAGGCAGTTACCCTAAGGACACCTGCCTGGCTTTAAAAAATACTGCTATCCATGAATTCCTCTTGTGTGTGTAAAACATTTCAATGTACTTGAAGTAATATTTTGTTCTTATAGCTGTTAGACTGCCAGGTATCTTTAATCACTTTAAATTATTACTACATCAGATAACTTAATCTTGTAGTATATTATATATATACAAATATACAAATATTATATATACAAATATACAAATAATAAATTTTTGGGGGCTTTAATTTTGAAAGTAAATATCAGAATCTAAAATGATGGAAAACTTTAAAAACAAAAACAAAAGGAGTTGTCTATCTAATATCTCAGCTCTTTTGGGTTGTTAATATTTGATGAAATAATGATTTAAAACTAATGTGCAGATTATCCCCTCCCCCCTTTAAAAAAATTATTTTTATTTATTTTTTAAGTTTTCCCATCATTTTAGATTCTGACATTTTTTATTCAAGAGTATTTTATCAAAAAAGCACTTTATCAGTGCAAATATACTTTTAAAGTAGGTATGTATTTCTGCTGCATATTATTTATTTATGAATTTTACTTATTTATTTTAAGATTGCATTATTTTAAAGAATCTTTTGTGAAACAACAGGTATTGAAAATTTATAGATTTTTTTAAAAATTATTACAAAACAATCCAAAATACATTGTTTATCATGAAATATGACTTGGATACATTTATGTATACCTATTTTACATCAAACTTACTAAGCACTTATATTTATTTTCTGATTTAACTGTTTTATTAATTTGATTAAAGGGAAATTTTAATGTTTTTGTGTCAAAATTATATATTTTTTCTTTCTTGCAATTAATAGTACCCCCAGTATTTACCCGAACTCCTGAAGACCAACATACAAGCATTGGATCAAGTGTTGAGTTGCCATGTCATGCAAAAGGTCAACCATTACCTCATATTAAATGGAAAAAGAATGGCATAATCATGTCTTCAGAGTCGAATCATCACAGAGTAAGCTCAAATGGGGATCTGTATATGTTTAATATACGACCAGCAGATGATGGAGTATATGAATGCATTGCAGAAAATGATATTGGGACAGCATCTGTGGCAATGAGACTTACCGTGGTTTCAGGTATATACTTCAAAAATTTACTCTAGACTATAATATATTTTTAAATGTATAATAATTTAAATAATTAATATAATAATTTAATACTAATGGAGATATTTTATGAGTGTTGTTTAAATCCCTTAACCGGTTTGCCTGTACGTTGTACGGGTATCGATATTCTCTCCTTTCCTATTTTGGTTTGCATGTGTTTTTAGTTTGCAAAGACTATTTCTAATACAAAGTCTAGTACAAATATTTTTAACAGATGTCATAGCTTGTCCATTTCATTTAAATTCTTTTCACCCAGTGTTTCTTTATTAAACAGAAGTGCTGGAATTTTTGCTTTGGGGAACTTTTGTTCTACTGCTTACAACGCTTGTGAATTCAAACCACTACTTTTTTTTAAATTATGGATGAAATAAACGACAAAAATACTTTCCTGTTAGATGATGGACTGAATTCTGATTCAGATTCAGAACTGTCTTCTAATAATCTGGATTATTCTTCAGATCATTATTTCTGCCCGGATTGTAACATAAGACATTGTATTACCCCATGCTTCAAATTGTACCACACAAAAAAGACTTTTGAATAATTTGCAAAAGTGTAAACTTCAAATTTTATAGCTAAGTATGGAAGAAATTTTTGTAAGATCTGTAGAACATTCTTCATTGCATGCAGAGTTTTGTTGCAAAAAGCTAACATTTAAGGGGTTTTGTCTTACAAAAAGCAAACATTTAAGGGTTTTGTGCTCCAATAATTTAAAATAAAAAATAGTGTAAAAGCATTAAGTGAAATTTAATAAAAAAAATTCTTTCGTTTTCTTATTCAATTAAGTATGTTTAATTATAGGCAACATTTCTAGAAAAAAAATTGACCAGTTAAGTGGTTAAGATGGCTGTGAGAACTCAATGTTTTAATTTTTGTTTTGTATAGTTTATGTGCTGTAAAATCAAAGCATTTCTGCTAATTTGTGTGCGAGACTCACTTTGAACCACATAATAAGAAAGTTCTGTTAGTATTTTTCAACACAGAGACCTTATAGCCATTATGTCAGTTTTGTACTTGATTTTTAGCTAAAATAATTACAAGATAAAAAGAACTTTTTATATACCATGTTTTTAAATTTTCTGTTGAATAGTATAAACTTGACAATTCTATGTATTAATAAATACTTTTTTCAAATTTTTTTGATGAATTATCCCATCAACTTGAATGAAAATGAAGTTAATTGGAAGTTAACTTGCATGTAACTTTTTGTTCCCGTTCCGGCCAATAGATGGCTGCACCAGTTTACAAAACAAAATTAACTGAAAATAACTGAAAAGTAATTTAATTCTGCTTAAAGATGGCTAAAAGTATTAAAAAAATGCATTGTCATTGTGTTCTGAGCTATTCTAAAAGTTTCAAATGTCTATCTAGTCGGGAAGTTTAAAAATTGATTGCAAGATTTGTACTTGACAAACACACAAACAAGAAAGCAAGTTAATAAAAATATGGTAAAAATATAATATCATAGTACTCGTCTGCTTAGGGAGTCGTCATATTTAGCATCAACATATTTGTAGCAAAAATAACTTAGATTTTTTTTATTTTTAGAAATTTTTAGTTTACTTGAATACCTTCCTTCTTCCACATACAGCTCGACGATGGCTGAATGGCTAGAGCGCTGGCATTCGGTACCAGAGTCTGTGGGTTCAAGTCCCACTCTTGGCATAGATGTTTGTAGCTGTTCAGAATCTGCTTTAAGCTATAGGTCCTGGTCTATATTAGCCTTCATGTAACAAAAAATCATGGTAGCTCTCCAAACTAAACTAAACCAAAACCTTCCTCCACATGTATTTATTTTTTACTTTAAATTGGAATCATTTAATACTGCAAAGTTTTTGGCTGTAAAGTAGAAGTTTTTTGATATCGTTACCACCACAACGAAGACACAAATCTGTAAAATCATAGTTTTGAGAAAATTACATTCAAAGTTTTGATGGTTTGGAAAAAATTTAAATATGACTCAAAGGTTATTGTCAGTTTATGATTACTATCTTAGGGACCCCTCTATTGATACTGGAAGTAATTACCAGATTCGATTACTTTTAAAGCCATTAAAATGCAGTTCGGAAAAAATGCACAAAAATGTATTTGGCGTGGTGGTAATGATATGCCTTGAAAAATATGTAATGAAAATTCTTACATAACTCATTTTTATCATTTCATCTCTCTCTCTTTATCTATATATAGTATGTAGATTTATATATTAATTTTTATAAACTTTAATGTGGCTTATAATTTTATCTTATGATATCATTTATAGTCTTAGATAGGCCCCTGAAAAATCACATTCAAGGTTATTAAATATAAGTTAAAACTTTAATATAAAATTTTTTTAAAAAGGAGCCTACTTAACAAAATTAGCTCAAAATTTCAAATTTTCAGAGTTAGAAAATTTACTAATCACTAGATTTATAAAATAGATACTAATAGCTTATTAATATGCCATTTTTTTAATCAAATAAATATATGTGAATCTGGTAACATATACATCCTGAAATTATTTTCATTATTCTTTCAACATTCTGTTATAATTTTAACTAAGTATCTTTCTGTCTATGGTTTAAAAATGTTTCAACATTAATTTTTATTTTGTGCTTGGAAACATACAAAATTCTTAATAGAAATCAATTCATTTTTCAGACAGTCCCTATGTAGGAAGGCCAGGAGACAGGTACATAGTTACAGCATTTGATGAAGCTCGTCAAGAAGTTGATAAGGCTTTGAATCACACTTTGTTCGAATTATTTGGAGAGCCTCACTTGCGCACCCCAGGAGAATTATTACAGGCTTTCCGTTTTCCCACCAATGAAGCTCGTGAGTCTGCAAGAGCTGCTGAAATCTATGAGAGAGCTTTAGAAATAGTCTGGAAGCATGTGGAAAATGGAGCTCAGTTTAATATATCAGGTATTTGAAAAGAAAAGACAAAACCTTTGTGCTCAAGGAATAAACAGGAAATTCAATGTTAATAAAGCACAATTTGCAGTAAGGTGCAATTTTGCGTACGACCGTTTCGAAGCTACAAAGGAGCTTCTTCATCAGTGCAAAGAACTTAGTGGCAGCTCTAAAAGCCAAAAACTAAGTTCTTTGCACTGATGAAGAAGATCCTTTGTAGCTTCGAAACGATCGTACGCAAAATTGCACCTTACTGCAATTTGTGCTTTATTAACGTGGGATTTCCTGTTTATATCAGGTATTTTCTATATTTATTCTTTGAAATGAAGTATAAAATGAAGTTTATCTCGAAATTCAATATTATGCAAGTGTGAAGCGTTCTCTATGTATGGTTTAAGGTGGTTATAAAATAATTACACATTTATTTCACATATATCATATTTACAAAATGATATATACATTTACAAGTGCAAAGAGATTTACAATGGATTATACAGGATGGTAAAATTGCTACGCTGTGGCACACGTGATGCTATCCCGCGCGAGACTCTCGATCGCTGACCGATTGTTTTTCGTGAACACCTTGCTTAATGCGATTTCTTTTAATGTTTTTAACCCGATGTAGATGTCTTTCTTCTTCAATCAGAAGTTTTAAAAGCAATCTTCTTCGCAGTAGAAGGAGCATTATCAAACGTGAACGCGACCTGGTAGCCATTTTGCAGCAGCAGAAGGGGGAAAAATTGTTTTGTTTCCGAAAAGAAGCTTATGCGCACGCGCAGATAAAATGTCTCTCTTTTTTCCCCTGTTCCCATGAAGCTACAGATACGTCTGTAGCTTCATGCCTGTTCCCTAGCAGTGTGAAGGCTTTTGTGAATTTTTCTCCTCGCCTTGCCTGAGCACTGCGCAGACAGGTTGTGCCCTGATTCGGCGAAAGGTTTGGTTTGGTTTGGTTTGCAGCGCTACGGTCAACTTTTTGCTACACGAGGGCTAATTATTAGACCGGGACCTACAGTTTAAAGCCGATTCCGAACGGCTACAAAAATCCATTCCAACAGTAGGACTCGAACCCACAGGATCTGAACCGAATGCCAGCGCCCCAGCCATTCGGCCATCATCTGGCTAAAAGCAATACGTAATAAAAGTATACGGATTTAAAAAAAAAAAAACTTTTTACAATCCTTTTAAACCCTTTTTAAAATCCTTTCAGAAGTATTTAAAAAAACTCCTTCAATAATTTCTTTCTTACAGTCTGTTGTAGCTACGAAAGCCCGTAGACGCACGCCCTCAAGCTTAAACTCTTCTCTGAAAATATCTTGAGGAGCTTGATCGAGGTTGCATTCCTCATCATAGACATCCAATGTTATTGCAGGCCTTAGGAAGGCATATTTTTCGGCCAAATTCTAAAGCTGCTGGAATCTTTCTCGAATTTCAGCAGTTACTCTATCTAATGTAGAAAACATTTTTCGTTTTAAATCGTTTTCGTGCGGTAAGCCGGCATCTATACTTCCGTCGCCAAAAAATGTGCCTCCTCCTAATTCGTCTTGGAGGTTCAATAGAAATGCCAAGTTCTTCACAAAAGCTTTTAGCGTAACTTGAAGCTTCATTTACGGATTCCTCTCGTTTCTCTTCCAATGCCGCCTATTTTCTAATGTGTTCTGATGTGTTCACACTGATGTACGTTAAGCAAACCCCCCCCCCCCCCCGTTTGCAAATAATTTTGGGCATCATTCACTTCACGCAGCACCGGTTGCCAGATACCCAAGAAACATAGAAACGAAAATGATTGCATCGCGACTAACAAAGTTCCTGCGTCCGTTCGTGTGTTCAAGCTTTCGTCTATTTCTGTTAGTTTCTCTAGCGTTGTCAAAATTTCTTTGTAATGATTTCGTGTCATTTTTATACTGCATCGCCTCTTGCGCTTCAACGTGCCCTGAACCCTCTTCAAACTTTTGCCTGTAGCAGCAATCAGAACCTCCCATCGGTGTGTGGACAAAGAAAAGAAAGCATAACAACGTTCCAATGTGCTGAAGAAAGTCACCTCCACCATGCAGCATGCAAGCAAACTATGTAGGTTCAATGAGTGGTTTGAGCGGGGCACAAATTCGGCATTAGGATTGATATATTTTATTTGTTGCTGCACGCCTATCTGTCTTCCGGCCATTGTAGCAGCATTATCGTAAGCATTTCAAAATGTCGAGCTTACTTATATCATCTCACTAATACCTTCGGCTGTTTTGTTTTCTGTTTCAATGAAATCTACAACAGATTCCACTATTCGTACTTCCCAGTGGCACACCCAGGATTTTTTCTTGGTGGGGGGCGAGATGATCGGATAAAAATATTTATAATGCAAAATCAATATTCATAATGCAATTTCAATTTCTTTGGGGGGCAGGGCCCCCCCCCCCCCCCCCCCCTGGGTGCGCCACTGGTACGTCCCGATTCTCAATCATCACGTATCGTAATACTTGTCTTGTTTGTTATTTGTGGGAAATATACGGGGTACTGTCGAATATCATGGAATAATACTTGGACTTTTGAACCTGGCCTATAATTTTTTGGCAAACTTTATTCCCTAAAATTTCAAGAAACTCGTTTTGAATTTCTGGTGACATATAAGTAAGTGGAATTTTTTGGCCCATTTTTATTCTTACCAAATGTTCTTTGAGAACAGGATCGTACTTTGTCAGAAGATGCACCAGTTCTAAAAAGTTGCCTTTATTGGTACTGGTGTCATTTTCTCTGTAGCCACATAACGCCAAAAAAAATTTTTTTTCCCAGGAAACATTCTGGTTAGAATTTCATGCCATTTTTAAAAATTTCTTTTGCCACTACTACTTGCTCTTTTTTATCAATAGTCTGTCCTATTTGAAGTTTTGTTTCCAATTCTTTCAATTTGCAAAAATTTTGGCTGTGTGTAGCATTTGATTGATGCTTGGCGGCTTTGGGGTTCAGTTTCCACCAAGTATTAAACCCGTCGGAAAAGTAAAACTTCGATGTGTTCGGTGAGTTTGCGTTCTCAAACAAACGAGTACAGAAGCAAAACAATGATGCTTTAGAAGGAGAATAAGCCATCCAAGTGCGTAAAACTTTTTCGCCATTTGTCAATGTGAGCCAAAACCATTCTCGCGTTAGCCGCCTCCTAGATAATACTTTCGGTGTGGTCGAGTCCGTGTCTGACTCTGATTGAACTGTGCGTAGTACTGTTGGCTCTTCAGCGAAGTCTGTATTGATGTGCTGAAAGACTTCTAAGTATTAATAGCAATCGTATGTTTGAATCCATATTTTCAGGCCATTTTCCAATATTGTTTCCGACAGTCTGAGCCAATTGATGTGGTTACAGTTTCTTCTGGTGTCGCAATTTCAGCAATCGTTTCGGGAACACGTGAAGCTGACAAATTTTTAGTATCAATTACAGGTCCTAATAAGTCATAAGTGTCAGGTACTTGTACTACTTCGGCAGCTTCTTTGATTTGAGCAGCACTAGCATCTGAAGAACTCACACCTGATGGCCCTGGCGTAGATTCTGGCGTCTCCGAAGAAACTTTAACAAACTTTAGTATAGCCCAGGCCCTGATTTTCCATTAGGCCCGGGCCTGGCCCCCGAATATTGGGGGCCCCAAAAAAAAAAATTTTACTAAAAAAAAAGAAAATTCCCAATTCAATTTTTTTTGCCTTTTTCAATAGCAATTTTTTTTATATAACCTTTCAAATTTGATTGATTGGTTCATCATATGTATAGTTCATCATATGTATGTTATAGTGTATATAAGGGATTAATAAGTTTTTCTTGTTGCATTGTATTGGTGTTTTAATGATGAATTTAATAAGTTGTATTACTTTTTGTTATTTGATAATGTTCTAGGCTTCTGTGCTTCAAGTAGCCAATTCTTGGTAAAATGGTACTTTCACAATGATTCATGATTTTTTTGATTTATTTATTTTGTGTGTGTGTGTGTGTGTCAATTTTGGAAATGTTACGCCCGTATCAGTGTTAGGGGGCCCCCATCCCAAGTTTTGCCTATAGTCAAGAATTTTCTAAATCGGGCCCTGGTATAGCCCCTTCGTTTTAACGTAGGATTACGTTCCTCAATAACGGTCCTTCGGAGAGAAAAAAAATTGTCGTGCGTCGCGAGTTATAATTTTGGCAGCGCGCCAAACCCAGTAGCAGTAAACAGTTAAACAGAAAAGTACCAAAATGCGTTAAAAAAAAGAGAGGAAAAAAAAGTGGTAAGCAAACGATAAGTAATCCTACGATAATAACTCGCGGTAGTTTCATTAGGGGAGACTACCTGAAATATTTTAGTTTTGTAGATGTAGAAAATTCTCCGGTAATTTAAAAGGTATGTCAAGTGTGATGATTAATGTTATTTTCTGATACTTTCCTCCTTGTCTTTCTTATTTCGATACGATGCTCCACTTGCTCTTAGGGCCTGTTCACATAGGAGTCCGTTGCGTTGCGTTAAGGAAAAGATGACGTTGAGACGAAAATAAACCAATCATAGGCCTCCAAACGATTAGCAATGAAATTTTTAACGCCTATGATTGGTTTATTTTCGTCTCAACGTCATCTTTTCCTTAACGCAACGCAACGGACTCCTATGTGAACAGGCCCTTACCCTTTTCATGGTTAGGTGGGCTATAACAACACAGAAAACCATGATCGAAATAAAAAATAATAATATCACGAATGCATTACGCGCGCTTAAAATTAAATTACTTATAGTTTAATACGTGAAAACGCATAAATAACATTCTACATGAGTACAACCGCAAAGCCATTGAAAAGTTTAAAAATAAACAAAATAAACATTTACCTTAACACTCCTATATATTCCACGAATCGTATAAAACAAACTTTTCTTTACAAAAACTAACAAATTTAGGTACACGTGAGCTTTATCAAAGTATAAAATAAACAATATCAACGCTGCACCGCTCTTCTAAATAACAAAAATGTTGAAATTCAATGTCATCTACTCATCGTCACGTCTATGAGTTGTTCAAGGACAATAATACTATAATTCAAAAAACTACACACTAATTGCATTTGTTGCGTGGCAACAGCGGATCGCGGCCGGCCGTTTCGAAGTTCAAAAACTGGCATTTATTTTCTTATTTGGAATGAAATATTTGACAAGCTTTTGTTTAACTTCCCATAAATGTAAGTACAGTGGTACCTCGACTTACGAGTTTTTCGAGATACGAGCATTCTCTCGGTAGATTTTTTTGTTTCGAGTTACGAGCTAAAATTCGGGTTACGAGCAAGCTTCGGATATCCCACCGCTAGTTGGAGCAGCGAATGGCATGTTACATGCTCATCAAATGCGAACAAGAGTAGCATATAATATTTACAACCTTTATGTACAATTTTTATACAATTGTATATATATTATTCTGAGACTACTATCCAGTGTTAAACCGAGAGATTAACATTGAACAATTACCACCCGGGGCAGCATGCTCTGCCCAAACTTGAGTCGCCCTCTGAAACCGAACAGCGCCCAGCCTCTATCGCAGAGAGATAACTTCAATTCCCTCCCCCACACTGGAACTCCCCCCATAGGGTCTAAGGGATGGGATGACCTTTGTCTTAAGATTGCAAGCTCCCCCCCCCCCTTCTACGGATTCTGAGAAAACGTTCTTCGGATTCTCAGAAAGAAGAATCTGGACATTACAGCCACAGTGAACGATGCAACAATCGCCCAGCTTCCGTGTCTCACTCGTTCACTTTCGAGAGTAGCTCGTAATAAAAGCGAAAGTGATGAAAGCGGGGCGAAGAGGTCAAAAATCAACGAATAAGATTTAATTTTTCAGTTCAGCCTTTCTCCTCCTCTTTCATCAGCATCTTCAAGTCTGATCTCCAAGGTAAATATTGTACATTACACTTAATAAAACAAATTTATTGCAGTACATTCTATTGTATTGCGTTTTTATATAATGTTCGTCGTTTATAAGCACATTTTTCTTATTTAAAAACATGTGACAAAAAAATTGCGGTGTTTTGGGGGAGCCAGGAACGTATTAATGGCATTTCCATTCATTTCAATGGGGAAAATTGATTCGAGATACGAGTATTTCGAGTTACGAGCTCCGTCATGGAACGAATTAAACTCGTAAGTCGAGGTATCACTGTATATTTGTTTATGCCAAATCTTACAACTCAATAGAGTTGAACCACTTGTCCAATTGCCCTGAAATTCTTCTTAAGTACCCATGTAGTGCCGATGACAATGCAGTTATTTTATCTAATGACCATGGTCTGAGGCTGAAGACAGAATTAGGACCTGTTCGCATAGGAGTCCGGTAGCGAAAACGTTAAAATATTGAAAAATATTTAACCAATGACAAGCCTCCAAACGATTAGCAATGAAATTTTCAACGCCTATGATTGGTTTATTTTCGTCTCAGCGCCATCTTTCCTTTTAAGCTTCCGCTACCGGACTCCTATGTGAACAGGCCCTTAGCCAGCTCGGCCGCTCCCTGCCCCCCCCCCCCCCCCTCCACGCTACGCCACTATAACATTACAACTTTATATTTACACATTACCTTTACCTCATTACACCTTACAAAGAAATGCATTGCATTGCTTAGCTTAATATTCATACTAATATTACATTACATTTATATCTGTATTTTAATGCATTACTTTATATATCATTTTGCACTTTACTTTACTTATCTTCACTTAATGTATCTTTGATTGCATACATCAGTATAAACACTAGCCGCGTGTAAAATCATCTGACAGCGCTTACGCATATTGTGCTCCAAATAACGATAGCCGCGCGAACACGCGTGCGACCTTGAGTAACATTGGCACGTGAATTCCTCGGCGCCGCGATTAAGCCTCAACGCGCGACGGGAAAACTCAGTTCAGCAAAATTTCAATATTTTATAAATATTTAAGCAACTTGCACAAGTAGAGTATCAATGTGTTCCTCAGACCAATATATCACTGGATGTTCATATATCTGGATATTTACCCGGTATTATAATTCATTACTTTAAACATTACTTTACAAACTACCTTACACATTAACACAGACGCGCAAATTATATTTACAACATTGCATTTATAATTCGTTTCTTTACACATTTCCTTATACAATACACGATATGTTTTCAACTTTACACATTGCGTTTACACTATTACACTTTACATAAAAATACATTACATTCATACTAATAAAACATTACATTTATACCAGTATGATAATGCATTACTTTATATATTATTTTACACATTACATTCATAGATATCATCCATTATACAACATTACAAAAGTTACATTTACCGTATTACACATTAGGTACAGTAATTAGTTTTTAACTGATTCAATATCTACATTATCACGTTTTATTATTGTTAAGCAGCTACTTCCTCTTATAAAGGGAATTGCGTATCCATTAGATCTTTCAATACAGTCTTAATGAATTTACTGCAATAATAATCGCAGTAGAATTTACGTATTTAGCGACCAATTATTGTAAACCGTTCCATTTCCGACAGTCGAATAAGCAATGGTGTATTGATTGAATCTCCCCCACACTCACATCTGTTTGTTTACTGTTTTAAGCCAACAGCACTTCGAAGGCTCTTCACAGGAGTTAATCCAAACAGTTTTGAGTAAATCTTGCTGAGGTAGGTGTATCTTAATTTGATTATACATCTTTTGCACATCTGCTGAAAATGCAATGATGTGTTTTCGAGATCTGAGAAGGTTGAGAAAAGCTCCTTCAGCACAGTTCCACCGTTGAGTAGTACAGTCGAACCTCGTTATAACGAACTTCAAGGGACCAAAGATTTTGTTCGCTTTATCCGGTGGTTCGCTATATCCGAACGTTAAGATAAATACTTAAGTTCACAAAATGTATAACTCATTAGTTTCAATGTGTATTCATTAATGATATATTAAAAAATGATAAAATCGATTAAAAATGATCATTAATGAATTAAATCGGCTAAAATCGATTATATTATGCTGACACAATGCTAATTAAATTACGTACAATAGGAAAATGGCGGGGACCAAAATTTTCGTTCGTTATATCCGTGAGTTCGTTAAATACCAGGTTCGCTATAACGGGGTTCGACTGTATATTGTTTAAAGAAATGCCGCTGGAAGTCTTCACACTATGTCTACACTACTATGGCTTTCTCTACACTATGTCTGTTTGAATATTCTCGCAGTAAGTAAATGTAAACACCTGGATATTCTTCAGTTATTGCGAGAAAGCACACATTAAAATATCAAAACTCACGGGAATTCTGATCATGGCGCAACATTGAAGAAATTTAACTACTATATTCTACTAGAAACTAAACAAAGGAGTGAGAAATCTTCAAAACGAAAGTGGTGCAAAGTTTAAATCATCTTTACATATTTTTTAATGAATTTAATATATTTACATATTTACAAGAAGATAATAATAGGCTGGAAAGCCTCTACATTAACTAAATTCGAAAGAATAGACATATTATGGGATCTTAATCCCTTTCAAAGAAATCTACATTCTAACAACCGATTCAACACTCTATATTAAGACAAGAACAAGCGAATTCTAAACATTTGAGAATAAAATCAAACCGATGGGCTTACAGCGCCATCTCTTGACATATTATTTCTCTACACACTCCCCACCTGAACTCTGATAGGAGTTCATCTACTCCAATACAATCATAAACAAAAAATTCCCATTTCTAAAAAGCAAAATTTCTAATCAATCAGATTTTTCAAAAATACAGTGCAAAAAAGAGAGAATAAACAATAGGTTAATACTTGAATTAAATCACATCAATATCAACAATACTTTTCAATATCTAGAGTATATAATAGGCATAAAGTTCTATCTAAAATAAAATAGGAAAGCGTTTAACAAATTAAAAAGTAATAGGAATTATTATTAAAATAAATGCAAATATAAAGAAAATTATTATTAAACAATTCAAATAGTGAAGTTTGAAACTTCAAACTTAAAAGAATAATAAACTAAAGAACATTTCAAATTATTCAATTCAATATTTAAGTAAAATAAAAAAGGATATATAAACGTTAGAGTTCAATATAGTTCAAGAGGATATAAGTGTTGTGCAGTTCGTTTCAAAGTCCCATTTCCAGTTTTTAATTCATAAGATCGAACTTTACCGTCACGTCCAGGAACGGCTTTAATGATTTTACCTAGTTTCCATAACAGTTTGTTTTTGCTATCTCCTTGAATCAGCACAACATCTCCTAATTTTAGTTCGGGTTGAAAGTCAGGATTTTTTAAAGAATGGGCGGTTCTAAGGTCTAACAAATATTGCTGTTTCCATTTACTCCACAACTGTTTTAACAGCAATTCTTGATAGCGTTTTCTTTTTAAGAGAGTCTTTCTTGTTGTTTCGATACCGATGATTTCAGCGAAAGTCAAAGGGTACGTAGGATCAGTTCGTCCAAAGTTCAGGAAACACATTGGAGTCAAGGGTTGTGGCTCATCATTTTCATTATAAACGTAGCTCAAAGGTCGTGAATTAAGAACAGTTTCTACCTCGACGAGTAGAGTAGACATTTCTTCGAAGGTCAACAACGCTTTTCCTATAACTTTTCTCAAACAGTTTTTGACGGATCTTACGAGTCTTTCATAAAACCCTCCCCACCATGCGGCTCGCTCGATGATAAACTTCCACTGAGTTCTCTCTTTGGCAATGAAATTTTTAAACACATCATCTTCTAAAATTCTAGAAAAGTTCTCAACTTCTTTTTTAGCCTTCTTGAAGGTTTTTGCGTTATCAGAATAAATGATTTTACAGTTTCCCCTTCTACTCAAAAATCTGCGAAATGCAAGTAAAAATGATTCTGTCGACATGTTTGAAACTAGTTCCAGGTGTATAGCTCGGGTTACAGCACATGTGAATAATGTGATGTATGATTTTTGAGTATCCTTTGAATTCTTTACGTAAACCGGTCCAGCAAAATCAACTCCACAAACAGCAAATGGGGGTGATTCAAGGATTCTGTCTTTAGGTAAGGGCGCTGTCATCTGGTCTGCAGGTTTGGCTGAATATTTTTGGCAAATTAAACAACTTTTTATAGTCTTTTTGACTAACTGACGTCCTTTCGGGACCCAGAAGCGAGATCTAACTTTAGCCAAAGTTGCAGCAGTCCCTCCATGCATTGTCTTCTCGTGTTGTTTACGTACAATTAAATAGGTCAATCTAGAATTTTTAGGCAGAATTATTGGATGCTTATTACCTAGTGTAAAGTCAGAAAATTCTAATCTTCCTCCTAATCTCATGATTCCCTTTTCATCAATATATGGGACAAAGTTGTACAGAGGGGAGTTCTTGTCAATCGGTTTACCTTCTATTAAGGATTTATATTCTTCGGCAAAAAACGTTTTTTGTTCAGACCGAATCCAGAAATTTTCGGCTTCTAATAGTTCTTCTGTTTTTAGAGTTCCCTCAACACTACTACATTTTCTCAATTTTGAAACGAAGCGTTTTATCCAAGCGGTGACCCTCAACAGTTTCTCTAAATTACTATATTTTGATAAGTCAAAGAGGTCATCAATATTTACGGTAGTACATTCAAGCTGATGTACATCAGTAGGTTTTTTCCGATATTCAAGTTTGGTTTCGTCAATTGTGTCTGTAAGGTCTAATTTTGGCCAAAGATCAGGAGAGAGCTGAAGCCACCGTGGACCTTGGGTCCAAATGGGTTCATTCGTTAATTTAGATATTTTCGTTCCCCGAGATACGAGATCTGCAGGATTGTCCACCCCTGGACAGTAATGCCAATTTTGAGGCGGGGTCAATTTTTGAATTTCCTCGACACGATTCTTTACGAAGGGTTTGAAAGTTGCCGGTTGTTTTCTGATCCAAAAATAAACAATTGTCGAGTCTGTCCAAAAAAAGCAAGGTATATTTAACTTTATCGATTTCAAAATATTGTTACTTAACTTTGCTGACAATAGTGCTCCCATCAACTCCAATCTAGGCAAAGTGAGAGCTTTTAGTGGAGCTACCCTATTTTTAGAAGCAACGAAGGCAGTTTTAATTTCATTATTGTTTGTTGTGAAACGTAAGTAGGCAACTGTACCATAGGCTTTCGTGCTTGCGTCTGAGAAACAATGTAATTCGATATTTTGGACATCAAAGTTCGAGAATTTGAAAAAGTAATGACGAGGGATAGAAAATTCGGCCATTTGAGGAATCTCCTCACACCAGTTTCTCCATTGGGAGGTTAAATCTTCTGGCAGTGGTTCATCCCAATCTATACGCGATGACCAGATCCTTTGTATCAAACACTTTATTCTAACAGTGAAGGGTCCTAAAATTCCTAGAGGGTCGAAAATCCGACCCAACACCTGTAGGATAAATCTTTTTGTTTCTATAGGTTTAGACAAAAATGACAATAGACTTCGAACATCAAAATACAACAGATCGTTAGAATTATCCCACGCCATACCTAGGACTTTAAATGGGAGATTTTCTTTATCAAAAGTTTCGGGATCTTCATCTGAAACGATACCTTCCTTTATCCACAGTTCATGTAATTCTTTCGAGTTAGTACGAAACTTATGCAAATGCATACTAGCTTCTTTGAAAATTTTGATCGATTCTAGAGTCGTAGTCAAAGTTTCTCTGACTGTCAGCTGACTTCCGATTGCGTCATCTACGTAAATATTGTCATCTAAAAGGTCCACAGTTGTAGGATAGACTTCTCTATATTTTTTCAGGTGGTATCTAATAGTCGCTGCCAACAGAAACGGAGAACAGTTCATCCCAAATAACACTCGAGTAAATCTATATATATTAGGGGGGATGGTTTCATCAGAGGGAATTTCGGAGAATAGAAATCTAGTTACATCTCGGTCTCTTTCATCTATGAGAATTTGTAGAAAGGCCTGTCTGATGTCTGCAGTGAATGCAATAGGATTATATCTAAACCTTAATAGGATGTCGAATATCTCAGGGTACAAATTGGGTCCTACATGAAGACAGTCATTTAAAGAATTCGAGCCTGGGGGATGCGATGACGCATCAAAAACAATACGTAATTTGCTCGTGGTTCGATTCTCGCGTATAACTTCCCTATGTGGCAAGTAAAATGTAACGTTTTCTTCACCTTGAACATCTGTTACTCGTTCTATGATATTTTGATTTAAGTAATCTTGTATTACATTTTGATATTCAAAAAATAGATCTGGATTTCTTTTAAACCGTTTTCTAAGTCGATCGAACCTTTGTTCTGCGATTTCCCTGTTATCATTCAAATCTGAAGTGTCATGTTTCCAAGGTAATCTAACTTTGTAGCGAGAATTTTCGTATGTTATATTGGATTCGAAATGTTTAAGTGCTTCATTTTCGGTTGAATCTAAATTTTCTTTTTCACTAATAAGTCCTGAATTTTCTAGACTCCAAAATTTTGTTATTTGTTTAGAAATTAGATCTTCCCCTACAATAACATTGAATGATAGAGAGACTTCATTCTGACTCTCCCTTCCTTGTAAACACCAACCGAAAATAGTCTCTACTGCGACAAGATTTTTATTCAAACGCTTAATGTGTCCCATGACAATATCATAATAATAGTCTGCTCCGATTAAAATGCCAATTGATTCTTCACTATCGAGGGAATCTGCGAGTATCAAATTCTTTAGTTGTCGAATTTGTCTAATTTCTTCTAATCTAGGAGTCGGAACGTTTGAGCCTGAAATTTGATCCGTTACTAATAATTCAACTTCTATTCTAGAGTCAGAAGAACTTTTATGTTCCAAACTCAATTTAACCACGTCATAATTTCTTTGAATAGGTGTGGTGTTCCCAAAGGTGTAAACAGTTAATTTTTCTTTCCTAGTTACTTCGAGATTTAATTTGTTAGCTAATTCGCGTGTGACGAAACTTTTCATGCTACCCGTATCAAGAAGGAGCCTGGCAAACATTTTTTCTTTTCCTGCTTTAATTTTTATCGTGCAGGTCTGCAGAAGTATCACATTGTTAACATGCGAAACGGCGGAAACAATTTTTTCACTTCGTGGTTCAACTTGTTTCAATTTTTGAAATTGAAGAAACCTCACATTTGTCAGCTTCCGAATTTTTGACTGCCGTGTTTGATTTAAAACATATACCTTCATAGTGTTTGCCCCCACAGATCCTACAAGCCTTTGTTTGTCGATAAGGGCAAAATGCAATTTTATGTTTCAAAGACGTGCACAAAAAACATCTATTGCTCTGCTTTAAAATGTCTCTTTTTTCATTTACTGTAAACACTCCGCAGTTTTCCGATAAGTGTTCCTGAGAACAAAAAATACACTTCCGGTTTGGTAATGTTGTCGCAATAAATTCATGTGTGGTAACCGACGGTTTTTGTTTTGAATATTTGTTAAAGTCTTTTCTTTTAACATTAGAATTCCACGTATACTTTGAGTCAAATTTGTTATATGTGTTCTTGGATTCCAGAGGTTGTTTTGATTTGTGAGAAAGCGACAAACAGGAGATTTTTTCCCGGGATTCTATCTCAGTCCGTAAAAATTTGAGAAAATTGTCTAAATTAAAAGTTCGACTATCTATATTAGTACGATGGAACTCCAAAGCAATATCGTTGGGAATGGTTTTCAACAAAACCGGAATTAACATGTTAGAATAGGATTCTTGTTTTACATCGAGAGAGGAAAGACTTCTAATTTGAACATTTATTGTGTCATACAATTTTCTTAATTTTGTTACATCATTCGAGTTTTGTACAGGGTTTAAATTCAAGAGATTTGACATATGCATATTGATTATCAACTGGCTTTGACCAAATCTATTGGTAAGAATCTCTACAGCCGAATCATAATTGGATTCCGAAATCGAAAATCCATCAATAGAACTTGCTGCATTTCCACCTAAATACGATTTTAAATAGTTGAACTTCTCTACTTTTGAAAGCGTTGTATTTTCATGAATTGTAATTTTAAATGAATTCCAAAAGTTGCTCCATTCATTACAATCGCCATAAAACTTTTGTATCGACATTTTGGGTAATTTAACATTACTTTCAGATTCTGAATGCGAGTCGCTAGAAATATTTTTAGAAATATTTAAGTTCAATTTTTGAGATTCGACGTTCTTGAAATAACGTTTGATTTTTGATTTCGTTATTATTATTGTATCACTATATTCCATGGAAGTTACAATATCTAATTCTAATTTACCATCCTCATTTTTAATCAAACTTTGGATTTTTTCATCTAAATCCCGAATTTCTATCTCTTTCGAACTTAAAAGTTCAAAACAATCATCCAATCCTGATTTATCCTGGTCTTCAATCAATTTATCAACATTTTTAACGATATTCGTGATGGAAGAACGTAAAGTAGCTCTTCTTTTGTTTAACGCCTTGACATCCATAATAAATAAAGTATCAAAAACTTTACCTTTGGCAGTTTTCGCATAAAATGCTATCCAATTGCTTGAAATAGGCACGAACACACAACGATTACTAAATATTTTTACTCTATACTAAACTATTAGGTTCCCGAGACCGATGCACCATGAAGAAATTTAACTACTATATTCTACTAGAAACTAAACAAAGGAGTGAGAAATCTTCAAAACGAAAGTGGTGCAAAGTTTAAATCATCTTTACATATTTTTTAATGAATTTAATATATTTACATATTTACAAGAAGATAATAATAGGCTGGAAAGCCTCTACATTAACTAAATTCGAAAGAATAGACATATTATGGGATCTTAATCCCTTTCAAAGAAATCTACATTCTAACAACCGATTCAACACTCTATATTAAGACAAGAACAAGCGAATTCTAAACATTTGAGAATAAAATCAAACCGATGGGCTTACAGCGCCATCTCTTGACATATTATTTCTCTACAACATCATGGGTTCCGCCATGATGCGACTGGACGAAACGCGCGACAAATATACTGCACGTTCTATCTCTGCGACCAGATGGAGCTATCGTGTTGCATGTCTGATTGGTTAAGTACTCGGTGCAGAAATAACTGGTTTTCAACGCAGTTTATGTCAGACATGCGCTATAGTGTCGCATGCTTTTTCGGTGTGCGGCTGGCGTTAGATTACACATCTAAAACAACTCTCAGTTTAGTTGTGCTTTTGTCTGGCCTAAGCACAGCATGATGGGGAATATTATAATGAGGAATTGGCATGATGCCGTCCTTAATGACTTCCACACGACCCATTCAGTTCATATTCAGTCTTTGTACTCTTCCTTTTAACGAAGAATGATTTTCAAGACGATTTGGTGTGTTCTAGTCTTCTGTTCTAGTGAATGACTAGTCTGATTATCTAGTATTCTCTATGACTTTACATGGCCCTAGCCTATCATCCTGTCGTGACATAAACATGTTTACATTACATATTTTCCATCAATATCCTTGAGTAACCTTAAAATGTTCCGTAGAATACGTGAATTCTTTGCTAGATGGTTTTTTTTCAGGTAAAGATTCAACTTCCCCAAAATGATCTTGGAACCTTTTATATAATACTAGCCGGGCGAAGCCCGTCTAGGCTCGGGCTTAGCCTAGCTACGCTCAAGCCATCCGTGTAACATATTTATGTACTACGGGCCCCACAAAAGAAAAAAAAAAGCCTACAAATGTATTAAATTCAAGTGAATAAATTCCTTTCAATTTTCATTCCCGTCGCTGCCGACAGATGGCAGCATCACTGCACCAGATGATTTGGTTTCTCAGCAGTGAGTGATTTTAGAATGAAAATATCTCTAAAACTATTGAATTAACAGAATAAGTGTACGCAGAAAAAATTATCAGTTTTCGAAGCTCTTTCCAAATATGTAACATTTATGTACTTTCATGAGAAAAAAAATTACACCGTTTCCTGTATATTTGTCGGCCATTTTTTTTTTCGAGGATCGGTGCCCGCCCGGATGAGTTACGGTCACGTGATCTCTCGACTTCCACTTGTCTCTTTATTAGTATAGATTGCATTATTTCTAGCCAAGTGGCAAAAATGTACTTTCACTTGGTTGCTGCGTACCCGTCCTGTAATTAAGTAACCGAAATGAGTGTATTGCCATACTATTTGATCATAGATTCAAATTTGATTTCCTTTCAATATCTCAACAAATATCATTGCATCATATTTATATTAAAAAAAAATTAACTTATAAACTCTCATTAAAGGCTCAAAGAAGCATGTATCAGCTAACGAAATTCCTTTTGACAATTTTTTTTTCAATATTTCTGAGCTCTGACGACGTTACATCAGTTATTCCAGGCACAATTATAAACTCTTAATTTACCTTAAATTAACTTTTTTTTTAACGTAGGATTACGTTCCTCAATAACGACCCTTCGGAGAGAGAAACTAATTGTCCTACGTCGCGAGTTATAATTTTGGGAGCGCGCCAAACACAGTAGCAGTGAACAGTTAAACAGAAAAGTACCAAAATGCGTTAAAAAAATAAATAAATGATATTTTAAAAAAAGAGGTAAGCAAACGATAAGTAATCTTACGTTAATAACCCGCGGTAGTTTCGTTAGAAGAGACTACCTGAAATTTTTCTTTTTTCTGCTTGCGACTATTACATTTACTTTTTGTCTAAGTGAAACATTCTAAGCTGCTGTGTATTAATCCTATTGGATTCACTCGCCTCAGTGTTAACCTTTGGAGAAATGTTGTCCAAGGATGCCGACTTGGTTTTAAAGATTTTTATTTATTTATTTATTTAATTTTACTCCATAATAAAAAAAAGAAATTTTGCACCTTGGGGTATTTTTCGTTAAAAAAAATACAAATACTATTTTAAAATTTGAATTATTCGGAGGGGGGAGGGGGGGAATCTGGTATAGTGTGTTTAAGGCCGTCTGCACACGGAACAACTCAAAAGAAACTGATAACTGACTCCGGTCACAAACCAGTCCGTGATGAGTCGTAACCTATGTATTTGAATGGAGCTACGCACACGGCGCAACTGGTTACAAACTCGGGGACTGGTTTGTGACCGGAGTCAGTTATCAGTTTCTTTTGAGTTGCTCCGTGTGCAGACGGCCTTAAGCTCATAAATTCCTTTGGTGGACGAAATTTATAAAATGAATCCTATTGCAATTTTCAGAAAAGTTCGGGCTATCTGAAAATACCCTTTTTATTGATTATCGGCATTTATGTAGCTGTCAATAGGAGACACATTTTCTCCATAGGTTAACATTCATGTCAGCGAATCCAATAGGGTTAGTACATAGCAGCCTTTAGCTATTCAAAACACCAACTAGAATATTTATTACCATGTTTTTATTAACTCGCTTTCTTGTTTGTTTGTGTGTTTGTCCCTTACAAATCTTGCAATCGATTTTTAACCAACTTCCCGACTAGCTAGACATTTGAAACTTTTAGAATAGCTCAGAACACGACGACAATGCATTTTTTAAATACTTTTAGCCATCTTTAAGCAGAATTAAATTTATTAACAGTTATTTTCAGTTAATTTTGTTTTGTAGACTGGTGCAGCCATCTATCGGCCGAGACGGGAACGAAAATTTAAACGCAAGTTAACTTCCAATTAACTTCATTTTCTTTCAAGTTGATGGGATAATTCATCAAAAAAAATTTTTTTTAAATGTTTATTAATGCATAGAATTGTCAAGTTTATATGATTCAACGGAAAATTTAAAAACATGGTATTTAAAAAGTTATTTTAATCTTGTAATAATCTTATTTCTTCTTGAATCCAATAAATTCAACAAAGTTTCATTGCAAGTTCTACTCGAGGAATCGAGAGTAATTCTACATGATTTATATTACTCTATTTCAATCCCGAATATTATTCCTCGCAGTTCTTAAAAGAACCTGAGTTGTATCCGTTTGCGTAGTGAAATTTTGAGTCATCGGCCGCCTTTTTGCCAGCGGATACTTGACTCATCATTCGATGTCGAAATGGATTGTTGATTATTTTTTGTTTCGAGCATCTCTGAACTTGCATATTTAATTTCGGTTGTGGGAGGATTTCGCGAGGAACGTCCAAGGTCAAGCTTCGGTGTAGGAGAGCATGATGTTTATGATACCACTCGAAACACAGGTGAATTCTTATGCGCACGTGTTTTCTTCGTCAGAATTTTTCACAGTTTGAACAAACGCCATGTTTGCAGAATGCGAAACGTTCTGATATTGTGCTATTCAGAAAGACTTCATATTTAATTTATTTGGGAAATGTGACGACTGATCGACACAAAACATAAATTTGCGTTTCGCTGTTCGATTTCCCCCCCCCCCCCCCCTGCTGTTAGAGGCAAACGTTTGTGTTTAACCCAGCACTGGTCGCGTATTTAAAAATTGCAGGCACGTTCGCATGGCGTCTGATAGACGCCACGCTATCTTATTTAGGTTTTAGTTATTCTATATGTAAAAATAAATATTTTTTAAAACAGTAAGTTAAAGACATGATGGATGTCAATGAAAACCAATCAAATTTTTAATGCAATTTTATATGCACTTTTTGTAATAAAATAAATTAAAGCAAATGAAAACAATGAATTTCTATAAGCAATTTTTGTAAATGATAACCAATCAAATGGGGGAAAATATTATTATACGCAATTTTTACAATAGGATAAATAAATAAATATAAATATATATATATATATATATATATATATATATATATATATATATATACAGTGGAATCTCGATCGATCGTTTTCGGATCCATCGTTTTTCCGTATGTGTCGTTCATTTTATCCAGTCCCAACGATCCTATTGCTTTGTTATGTTTCCGCATCTATCGTTTATTTCAATCGGTCCCTTGAAAAACGATAGATCGAGATTATACTGTATATGCTTGTTTCACACTTCACCGGTTTTAAACGGCTGTCGTTTAAACGATGCCGTGTACGCTATAATTGGGCCGAGGAGTGAATGACAGTTTTCACACGTGCCCAACAAATGTCGTGGTCGGGTAAACGGTACCCGGCTGTCGTGCTATCGGTGTGGGAAGCCAGCAGCTCCCACTGATAGGGGCGACGGCCCGTGTCGTCGATGGAAGTGGAGGAAGGGGCCAATGTCACAAGTACACATCTAGCCGGCACGTGTCGTTTGCGGTTTCTACAATTGTTTCCTGGTTTTGTTGTTCTAGTTTTTGTTTTAAATCAGGTCAAAGATTTTTTTTTTTTTTTTAATCTAAATCATGGCAGAAATTGATCTTGAAGTACTGATTACGTTAGTTCACGATCGTTCTATTTTATGGGATAAAACATAAGAATTATATAAGAATTTTATAAGGACAGGATGTAAATGATGTTAATCAAATGATTTAAATCGAATGATTTTTTTAAATCGTAGATTTCAATCAAAAAATTATTGCATGCATTGCTTTGAATTTTTTTTGTATATTTTCCTCCTAAGGGTATTAAATTTGAATATAAACTGGAAAGAAATTAGACTTTTATGTATATCTTACCAGGGCCGACCAGAGACTTTACGGGGCCTAGGGCAAACTTCTGTTGGGGGCCCCAAGAAAAATAAAAAATGGAAAGAGATTTTTCTTTTCATTTTTGGGGGCCCCTCTGACAGTTGGGAGGCTTGGGGAAAAGTTGCCCCCCCCCCCCTCTGAGCGGCCCTGTATCTTACATCTCATTAATATAATTCAACTTGCTCCCTGTATAACTCATTTGCTTCTTGGAAAATTTTCCATTGTGTGTATTGGTCTACTTTCTACTTTACTTATCAGTCATGTCACTGTGATAGTACACTTGCTTTATCTTGATTGGCCAGATTTGTTTCTGAGAATAAGTCAGACAACAGTGAGGGCAGTTGCGGATTTACCAGCAGGCTGAGTAGGCTGGAGCCTAGGGCGGCAAATTTTAAGGGGCGGCAAATTTAGTTCATAAATTTTTTATTTCGATTTACAAATTTAAAAAAAAAATTATTATACACACACAAAATACGAATTTCGAAAATTGGAGAGAAATTAAAATATTTAACAAAAATCGAAATATAGTCCTATATACAGTGCTAAATAATAAATATTTCAACATCTCTACATAAACAATTGCTAAACGCTTTATTAATTATACATTAAGGATCATGAATTTTTAGAATATCGCAATAGCGATTCGATATTATAGTCGAAATTTAGTTATTTTTACATATTTTCTTCACTGATAACTGCTATAATAATCATAAAGTTGGAATTTTATTGGATAGAAAATTGATATGATTGTGGACTAAGATATCAAAATTTAGAGGCGTCAAAAATTGAATAGCCTACGGGCGGCAAATCTTTAAATCCGCCACTGAGTGAGGGAAATCAATAGCAATCCTAAAGAACTGCATGGTTATTCAGTGAATTTTCCCATTTATCAGGAGAGCTTTGTGGTGGTTTACCTCTCATCGGGACTTACATATGCAATAGTTTATAAGTCTATATTTCACCCACCATCTTGTTTTGCATATGGGGCAATTTTCCTCAAAGAAGCTCCATCCAAAAGGAGTCACTTACAGTAAAAATATTAAAAAAATGAAGAAAATTCACTTATGATGGTTTACCTCTGACACACAGATATATCCATCTAATCAAAACTGATTAAATTAAATGCAGTAGTTGATTAAAGGGGAAAAAATCTATCCAAGGCCGCCGTTAACTGAGCCAGGGCCCGGGGCAAAATAATACAGCGGGCCCCCCTCTCAACTCAATATTTGAACATTGTATACATTTTTTAATCAACTCTTATTTAACCGGGTCCCCTGCCATCCCGCGCCCCTAGCTATTTGCCCCCTTTGTCCCCCCCCCCCTGTCACCGGCCCTGAATCTATCTATATATTTTAGTTGCTAAGCCGACTTTTTGGGCAGTCCGTGAGAGAAAACTACTGCATCAATTTACTTCATATTGGTCTTAAACGAAAGAGTGTAATCTGTAGATTTGTCAAATTTGGTTTTTTGTAACCGCAATGTCTATTAATTAGCGATAATTTACAATTAAGAATTGATTTCTGCGCATGCTCAAAGGCATGTTTAAATCTGTCTTTAGAAACTCACTGTTTCTGCGCCTGCTCAGTGACATGTTTTAATGATAAACACATTTTTGTTCCGATGAGTCTCTCTAGATTTCTCTCTGTCATTCTTATTTTTATGATAATTATGTTTGTGAAATATAAGATTAAACCTGACGGAAATTGTTTATTTCGCGCTGTTTTATTAGCGATAATTTAAAATAAAAGAAAATTGCTTTCTGCGCCTGCTCAGTGACATTTTAAAATCTTGCTTTAGATACTCACTAAGCACGAGTCCGCTTAAACACATTAATTTGTTTTTGCGCATTATTATGATTTTCAACATTTGGCAATGATATGTTGAGTATAATTTGTGTATTAGTATACATTTATTTACTATCTAGCCGTCATGTTTTGACGGGTATCAACTAATATATACAGTGATTTCCGCTTATAAGAATCACGTTTGTTATTACTGTTTTTGATTCTTATAAGCGGTTGATTCTTATAGCTGAAATTTAGGTTTTTGGACAGGCACACACACACCTATATATACATATATGAGATGATTTACCATAAAATACTCTTTAATTTACGTCAATTATCTTTTATTAAAATTATTTTTTATAATATTAAAAATACAACTTAATTTCTAGACTTATAAGTAGATACACATGATTATAGTAAGAGAAGAAAAAAATCCAATATTTGTTACAACATACCTGCTTAGCAGTTTTAACATTTCAACTACAGGAAGGGAGCAAGAAAAAGTTTTCTACGGTAGTTTGACGTAATGAAGTTTTCAGGAGGCTGTTTATACCTCTTTCAATGCTATAGTCTAAGACGAAGATTCACCTTCTAGCTTACGTTTCACGATTTGATAACGTACTTAATCTACTAATGTCACGTTTTCCTTAGTGGACACTTCGTCGAATATTTATGTGTTTCAGGATCCAGGAAGCCGCGACCAGGATGTGGTAGGTGGGGAAAAGGGTCCTATTTTTGTTTGTCAGTGGAGAAAAGTGAAATCGGACCCGGACGGGTAAAGATGCCCCCGGGTCAAGCTAATAGGAAAGTGTTGTGCTAAAGCGTTTAAGGGGAAACTATTATGTAATGTCTAACAAAGAAAGGGATGAATTTTTCGACTATATTCCATCCCATCTTATCAATCTTTCTTTAAAAAAATAAGAAAGAAAGAACTTCGTGCCTTTTGAGGGTTTAAGTGGCTTTTTTGGAAAAATCAAAGGAAAGCGAAGAGTGTAAGCTGATTCTTAAAACCGGTGGATTGATTCTTTAAAGCGAAAATTTTAGCATGGAAATCATACATTTGTTTTTGTTTTCGCGATATTGATTCTTATAAACGGTTGATTCTTATAACCACTGATCACTATAAGCGGTGGTTATTGTATTTAAGTTGCTAAACCGACTTTTTGAGCACTCCGTGAGAGAAAACTACTGCATCAATTTACTTCATTTTGGTCTTAAACGAAAGATTGCAATTTGTAGATTTGTCAAATTTGGTTTTTGTAGCCGAATTTCTATTAGTTAGTGACAATTTACAATTAAAAATTGATTTCTGCACATGCTCAGTGGTATGTTTAAATCTGTCTTTAGAAACTCACTGTTTCTGCGCAGTGACATGTTTTAATGATAAACACGTTTATTTCGAGGAGTCTCTCTAGATCTCTTTTATGTTTGTGAAATATAAGATTAAACCAGAGGGAAGTTATTTATTTCGCGCCGTTTAATTGGCGATAATTTAGAATTAAAAATTGCTTTCTGCGCATGCTCAATGATATTTTTAAATCTGACTTTAGATACTCACTAAGCATAAGGCCTCTTAAACACATTAATTTGTTTTTGCGCATTACTATGATGTTCAACTTTTGGTAATCATGTATTGAGCATAATTTGTGTATTTCTGTTGAGTACATTTATTTACTATCTAGCCGTCATGTTTTGACGGGTACCAACTAGTATCACTAATATTCTACACAATTGCAACGGTCACCCAGTGACTAGGTGGTTAAGGCATCAGCCTGTCACGCCGGGGGCGCGGGTTCGATTCCTGCGTAAGACTTGGTTGTATTCTGGGGAACCGGTCAGTCTTTCGCCTGCAAAAGGAGCCGCCGTCTAGAAAGGGGAGCTGCAACCCATCGTCCATCGCCAGTGTCGTCGTTTGTTAATAAAATCCTTCTGTGATTGTGTGATTTGTATGTTTCTATTTCCTTGTATTCATATGTACACCGGACTGGGGTGTAATGTCGTCAGCCCCCAGGGACATTCTCCCCCCCCCCAAAAAAAAAAAAAAAATAAAAAAAAAAAAATATTGCAACAATAATCTTAAGTCCTTATTAGTTTTAACATACTTTATAAATCCGTTAAAAATATGTTTTCATTTTATTTCACCTTGTTTTAACATTATTACGTCTATTTAATTAACATTTAAAGCATTACAACCTTTTTTCCTTTTTTTTTTTTCAGAATTCAACTACAAAGACATACTGTCCACGCAGAAACTAGAATTACTTGCTAATTTATCTAATTGTCTAGTCCATCGGGAATCTTCAAGTTGTCCAGACATGTGTTTCCATCGCAATTATAGATCCTTTGATGGACGTTGCAACAATTTTAACAACCCGAGATGGGGATCCTCCTTAACTCCATTCGTACGTTTGTTACCAGCTGTGTATGAAAATGGATTTAATACACCTATTGGTAAGATGAGAATTGATAGTTCTGATATTAAAGATTATCTTTGGAGCTTTTACATTTGTGTTATGGATAATTGCAGTGTTCATTGAAATATTGTGATTGCCATTAAATAATTTTAAATCGCATAATGCTTGCCCACATGTTGGAAATTGTAAATGTGCCTTGGTATCCTAAAAAAAAAAAAAAATTCATATGCTTTTCATTCCCAAAATAATGTTATTAAACGGCTTTATTGTAGTCTGAAGGCTACTGTGTACTAACCCTATTGGATTCGCTCACCTCAATGTTAACCTCAATGTTCTATAAAGAAAATGTGTGCAAGGATCGCCCACTTGGATTTGAAGGTTTTTTTTAAAAAAATTGTACGCCATAATAGAGAAAGAAATTTTACACCTTGGGTATTTTTCGTTTTAAAAAAATGCACATATTTTAAACTTTAATTTATTCAGGGGAAAAAAATCTGGTATAGTGTGTTTTAAACGCTCATAAATATCTTTGGTGGACAAAATTTATAAAATGAATCCTGTTGAAAGGCGCAAAAAAGTTCAGGCTATCTGAAAATACTATTTTTATTAGATTATCAACATTTGTGTAGATGTAAATAGTAGACACATTTACTCCATAGATTAACATTGAGGTGAGCAAATCCAATAGGGTCAGTACAGAGCAGTTTAAGTAGTGGGTATATTGAATTACACCTTCTTGAGTTGTTAGGTCCATTCGTTCTGTTCTATCATGATACACAAGCCACCCTGATATAAAATGCTATATTAAATGCTAAGTAATTATAACATTGCTTGTCTGGTCCTCACAAACTCTCTTAGACTTACAACTATAGTTCTATTTTGCCATAACTGAAACGACAACTTTAATGTGTTTATATTAATTGATTTGTTTTTACATATTAAATTATAATGTAAGATGTAATACTATTTATGACCTTCTCTTTATTTTATAGGCTGGTCTAGATCACGTCTTTATAATGGATTTCCTAAACCTAGTGCTCGCTTAGTCTCCACCAGAGTTGTATCCACCGATTTTGTGTCCAAGGATAGTGAATTTACACATATGCTTATGCAGTGGGGACAGTTTTTAGACCATGATCTAGACTTTTCAATGCCGTCTATAAGTCATGCAAGTTTTGTCGATGGAGTGGATTGTGCTACCTCGTGTGAACTTGCTACTCCGTGTTTTCCTATTGAAGTGCCATTGGATGACAGAAGAATTAACAGAGTTAGATGCATGGAATTTGTTCGTTCTAGTGCTGTTTGTGGATCTGGCCTAACATCTGTGTTTTTTAACACAGTGCAACCTCGGGAACAGGTTAATCAGTTAACAGCATTTATTGATGCCTCTAACGTTTATGGAAGTAATGAGCGACTAGCCCGTCATCTGAGAGAAATGAGTACCCGAAGAGGGCTGTTGCGATCTGGAGTGTTAATGCACACGGGAAAACCATTGCTTCCCTTTAACGATGGGCAACCAATCGACTGTAAAAGGGATTTGACTGAGAGCAGCATTGATTGTTTCCTGGCAGGTGATGTCAGAGCCAATGAACAGCTTGGACTTTTAGCAATGCATACACTGTGGATGAGAGAACATAATCGTATTGCTAGAGACCTATACAGTTTCAATCCTCATTGGGACAATGATAAAATCTATCATGAAGCTAGAAAAATTGTTGGGGCTGTAATGCAGCATATAACTTATGCTCATTGGTTACCTAAGGTACTGGGTAAAGAAGGCTATGCCCAGCTAGGACCATATGAAGGATATGATCCCAATGTGAATCCATCTATATCAAATGTATTTGCAACAGCTGCTTTACGATTTGGTCATACTCTAATAAATCCTGAATTGCTACGTTTGAATGAAACATTTCAGCCTATACCTCAGGGTAATATTCCATTGAGAAAAGCCTTTTTTGCACCTTTCAGGCTTTTAACAGAAGGTGGAATTGATCCATTGATGAGAGGTTTAATTTATGGAGCAGCCAAATTGAAGCGGCCTGATCAGTTGTTGAATTCAGATTTAACTGAACATCTTTTTACCGTATGTATATTCAAATTTTTAATATAGCAAAAATTTGTTGCTTATTTTTCTATGTGTTTATAATTGAATCACTTTTTAAAATAGATATTGAGTTTTATGGTATGAATCCCCCACAGTTCTTTAAAATTTCTCATTAGAAGTTATATTTATACTCATATTACTGTAACTCGTTACACTTTTCTGTTTTATAACAGTTTATCTAATATTTCTATAAAGATGTGCAATATCTAGAAAGATGAAGTTTTGGCCAAATAAGCATGCCTGCTGTATTAAGATAGAATGATTATTATACATAATCTACAGATAATGGCTTTTAAAACATATAATTGACATCTTAAAAAGTGGTAGTAACGTACTGCAAATGAAAGTACCCAAAATTACAGTATTTAATTATAGGTAAGAGCAATATTCAATGGTCCTTTGAGTTGTAGAAATCTGTGAGTTTGACTGACACCCCCCCCCCCCCCAAAAAAAAAAAAAAAAAAAAAAAAAATTAAATAAATAAATTAATTATATATATATATCTGAGATCTGCTAGGTTATGTGGGCACTGTATGATGGGCCTGTATGCTGTTGCCCATAGGCAGTTACCCTATTCCATTCACACTATGTCATTCAAACATGTCTTCTACTGAATCGAATGTTTGATACATTAAGTATCCTTTCCCTTAGGCACATCTCCCTTGAGCAGTTTTCTGCTGTAATATGGAAACTACTTTGTTGTTACTGTGGAGCTACTATGTATATCTCAAAAAACATTTCACAGGTCTTAGTACATTGGCTAGAAGTCACTCCATGTGGTAGATAGTGCACAGTGGCTAATCTGTGTATATTGTCTATGTAACCCTTAGTTTTTATATTTGTATTTTATGTTTCTAAGTTTGCGTAATTTCAGTTTGAACTATTTCCACTAATGCTTATGTGTATGTACATTATTGAAAAAAAAATGTATATTATAGTGCACACCAGTTACACTCAGCTTCTTACTTTTTTTCAGCCCATTAAAACATCAGCATTTAAATAGTTATGTACATATATTTTTTAAATTTATGCATCTATTTCAATTGTGTATTATATTTGAATATTAACCTTTAGCTTACAGGGCCCATTTTTCCGATTCCCTCTTTAGAATGGGAAATTTCATACCCCCTTTATAATAACAGCCATTTAGGGGGTTATATATATCTTTATATATATATTTCTTCTGTCCGTGTGTATGTCACTGAACTCCTCCTAAACGGCTGGACTGATTTTTAAGAAATTTTGTGTGTGCGATTAAGTTGATTCGAGAATGGTTTAGATTCACAATAAGAAACCCCTAGCACCCTAGGGGGGCAGGGGGCAGATGTAAAAATAATCAAAAATGACTGATATCACTATCGAATCCATAGTTTCCAGGGTCGCTGAGATTAATAGTGACACTCCCGATGTCGTTTAAGTGCAAGTTCAGCCCCGCCATTAGCATAGGGGGGCGTGGGGGAATATAAAATCTCGAATCCATAGTTTTCGGGGTCGCTGAGATCAATAGTGACACTCCCGATGTCGTTTAAGTGCAAGTTCAGCCCCCCCCATTACCATAGGGGGGTGAGGCAGGAAGAACAGGGAATATAAAATCTCCAAAATGACCAAGAGTAGTGTCGAATCCATAGTTTTCGGGGTCGCTGAGAGGAACAGTGGCAATCCCAGTGCTGTTTAAGTGAGAGTTCAGCCCCCCCCCCCCAATCAATGTTGGAGGGGAGGTGGGGGGAAGATAAAATGTCCTAAATGACCGGGAATAGTGTCAAATCAATAATTTTCGGGGTCACTGAGACAAACAATGACACAACTGATGCCGTTTAATTGCAAGTTCAGCCCCCCTCCATCAGCATTGGGGGAGGAGGGGGAAAGGGGAAAAATGAAATGTCCAAACTGTCCGAGAGTAGTGTCCAGTTCATTGTTTTCGAAGTCACTGAGATGAATATAGGAAACTAAAAGTGTTGTTTATAATCAAGTTTTGAGTTAAATAATAGAGTGAATTTGTAATTTTATTTTATGATTTGTATACTGTACATATACTTTTAAATACCCGTAAATAAAATTACTTAGATTTTACACTATTGATAGAATTTATCCCTTTTCCTGTGTAGTAAAAAACTGAGATTAATAAATACCTGGACAACGCTGGGTAAACAGCTAGTATATATATATATATATATATATACTAGCTGTACTGTATGTATATATATATATATATATATATATATATATATATATATATATATATATATATATATATATATATATATATATATATATATATATATATGTGTGTATGTATATATATGTATGTATATATATTTTTGGCCTCATGGACCTGGTCTAGCCTACGGCTAGAGCGGGTGGAATAAGCCACAAACATGTATATATATATGTATGTATGTATGTATGTATATATATGTATAGTATGTATATATATGTATGTATGTATGTGTATATATGTATGTATGTGTATATATGTATGTATGTATGTGTATATATGTATAGTATGTATATATATGTATGTATGTATGTATATATATGTATAGTATGTATGTATATATATATATATATATATATGTGTGTGTGTGTGTGTGTGTGCGCGCGCATGTGCATGCATTCATTCTAGAGCCCATATTTCTTCGGATACATGCTATCCTACTCCGTACGGAAAAGGTTAACAGATTAATTATTTACCCTTATATATATAATATGGTGCATTCATACATAAATTTAACATTATATTCTTTTTCATAAATATTTGGTTTGTTGAATGTGGTGTTAAAATATACATAACAATATTTGTAGACTTCATCAAGTTAATGAAGCTCAATGGGTTTGTTTAGTATAGAAATATTAAAAAGCTTGCTCAGGAAGGGGTCAAGTATAGTTTAGTTTAAACAGTGTGACCTAAACTATATCATGGCTCAAGTAAAGTTTTAAAAAAAATGTGTATTTTAAAGGAATAATTTACTGTTTTATCTATTTGATTTCAGCCTGCTCACTTGGTAGCTCAAGATTTAGCAGCTTTAAATATACAGAGAGGTAGAGATCATGGTCTCCCATCTTATAATGAATGGAGACGATTCTGCAATCTGTCAGTTGCAACTACCTTTGATGATTTTCGTGGAGAAATAAGAGACCAGGCTTTGTTGAGAAAAATTGAAAGTCTTTATGGCCATCCAGGTGAATGTTCAATTTTTGATATTTAATTAATTATAACTTTTCATGCATAAAGTTCAAATTGATCTTATTTCTGCTTTCATTTTTTCAAAGTTTTTTTTCCTTTTGGGAATGGTGGAACATGTTGTCAGGAACACTAGCAAAAAACTGTAGTTTTTACTCATATAATTCAAATCATCTAAATCAAATGCTATAACTTAATGTCTGTAAACATGGAAAAATGTTTTTATATGGTGCCTATATTATGTCACAGCACTATATCAGGAGACAGATCTGTGTTTAAATATAATGGTATGAAAACATTTAGTTGATAACTAGTAACCTGTTATTTACTAAAATGAAAGTATGATAAGCATACATGAAAAATTGTTATAGATCAATTTTATAATCTAAATTCAATTCATAGTTTCAGTTTTGCAGCCTGGTGAATTTGCGATAGTATTCTAGAATAGTATAAAAATTTATATTTGTTTATTTATAACTAGCTGAATACCCATACTTCGCTACGGAGTACATTCAAATTAAATACAACGTTAAATTGATGCAATTAATGCCAGAAAAAAAGAAATAAAATAAATACAACGGCCAATGTATGCAATTAATTTGTATGTTTAATATCCATGAAACATACTAATTTGAATTAAATTCTTAAAAAACTTCCATCTCAATTAATTAGTCTAGTGATTAAATTTTATCTTTTACTGTATTTCAATATTCTTTTTTTGTCAATTTATATCGTTGTTATGCATGTGACGCAAAATTAATTTAAAGTATCTCAAAAAGCAAAGAAACCACGTGATCAGCATTTAATAAATTAAATTCTAAAAATTAATCTTTAAAAATTCACCAAAAATCAGAAAATGGGGGTAAAGCTTCGAAAAAGATTTCATTTTGAAGGAATTTTTATGATCTTTCTTGTGATATAAATGTTATGCCCCTCAGATTATTATTTTAAATGCTAACTTTAAAAAAAGTTACAAAAACAGCTTAAAAATTTAATTTTAAAAATCTAAGAATTTTTCAAAAATATTTCTTAGTGGACCTTTACACTATAAGTAGAATTGCCATGCAAAATTTCAGCCCTTTATGTCTAACGGTTTGGTCTGTGCATTATCTGTCAGTCAGTCAGTTACGGAACTGTTTTATATATATAGATTACTAAATTGTTCAAATCCTAATTCTCCTTTTTTTTAAATTTATACTAAAGTAAGTTTTACCTCAAATAGTAATTTTTATTGCATATCTATGGTGCTGAATATTCTATTACAGTTTCAAAATCTATCCAAACTGGAGGATTTTTTTTAGTCACCATAGATAACTGGTTATTCATTTAAAAGTTTGACATTTGATATGAAATAAATGTAAAACCTCAAGTAAACTGGTAAGTAAGATATATTCTACATCTGTGTTTGTAAATTACAGATAATGTTGATATTTGGGTTGGAGGAATAAGTGAAGAGCTTGTTGGAGGAGCAAAAGTTGGTCGAACATTTCTTTGTATCTTAATTGATCAATTTAAAAGACTGCGAAGTGGCGATAGGTAAGTGCATTAGCATCCTATTTTAAAAGAAAATATCTAACAACAAAATTTTCCACAGATCTGGTGGTTAACATTTCTAAAGTTATAAATAAGCTATAAGAATATTATTGGGACTTACTTAAGACATATGCAGATAATTTTTTCGTTGAAAATATTATAACTGGCATTTTGTAACAGATGATATATGATTTACTTAATATATCTAATAAGATGCTATTCTTCTCTCCCATGAAAGTTTATCCTAAACTAGCTGAATACCCGTACTTTGCTACAGAGTACATTCAAATCAAATGCAATGGTCAATCTGTGCAATTAATGCCAAATATATATATATTTATTTATAATAAATACAACGATCAATGTATGCAATTGATGTAAAAAAACAAAAAAATATATTTATAAAAAATTGTAAGGGATATATTTATAGACAAAATAATGTAGAAGAAAATATTCAAATTAAATCTAATAGAACATACTAAAGAATATAGTACAGTTAATATAGTACAGTTTGAGGAACATATATTTTACTGTATTTTAATATTTTTCTGGATAATGTCCAGTCATCTGCCGCATTAGCAAGAAAATTTTTTTTTGTCTATTTTGTTGTTATGCACATGATGCAAAATTAGTTTAAAGTATCACAAAAAGAAAAGAAACTACGTGATCAGCATTTAATAAATTAAATTCTAAAAATCAATCTTTAAAAATTCATCAAAAATCAAAAAATGGAGGTAAAGATTCAAAAAAGATTTCATTTTAAAGGAATATTTATGATCTTTCTCGTGATATAAATTTTATAACCCTCAAATTATTATTTTAAATGCAAACATACGGTGCGAAACATTATATGTCAGTCAGTCAGTTATGGAACTGTTTTATATAAATAGATGATACCCCACCTATCTGGCATCATGGTTTATGAACAAATTTAATCTTTCCTTACAACCTTGTTTCATCAATTTTTCTCTGGATTTTTAATTTTCTTGTAAGTTGACTTATAGAAAGAGCTAAACAAAAGGTTAATTCTATCGGTAAAACTTCCTAGAGCAAAACATGAAAAAGAATATGCAATTTTAAGAAAATCCCAGATTCTAATCTACGAGTACTGTGATAGTGATGGTGCAAAGTATGTGATTCTATTTTAAATGATTTATCTGTTTTATAGTTGACAAGTCCAAAATCCTTATTCAGTAAAGAGAAAATATTACAAACAAATTTACTCTTCCAAATTTAGATTTTAAAAATAAGTATTTTTAGGACGGATTTTGTTAATCATCAGTTTATTTAGACCATCTGTGCATTATCAAGATTAGTCCTCTTTTACTTCGAAGTCTTGCTAAGTAACACAAATTAATTTTCACTTCCAGCAGCGATTGAATTGGAACATTCTATAGTTATTATACAAATCACCAGTTTCTAAATTCCTTAAATTGAATCATGTTATATTCTTAAATTTTTAATTTTCTCCTTATATTTATTCAGTCATCCAGAAGTTTTTACTGATATATACAGGGAAATTCTAGAAATTTCAAAGAGTATTTTATTCTATATTCTAAAAAAATGGATAGTTTGTTTGAATAATTTATTTCAAAATCTTAATCTGTAAAATATGTATCTGAGACAATTATCTCATGCCTTCCAGATTCTGGTATGAGAATCCAGGGGTCTTTTCACCTGAGCAGTTGGTCCAAATAAAACAGAGCAGTTTAGGTCGAGTGCTGTGTGACAGTGGTGACAACATAACTACAGTAACTAAAGATGCATTTACAGTGCCTCACCTTCAAAATCCTAATTTAGTTGAATGCTCATTAATTCCTAAAGTTGAATTAAATGTATGGACAGAATGTTGCCAAGGTAAGAAGTCAATAAACTTATGTAGTATTCTGTTATGTATTTTAGATAAATCTTATTTATATTTCATACTGAAAATTTAATACATTCGATTCAGACTGCATTGGACACGATCATTTTGGTCCTAATAACAAGCTGGTCGGATTACACAAACATTATCAATTAGGCTTATGCAATAGGATTTGTTTCGGTTCTTTAGGATTCGGTCCGAATAAGCAGCTGGTCCGATTAACCAGATTTGACTGTATATGTTACATTGTTCTTTGTTACATACTAGGTACTATTTATTCAACAAGTACATTTGATTTACATTAAAAATTAGTGAAAAATGTCACTGGTAGAAGACACTAACAACTAGAAACACAATGAACAGGACAACAATATGTTCCATTCATTTATTTTTGCTATAACAATTGTTCAGTATGACTTCCAGAACATTACACGACGCAACTAAGGCGACTCTTAAGCACTTGACCAAAAACACTCAATCGTGCAATGATAACATTCTGAAAGCGAATGAGAAAGCGTCGTATATCGCGATCTTTTATTGCAAGATTGATTTGTATAATTCTGTGGAATCTCTTGCATGTCAGTGCCATCTACTGGTGACTTATTTTTTGTTGCTTCTAAAAAAAAATCGGACTTCCTTGTGAGCCCTTCCATGCAAACCACACTTCTTTATCATAATTTCTTCCTTTTTTATGAATTTTTAGTTTTTACGAACTTTTGGCTCACCCTGTATATTGTACATTTTTATCAGTCAGCAAAAGTTATGATTATGTGCTTCCTATTTTTGATTGAAAAAAAAGTATCTAAGAAAATGCTGATTTATTATGAGGTAAATAAAAGTACATCTGTCTTTAATCAGATTAGTTTGATAAAATCTTATTTTATCAAGCTTGAGTTGATCCAAGATCTTAGCTTTAAACATTTTTTGTTTGGTTGAAATTAAAATAATCTAAAATATTGAATTACACCACTGTTCTAAGATCTTTCATGAACTCAAAAAGAATTAAACTTGTTTTATTGTTATATTTTATTTTGCTTAATCAATAATTAACTTTTCTCTCTGGGTATTATTAAAAAATTATACTACAATTTTTTTCTGTTTTGATTGCTACAGATTGTAAAATAAATTATTCTCTAGTCCTCCATAAAATGGTTTACCTTAAAAACCCTTATGGTGTTACTCACATTATGCAGTTGTTAGCTTTAAGAGCTACCTTCAGGTGCACCTGGGTTCAAAAATCAGTAAAGGCATTGATGTTAATGAGTTACTCCCCATAAATAGCAACTTAATTGGTACAGATATAATAAAGCAGAAACAAAAAAATAAATGCCTGCTGCTTTCAAAAATATGAACTATTAATATTGTGTTTGAAAGAACTTAACAGGGATAATATTGAAAAATAAAATAAGACGAGGCATTGTTCATTTTCACTTATTTTTAAGTCTTGTTTCTTTAAATACATGAAAGCATTCCTTTCTATCTCACCAAAAATTATCATGCTTTATCTCTAAAGCCATGTATAATCATCTGAATTACCTTCAAGATAGTAAGTAATCTTAATCATTTTCTCTAAAATTTGCTATCAAAAGCTTCCGATGTACTAGACAGGCCTGACATATAACTAAAATTAAACAATTCAACAGAAGAAGATAAATATTATCAGGAAGAATGTAGACAAAAACAAACAGAAATCCCGCACTTAGGACTCAATGCACCATAAGGCAAGATTCTGTAGCAGTAACGGAACTAAACCATACAACGAGGTAACTGACTGGTCTCGTCATCAGGAGGCCTAACCAAATCAGTTAACTCAAGGGGGGAACTTTCTGAGTAGGATGCAGGTCTAACCAAAAGACATCCCAAGGCCCTGAGATCCCCCATTGAAACAGAAGTTAAAATTTCAATGCTAAGGTAGGTTTTCAGTTAACTTGTTCGGCAGACTATGCCCTCTTTGTAAGTTTTAGTTTGTGTTGAATTGTTTACATTATTGTTTTTACAGGCCTGACATAGTAACCAGGGCCTTCTGGGATTGAATCCCAGTCACCACAATTTAGACCGAGCAACCTCAGGGACAACATCTGGTGGGCTTGTACCTTCTGGCACCCTCACTGACTTCATAGGACTTTCCAGTCTATAGATTTAGCATGCCCATATCTGCCTAGACATGACTGTATTTAATGGTGTTCGTTGGAATTCGAACTGAGTACCCCCCAATCTGAAGCTCAACATGCTAACACTAGGCTATCATAATTTAGGGAAGGGGCATGGGAAATGTGAAAATTTCTATATCTAATTTATTTAACTGAGCAGAAATTTTCTAATATTTACAGAATGCAGTGCACCTCAAGGTAATGAAATCAATAGATTAAATACTCGCAACAGAAGATCTTTTGTCAGTCGTTATGAGCATGCTGATGAACCTCAGAGGTATCGTAATTTGACAAAGACATCACGTGATTGGCAAGAGAATGACTTTGACATAACAGAAGAGAGAATTGAAGGAATTGAAGAACTTGTTGGCAGACTCGAGAAAACTGTCCAAAAGTTAAGTCGCAAAGTAAGTGGTTTTCTCTTGAGAAATTATGGATTGAAAAAATATGTAGCATTGTTTAGTTCAAACTTTGTTCATCATATAATGAGAAAATGTTATAGTAGAAATGCATGGCAAAATCTGAAATAGATTTTATTCACCTTTAATGCAGTATGCCAATCCTAAATGAATCTCTCTGACAAACTGCTTTGCCTATTAACATAACTTAACACCATGCTGCATAACATTGTCATTTGGTTACAGTGACTATTTTTCTCTTTGATTGATAAATATAACCAAAAGTCAATGTATAAAAAATTAAGTCGTGTGTTTTTGAAAGAGATTATATTTTTTTTCTTCTGTTTTTCTTTTTAAAAGAGAAAAAGTCGTCCATTGTAGGATTAACTTTTCCAAAGAATTTTGTGAACAAATAAAACAGAAAAGAATTAATTTAGCATACAATCTCACTTCATTATATTTCCATGCAGTGATTTAAACCTAATTCTGTTTTTGCACGAACCTTTTTTACACGATTTTGATTTAACACAAGTTCAAAAAAATATTTCATTCTCTTTTTAGGCGAGTCATTTTGATTTAACATGAGTGGCTCAATCCAATTTCTCACTTTTTCTTTGTGCCTAAATTCTAAGAAAACAAAATTTTATTTGTCGTGTATTATTTTTGGCGACAGTCTATACAGTTCTGTTTTGATTCAAGAATTCAGTCCGCAAAAAACATTTTCTTCTTCGAAAATGGAGAAAAGAAAGAAAATGATTCTGTTCTAAATAGAGATTTAATAAAAGGAGGTCTGGAACTGGCCAAAAAATTGGATAATCATTTTGTCAAATATGACCCTAATGAGGAACGCACTGGAAAGTTTCAACATGAACTGAAGTTGTTAACAGCCTCTTACAGAGAATCATATAACTAACCAAAACACGAACACGATTAATAACTGAATTCGTTCGTAAAACCGGCAAATCATAAGCACCATAGGAGATTCGCGCTGATTTTGCTCAAGAAATCACAGAAAGAATTTCATTAATAGAGGAAGATGATGTCCACAACATTTCTAGCGATAGCAGTGATATTCGTACGCAAAACATATGCATCGTTTATTGTCAGAAAGTGAAAATGAATAAAAAAAATTTGCCTAAAACCGATTTTTTTTGTTATTGATGAAGAATTTTTTTTAAATTTTCATTACATATTATTGCATGTCTATTTTGTTGAAATAAAATAAGTTTAAAACGAATATTTTCATATTTTTTTTAAAAATTATTTTTACTGATTTTTTAGACCTGGAACCAATCTTCTTTTCTTCCATAGATACGTCTTTTTTTACATGTATTCTTCAGGAACGTATCTATCGTGTAAAAACAGAATTAGGTCTATATCCATAGTAAAATTTTTTACTTGAGAGCCTCAGTCAAATCATCAATCATGATTACAATAGCTTTTTGTTAATTTGTTTAATCTAAACAGAAAAATTTTAACTTCCTGAAATATATTTCTTTTCAAACACAACGGTATATTTTCAGATGGAAAAGAAAATTCACATCCTCTTGAAATATGGCAGTTTTATTAAGTAATTTTTAGTCGAATTGCAGAGGAGAGTGAAAGACGAATGTGTAAACAGTGCCCTTACTAACCCCACTATTCTCCTCCCCAATCGTGGTGCTCGCTTCGGGAGTGGATTTTCTGGCCCGAGTCAAATGGATGAATGGTGACAGGGAGGGGGTCAAAGGGGTGAGTGGCGTCGGGAAATCTTGTTGACAGCAAGAGACATGAATGTGAGAACGGTCATTCGTGTCGATGTAGGAGCGTGACTAATGTCTTGTGGGGGACGAGGGGTGGCACGAGCACAGCTCTGTAAATACGGCATAAAGCATTAGATATTCATTAATAAGTTTTTTAAGTAACAAAAATATATATAGCGATTAGTAAGTACTTTCTTCTTATGGATTCTGAGTGAAAATATTTACAAAAAATGAAGCTTAATTTTATGTTACAAACTGATAAGTAATGAAAATTCATTTATAATAAATAACATAACAGTAAAAAAATTTCTCATTGGTAGGATAAATAAGTTTGTTACACCCACTGTTCTTCTATTATGATTATTTTATACAAGCATGAAATTAAAAATCGGTTCATTAATAGTAACCCCACATACATTGATTCTCACCCTTATATAAACTTAAAAATACTTTAAAAAGGTTTTTTATTTCCTAGCTGAAAGTGCATGAATTTGTATACATTTCTATGAATTTCATTTAGGTGAGAAAGTTAGAAGCTGAAAGCAAATTTCGTAACGAAGGAGGCTGTTATGATCAAAATAGAAAGAAAAGACATTCTGGAGAATTATGGCAAAAAGAAAAATGTACAAAATGTCGTTGTGAGGTAACTATTGTTTTAATAATTTTTTTATAAATTATGCTTAAAATTCTTTAGTGCCCCCATCTGTTTGTTTTAAATGTTTTTTTAAGATTGGGGAATAATTCACAGATTTTACATTAGTTGTTAAATGTTCATTACAAATTATTAATCAGAGAAGAATTGGTTTCCTTCCTAAAATTTCAAAGAGCTTTGATTAAAAATATTCGTAATTTCTTAAAGTGCTTGTTCCAAATATTTATTACAAAGTTTGTTTTGAAATATGAGAACGTAATGCAAACCTATATTAAAACCTACAAGCAAACAATAAATAAAAAATTCATTCAGTGAGATTACAGCTTCTCAACATTGGCAATTTGGTCTTAATTTTTTCTTTGGAATCTAAAATAATTGACAATTGTCAGAAGATACAAAATGAGTTTCTGCATTTATATTTATGTATAATCAAAGAAAGTAACGTCCCATTTCAGATTTTACTTGATTCTCTGGTAACTTTAGAAAATGTGCCAAAATAATAAATACATTCATAATATATTTAAAACTGAAAGCTTTAGTTGATTCTGTATGTACTGACAACAGAGCTATGATCAATCTATACTTCAAAACTACTGGTCGGTATATTTTGTTCTTAATGGATACTCCTTAGTACAACAAGAGTATGCTGCATATGAATTTATAGGAGAGATGTTCTTCATCAGTTAGTAATATGACCTCTGTCTCTAGAACCAATATTCTTTTTTTCTTATATGGTGATATCCAATAGACATAGAACATCTGATTAGTGTACCCAACTCTTAATTCAGTTTCTAATTATACACTAGGTAAAGGAATAATGTATTTATGCAAAATTTTTCCTCTACTCATCCCTACCTAACACATCAGTTGTCATTTTCTGTATCTATATATATAAAACAGTTCCGTAACTGACTCACTGACTGACATACAACGCACAGACCAAACCGCTGGACCTAAAGGGCTGAAATTTTGCATGGCGATTCTTCTTATAGTGTAGGGGTGCACTAAGAGATATTTTTGAAAAATTCTTCTTAGATTTTTTTAAATTAAATTTTTTAGCTGTTTTAGTAGCTTTTTTTAAGTTTGCATTTAAAATAATAATTTGAGGGTTATAAAATTTATATCACAAGAAAGATCCTAAAATTCCTTTAAAATGAAATCTTTTTCGAATCTTTACCTCTATTTTCTGATTTTTGGTGAATTTTAAAGATTAATATTTAGAATTTAATTTATTAAATGCTGATCACGTGATTTCTTTTTCTGGTACTTTAAATAAATTTATCGTCACGTGCATAACAACTAAATAGACAAAAAGAAATTTTTTGCTTGCTAATGTGGCAGACGATTGGACATTATTTGTCTATAAAAATATCCCTTACGATTTTTTTATAAATATATATTTTTTTTCTACATCAATTGTATATATTGATCATCATATTTATTAGGCATTAATTGCATACATTGACCGTTGTATTTAATTTGAATGTACTCCGTACGAAGTGCGGGTTTTTCAGCTAGTACTGACATAAAAACTATAAATGTGTCATGTAACCCATTTACTTCCTTTCAGAAGAAAAGACAACTTATATTGTATAGCTTTTTATTGTAATTAATACTTATTTACAAAAGTTTTCTAATTATGTGCTGATTTTAAGAAAATCTTGTAGAATGAAGTTAATGTCCTGATATTCTACCTACAGTGATATATTTATTCTATTAGATGAATGAAGTACCATTTAATATATTTTATAAGGTTGAAATGAATGGCTAGATGCTTCTAAATCTCTCTCTCTCTCGCACACGCTTTTTTTGTGTTGTGATAATTTAGAGTAACCTACCACTGGCCCAATTTACAAATCACGAAGCTCTAAAAAATTCAATTTTGGATTTTCATGTTATTACATTGGCTAACGATATATTTTTTATATATATATTAAAAGCAATATTTAAATCTTTAATTATCCTCTTGAAACCTAACAAGTAAATTTCCTTATTCATTCATTCATAATTATTCTATGAACTTTCTGAATTATGTACAGTTTTGCTATTTCTACATTTTTGTAACTCATAATTATTCATAAGCATTCAGTGACTAAATATTATCAAGTTTTAATTAATTAATTTTTTGGTGTGTATAAGACTATTTGTCATAAATAATATTTATAAAATTTTCTTTTCAGAACAATCAGGTAACTTGCTGGGTTGAAACATGCCAACCTAGTCAGTGTCAAAATCCCAGAATTATTGATGGAGAGTGTTGTCCAGTTTGTTGAATTTGAGTCAAAAAGCTATTCAACTGCCACTAACTGTTTGTTGTCTGTTTTTTTTTTTTTTGTTTTTTGTTTTAATATGTAAATAAGCAGTTGTTTCATAAGTAGGACAATTTAGTTTGTGCATTTTCTTTTTGTTTTAGCTAATGAATAAGAAATTTATTGTATAGATAAACATTAAGACTACAGACTTTGTTTCTACTTAAAATAATCATCTTCATTATAAATTAGCTCAAACAGCCTAGAGTGAATATTTAAAAAAATCTCAATTCATGAAATTTGTTTAAAAACAGAATTTAAATAATATACAAGCTTGTATTGCATGTTTTTTTCACTATATACATCGAAAGTAAAATACTCATTTTTCTAAGATACAGTTAGATTTACATATGAATAATGTTAAAGTGGTATCTCTCAGTTCCACGTTAGATTTTTATTACAGGTTTGGCTCATTAAACTGAAAAAAAAAAACCCTTATAATGTTGATTTATTGTGAAAGAATATTTTTGTACTGTTTCTGACATTGACATTCTGTACAGAAAAAATAAAATGGTCTACTAATATTTGCTACACAAATTCATATGAAATAAACATTATGCTTTTGATTTCCTACATGGTTAAAATCTTGTATGAATACTTCTTTTAAATAGAGAATTTTCAATCGTTAGCAGCTTCATAGATAGAATATTTAATTACTAACCCTTAATGGGAGTGACAAAATAAGTTGAAAGAAATAACTATGGAAAACCACACACATATATCAGTACAGGCATTTAAATGCATTGTAACAGTTCATTTGATCTTTTTATAGTACATATGAACCTGGAAAAGTCAACTTTTAAGTTAAAATTTTTCTAGGTCATTTATCAGGTAATCATGTAGGATTCTTTAAAATTATATATTTTTTAAAAATTAAGTACTTTTCAAACTATTTTGAACTTTTGGAAAGCAGAAGAAAAATTCTCTAGAGATACTTTTTTTTTTTCTTTTCTTCAAGGAATTTTCTCTAGAAATTTGTGCCTGAGAACTCTCTTAAAAATATTGAGTATGTTTAGTTTTTATAACTTCATTCAGATTTAAAATATTGACTCAAACATTAAATTGACAAATTTTCTTGGTATACAAAAATATTTTGTATTGTACTTTTAAAATGACAGCTACGATTCATATGCCATCCATTTAATACTTAGCAGTATCTTCAGCATATCATCCTTATTGCATGCATTTTTTAATAGTATTGTGTGAAAAATAAAGTGTATCATGTTCTTCCAAATAAAATTGAGAGATTTTCAATGTTGTTTCCTTTACCAGTACTAAATATAGTTTTAGAGGAAATTTTTTGCAACATTTTTTTCACAATAGAAAAAAATTGTTATATGTTTAGCATAAAAGTAATCACGGATTGATATTCTGCAAACATTCTTTTTTTTTCGACATGAGTAGTGTGAAAATTTTAAAATACACCAACTTGGGGAATATCTAATAAAACATAATAGTAAAAGTAACCATCTTTTATGAAATGAATTACTTACACACACAGATACAGTGGCTCCCAACAGTGTTCGTACACTTACGATTTTCAATGAAATAGGGGTCTATCCATTAATTAAAATGAATATTTCAGAATGGGTATTTAATAATAAGATCTATAATCTATTCTTAACAAAACTACATGAAATATTTTGAAAAGATAGTAAAACTTTATTTTTAAGAAACCAGTAATCAAAAAGTAACAAAAACTTTCTCACAAGAGTCATCGTACACTTGTAAAAGATCTCTACATATTTTCAAATTTTTCGTTAAATTAATATTTAGTAGGATATCAGTTAGCATCAACAAAAGTTTTTAAACTGCTGGGAATAGATTGCACTAGTTCTTTTGTAATTTCTGCATCAACATTCATCCATTCTTCCATCATAATTGTTTTTAGTTCGCTTGTCATGTGAATGTCGTGTTTTCGTTGTCGAACCTCCAGTTCTCTCCAAATATGTTCTATTGGGTTTATACCTGGCGATTGAGGTGGTTTCAAAACTTGTGGACAATTATAGAGACACCAGATGCGAACGTTGAGAGCCGTGTGCTTCGGATCGTTATCGATTAAAAAACAAAGTTGTTTCCAATACCCATATTTTGGGCTGATAATTTTAAATTGTCTCTTAAAATATTTACATAAACAGCATGATTCATTATGCAATCAATAAATACCAAATTACCTAGTCCTGATGCTGACATGCACCCCCATGCTTAACTGTTCCTATGAAGTTCTTGGGATTAAGTTCATTTTTTCTTCTCCATACAATTATATGCCCTTCGGAACCATAAATGTTAAACTTGCTTTCATCGGCAAATAAGACATTATTCCAATACATTTGGGGCTTATTTATCATTGATAGAGCGAAGGAAAGCTTGAGCTTTCGGTTTTTCTCACTCACAAATTTTCTACGGGCAGAACGCCCATGTAATCCAGCTGCTCTAAGAACTCGTTGAACAGTTTCATGTGAAATTGAAGCAGAAAATGTTTCATTAAATTCTGCAGAAACTTTTACAGCACTCAAACATGGATTTTTCACAAATTTTCTAATTATAAATATCTGATCACGTTTTGTTAACTTTGCCGGACGACCTTCTCTTACCTTGCTTTCGTTCCGATTTTTTTCTTTAAAAAGCGTTTTAATCACATACTGCACAGTAGAATGGGATAAATTAAGTATTTTAGCAATATTCTGAACTGATTTACCACTACTGTGATGAAAAATAATCAATTTTCAAATGCTGTTTGTTGTTTGTTTACAACTACGAGCCATTTTTAAATAATAAATAGAATATTACAGAGTAGGAAGCAAAAATTAAAGCCAAACGATATTTTAAATGCCACCACAATTCAAAAATAAAAATAAAGCGCCAGACTATTATTTTAATTATGAATTTATCCGAAAATATTTCAGTGTACGATGACTTTTGTGAGATAAAGTATTGGTTACTTTTGATTACTGGTTTCTTAAAATAAAGTTTTACAATGTTTAAAAAATATTTCATGTAGTTTTGTTAAGAATAGATTATAGATCTTATTGAATACACATTCTGAAATATTCATTTCAATTAATGGATAGACCCCTATTTCATTGAAAATCGTAAGTGTACAAACACTTTTGGGAGCCACTGTATCAAGACCATACTAATTTGTTTTTTTTTCAACTGACTTTAGAAATAAATTTCTTGAATAAAGAGAGATTAAAAATCATGAACTGAAGTTACTACGGCAGTATAGTTTTAATTTCTTGAGTTTAAGCTATAAATTTGGCTCGATACTTTTTTCCTAGTTTTTAAAAGCACTGTTTTATAATATAACCAAACTAAATAGTAGCAACAGCAAGGCCCTAATATGTAGACTGAGTAAATGTGAATGATATAGGGAGAGGGTGATGATTTAACAATCATAGAATCTGGCTTTAGAATAAATCACACTTTTAGATTTATACGTATAACTTCCATATACAAATTACACCCAATTATTGATATAACCAAAATTTCTCTTAAGATACGAACCTAACAAATTCTTCCAGTGCAAATGCAATCATAGGCAAAGTTTCCTACATAAACAAAAAATCTTGAGACAAATTAAATTCTATGAAACAAAAGATTGAATTAATACTCAACTATAAAATGTAAAACAATCACTAATATTACTGAAACAACAGTGTCTATTTTTAGGGTTTTTGTAATATGCTATCCAGATTTTATTTGATTACATAAATGCAATACAATAATTTCATTAAAAACTTAGAGACAGAAAAAGAGAAGTTTTGTCTCTTATTATTTATAGTTGAAGGCTTTAGAATGGAGCCTAGCTGTCCAAATGTTATGAATTTTGATCGTGTTTATATATATATATGTATATGCAGCTAATTTTGGCACATTTTCATGCAGTACAAATATTTTAATGAAGATTATATAAATAGATTAAAAGCTGTTTTATATCATTAATTGAAGGATGATTGTAAGCATCTCATAATTACATGTTACCCATTATCAAAATAAATGTTTTTAAATGGATATACATACATCAAACAAGTATATAATTCTTTTCTACTTCCGTGTTAAAAGTACAGTAGAACCTTAATTGACAAAAACTCGCATGAGATTTTGTTCCCTCAACTAGTTTTAAATTTCAACAATTTTAAAGACACAACAACAAGCAGGAAAAAACTTACTTTGCTGTCCCAAAGCAATCAGCTCTGTTTCAAAAACCCCCCCCCCCCCCCCAAAAAAAAAAAAATTAATTAATTAAGCTATCAAATTTCGAAAAATTTGAGTCAGGAAAACAGAATTGATTTTCCTACTAAAATTAATTTTGTAAGGAATATTGCAAACAAACAAATGTCCGATTTTAACAATACCATTGTTTTCAAAAGTATTTGGACACTACCCAATTATCAGCACAAGAGCAAAGAGTTTTAACACTGAGTGGGGAGGTAAGTATAAGAAGATGAGATTTTCTAAAGTGTTATCAGCAATTTATTGGTGGATATGCTTCATGGACATGAACTGTTCCCATTCTAACATGTGCAAGTTTTAAGATATCATTTGAATGATGTTTTATTAAAGAACATTGCAGCTGAGCAAGACAGACAAAAATCAACTGCAAGTGTAGTTACAAAAGATGGAAGCAAAATAAATAAATATAATTTAAAAAAAAGTTTAGTAAAGCCTGGGCAAACTAACAGAACAGTCCTGACAAAAAAAAGTTAAAATTCAAACACTTCTCTTGGATTAGCACTGCATAATAATGCTTATATTGGTTCAGTTCCATGGCTATCAATATAGAGTGCGAAGTTTGAGATAGTATGATGATTTAACAGTAAACAAAAAGGGTTTCACTACAGGAAATGTAAAATGCCATTTTGATGAATAGAAGTAAAGCACAGTTAGAAAGAAAATTACATAAGTGAAATCAGGGACGGATTTACATATTTTTATGCCCTAGGCCAAAGCACCATTTTGTGCCCGCTTCCCTCCATTTAAATTTTTGACTTATTACATTAGATTTAATATACAGTAAGAGTTTTTGAAACATATATACTTAATAAACATTTGAATAAAATTTTTTAAAAAAATTTTTCTACATAATTTCTTCTAATTTATCTAAAATTACAATTAAAATTTTTTCCTTCGTGCTTTCGCCCATGAAAATTCTTCAATAGTTTCAATGAAGTCAACAGATCTTGTTATATCTGCTTCAATGCAAAGAAGTGCCAAGGCATTTAGTTTGTCTTGTTGCAGCAAAGATGTTAAATGATCTTTGATTCTTTTTAGTGCAGAAAAGATCTTTCTGCAGATGCATTTGTGGCAGGTGTGCACACAAACATCCTCAATACGATATCAACATTTGGATACACTGTTTGTAATCCACTTTCAAATTGCTAAGGGACTTTTCGAACCAATGTTGCACTCAGTTATGTAAGATTTTGGATGTTGCAGTTCATCACATAATGCAAGCTCCAAATCATCTTTAAAAATTGCCTGCAATTTTCTTCCCGCTGCTTCAAGGTCACGAGAAGTCAGTGACCAAATTTTCGTATTCCTTTGAATTTTTCACCGAGCTCTCTATAAGCTTGTGACCTCTTCTCAAGCTCAATGTCCACAATCGTGAAATAGGTATTAACTCTAAAGATATCACGCCCGTTTAAATTAACTTCGCCTTCACGTTTTTCGTAAGCTTGTAGTTTTCTGAAAACCTGACACTTTTCATCCCGCTCATAAACTTTCTTCTCAGAAATATCCAGAGCTTTGTTTTCATATATATCAAATTGTTCTCGCAGTTCTAACAAGAACTTTACGAGTGACTGAAGAACTGTGGCAATGTCTGAAACATCCAGTTATATATATATATATATTAGACAAAGTTGTAAGTGAAAAACCAGTATAAGCCATAAACCACTACAGCCAGGAACCAAAAACATGAAAGGATAAGTGAAAAATATGAATAGATAAGTGAATAATAGGTTTTAGACAGTATCTTGTCTTCAGCGGTGCCGATACTGTCTAAAAACCAATGGATTGTTTCTAATAAGTATGATCTGAGCAATAAACACACTTAGACACTGTACAATCCATATGAAACAGAAGAAGGAATAATCAGTGGCTTTATCATAGATCACCAAACTCGGTGCCAGACAAAGTGAAAGTTAAGTTTAGGAGACCGCAAGAAGACTGACGTCACAAACATTGCAACCATGGAGCCAATGGAATCACTTTAGCAGACTATTTTATAGGACATAATAACCTAAGTTAACTTAGACATTTATCATGACTAAGAGTTATTTATTATTTTAATTACACTAGTTTTTATTTACTTTCAGTAGTTATTTACTAACTTTAATAATTTAGTTTTGTATTACTAATTATTAGCAACAGAACATGCTATTCATTAAATCTAAAACAACCAATTATGTGCTTGGAAGACTATCCAGGTAATAATTATGTTTTAGCACTACTAACAAATCTTTTATATGCTTATGCCTATTATCCTTAGAACATAGCCTATTTATTCTTACTAGTTGATTAAATACAGATTATGTAAGCAAGTTAAGTAACTTTGATATTTTACTATATTAAAAGTCATATTCTGATCTTTTATCATTAAGATCAAAAGTAAAATTACTATGAGAAATATATGTATATATACCAAGCAAACTTAAAGTGTTTCATTCATTTTAAGTTACTCACTAGTTATTAATTAAAAGAAAGTTTGAACAAGAACACTTAAAAATGTTGATGCAAAACAATTGAACTAACGAGCTAAAAACAATATAAAAGCAAAATTCTCATATCTGTATTAATTGACATAAAAATAACTATATGGAATAAAAATAATTTATATTAAAAAATAGCAACTAGCACACTAATAAAAGTTCAAAATTTAAAAAAAAGTTAAATAGTTCTCTTTTAAAAAATATTTTTAACTTTTACACTTAGACTAAAAGTATATAAGACCCTTAGCTTTAAATGGCCAAAAAAATTAAACAATTTAAACAAACACAATGTACTTTTAATAACACTCATATCTAGTTCTAGATATTTTTTTTCTACTAGAGCCTCCTGTAACACCAACATGAGACTTTTCAGCCAAAAGACATTTCATCCCTTTTCATAACGAAAAGTTTAGAGATCCCAGCCCAGGTTTAGCTTTACTTAACCAAATTAAAATCAAGTACACTCATTAAAAAAATTAAACAAAATAATAATGATAATAATAAAAATTTGTTTAAGCAAATCAAGTTAATTTTAAAAATAAATTAAAACCAAACTCACCTTATAACTGTTAATATTGAAGACTTTATATCTGGAAATTACACGATAGAAAAGGTGTTTGTTTAAAATAGCAAAAAGTGTTCATAGGTCCAGATGAAAAAACTAACTGAAATAGTAAGCTCACAACAACAATTTATGTTTTGTATACTGCAAAAGGTTGACAAAGCACTCAACCAAAATGCGCTTGCAGATCACACTCTAATGAAAAACAAGTTTCTTTTCGTATCAAAACCAAACACGGGCCCTGCCCTTTAACCCCTTGAGGCTCAATCTGTCCTCTCCTTCCTTTGATTCCCTCTCAACCGGGATTGGTACGCGGTCCCCTTAGATGTTCACTTTTGGGAACTCTGATTTGCACATGCTCCTCCCAGGGAAAAATTTAGATGAACCGACAAATATTTCAATTCCCTTTGACAAAATTAACTGTCTCTTTTCTAAGACGACCCATTCAGGTTGCAGACACTCTGACGGTTTCCATATAATAGTCCATTTTACTTGAAAGAAACACCTTGCACAGAAAGACACCCTAGTTCGGTGTTCACACAATGATTCTTTCACCTTGAAACAGTTTCTAAACCTGGAGGGCACCATCGTTCATTATACCACGCTCCTTTGACAATGGACAGATGACGATGGTTTGGGAGTTTAAAAACTGTTAGTCTTCTTATCGGACTGCCCATGGTCTGAAATCTGTTTTTGGAGGAAACAGCGAAGCTGTTTGCTCTTTGTCAAATGTATCGAAAGATACAGCGGAAGTTGTCTTTTGTGAGGTTCAAGTCCGACTGATTTCTGCAATCATTATCCCTTCAAATGGCAAGAATTCTTAACCTGCTTCTCGTTAACTCATAATGGATGTTTTGGAAAAGAATGAAAGAAAAAGAAGGAAAAAATAATTAGTCAGTTGACAAAAAAGTTATTTCAAAATGCGTATATTGCAAATAACATTTTTAGCGATACTAAGAATATATAAATAAAAATGAAAAAGAAAAAAATAACTTTCTCGTTTTATATAGATAAAAATTTTTTTAATTTGGTGTTACTTCTAAATTTACACCCTCTTAACGACTGCACCCTAGGCCATGGCCTAGGTTGGCCTTATGGGAATCCGTCCTGAGTGAAATCATTTCATTAAATGAACAAAAAATATTCATACACATATTAGAAATTACTAGTCTTTAATGTGTTAACATAAATGATAAAGTAGTTGAAATTAAGAAAATAAACATAGTAAATAAATTATTTATTATAAACAAAACTACAACTTCAAAATTAATCTTTTGACACCATTTCATTCTAATGTAAACAAATGCTCTGTAAAATGGCAACATTTTGAAAATACATATTAAAATATTTACAAGCTTTAAATGCAAGTAAACAATAGAAATGATTCGGCAGAACATAAATATCTAAGTTGCACATGTAGTGTTTTCAAGAGCTGCAACAATGAAAAAAGGGTTTGGAAAACTCTCAATTTTTGTCAAGTGCTTTACATACCAGTGTGGAATGGATATTTAAAATTCTTCAAGTCTAAAAATTCATAAAAGAACTAAGTTGTCATGGCACTATGAATTTCATGATATTATAGACGATGATGTTGCGGCTGACAAAATTGATGATGCTGTAGCAAGCTGTGACTGACTGTTCTCCAACAAATTTTGTATGTTTTCCAGTAGCAATTAATTGTCCTGTAATTTTATTTTTCACATCTACAGTTAAAAATGCAAGATTTTTTCCTACTTTTAGAATTTTTCCTTCAATAAAGAGTTCATCTCCTATGTTAGCAGGTCTTATAAAGCTGTAAAAGAAAAAAAAAAATTCATAGTATACACAAAAATGCTGAATAAGGTACAACATAAAATTTTTTTTAAAAGAGCACAACAAAATTTGATACTTTGCGTGGGATCAATAACAGGTTAAGTGTAATAACCAAATTTAAATTTTTCTTACATATTGAATTAAAATACATGAAATCCTTGCGAATTTGAAATTCAGTTATGACCTAAACATTATGGTAAAAAAGAAAAATTATACATATCACTTGCTGGTGATATTTCCATTAGCATTTTTAAAAAAAATTTCAATTTGATATAACTATGTTCATTCACTATATAATATATATATATATACTTACTGCAGAACTGATTTAGAAATTCTGGACTATAGATACAATTCGGGATGGGGGCCCCCTAACACTGATGTGGGTGTAAAATTTCCAAATTGACACACAAAAAAATAATTATGAATCATTGTGAAAGTACCATTTTACCAAGAATTGGCTATTTGAAGTTTAGAAGCCCAGAACATTATCAAATAACAAAAAGCAATACAACATATTAACTTCATCATTAAAACACCAATATAATGCAACTAGAAAAACTTATTAATCCCTTATATACACTATAACATACATATGATGAAACTAATCGATCAAATTTGAAAGGATATATTAAAAATTTGCTATTAAAAAAGGTAAAATTACAAAAAATTTGCTATTAAAAAAGGTAAAATTAACAAAAATTTGAATTGGGAATTTTTCTTCTTTTCTTTTAAAATAAAATTTGGGAGGGGGGGGGGGCCCTAGGCCTGGGACTAATGGAAAATCAGGGCCTGCTTACTTGTATGCTATATTGACAGTCTTAAACAGACTTGGCAAGGGTTACTTGACACTAATTAAAATTATAGAAAAATACATACCTTTAAATGACAAGCTTATACTTTTAGCAACAGTTACAAAATGGAATTTGATACATTACTCACCATGAGTGTCAGAATCAAAAATAATATACATATATTTTCTATAGTCACAATATAAGAATTATTAAGATCGTATAATGATTAGTAAAATGTTTTCCTGTGCCTGAAAATTGTGACTCTTATGGATACCTCATATTCTTTCCTTCAATATATCCTCTCAGACTCGCTGGTGAAAACAAAAAAACACACACACAACACACACACATGTGTGTGTGTGTGTTTTTGGTGTGTGTTGTGTTTGCCAGGAGAGCTAGAGGATATATTGAAAGAATATGAGGTATCCAGAAGAGCACAATTACAGGCACAGGAAAAACTTTTTACTAATCTATACTATCTTCATAACTCTTATATGTGAATTACTCATGACATATTCATTAATAGTATTTTTAACAAAATTAACTTTTAATTTCTCTTCTGAAATGTGTAAAATAATTTCTATTATTTAAAAATATTTTATTAAAAAAAATATTTCTAAGCACTATGTTTCAACTAACAGCCAGTACATGCATTTCAACTCAATAATTTTTAATCCCAATCCATGTCCCTTCAAAAAATATTTTTTCTATATTTTAATTGCTTCAAACTTGGATGAAGCTTTCTTAATTATAATTCTGCATTAAATCAAATTGAAAATGACCATAACAAGAGAAGAAAACATATTGGTGTATTATACAGATTGTTCTTAACATTCTTCCTTCAAAAAAGAGAAGGGAGGGAAAGAAAAAAATTATTAATGCAATTTTCTACATTCACTTCTTGAATTATTTTCCAAAATAATAATGGTGACTGTCTCATCTATAAAATGAAATGCATTTTTATTAATAAAATCCCTCTATATTTTTCTGTAGATTATTCCTCAAATGATTAAATTTAGCAATGATTCTAAGTTAAAATTATACAATAAATACTTTTAAATATAAACTATTCTCAAATATCTAAAACTGACTTTAAAAATTAAATTAGTTCAACTAACATAGTCTTTTTCAGTTACATTACAATACAGTCAGTGCAAAAAATTGGTCAAAGTGAATTTTTACAAATTATAATAGGAAAGGGTGCTGAAGGGACCCTACTGATTTTATAAATTTATATGTCCTACAAACTCCAAAGATTAAATGATTTAGTCCCATCTTTTAAACACACACACACACATATATATATATATATATATATATATATATATATATATAATATATATATATATATATATACAGGGCTTTTTTTCTGGGGAGTATGCGGGATACAGCATAACCATACCTTTTTTAAAAATATTATTTTGGCTTAACTTAACCGAAATTTTAAGAAACTTATGAATCAATTGTTAATATGTAACAAAAAGTTTTTTATTCCTGTGACATGACGTGTGAAAACATGGTATTAAAAATACGTACCTTTATTTGAGAAAACACAGTATACCCACCTATTTTTTTTTAGAAAAAAAGGACTGTGTGTGTATATACACCATAAAATCTCAAGTATAAGACGCACTTTTTTTCATACTTAGTCCGCAAAAATGAGGGTGCGTATTATACTCGCATACAAAAAAAGTAGTTTTAAACATTGGACAAATGAACGTATAGCAGCTGTAAGACATTGTACAAACATGGGTGCATGCGTCTGCATTCCGTCAATCATCCACCCATTTACTAAGCAGGTATTCCTTTTAAACAAACGGAACACACCGTTCATATCATCAAGTGAGAATGATGATGGCAATATATATTACGATGGCAACAATAATTATGACATGGACACAACAGCAATAAATGAACCTGTGAAAGTGATTAAGGCCGATAATTTGACATTAATGTTTGTTTTTCAAAAACATCAATTTCAGTAGAAAAAAAAACTTAAATTGTTAATTGTACAAATATTTATAACAAATTTTATTTATGTTAATAAATATTGTACCATTTTTAAATAAAATATTGAAAAATTATGGGTGAGTACTATAGTCCAATTTTAATTTTTTTTCCAAAATTTCATGTAAAATCAGAATGCATATTATAGTCGAGATTTTATGGTATGTTTATATATATATATATATAGGTATTATATATATATAATATATATATATATATAATTATATATATATGTAGTATAATATATATATATAAACTAATTACAAAAGTTTTCTCTCTCCTCTTTCCTCATCACACAAGAGTATAGATAATTTTCCACGAGCTTCTTCAGAAGCCAAATTTTTTAGAACTTTCTTCGACAGGAGGTACTGACAGTTTTTGCAATGCTAACTCCATATTAACAAATTTTAAAAGCCAAGGGTGATTGCAAATCATTTATGTGAGTGTGCATATATGTCTACCAGTAATTTTATAACTAGACAAGTTATGGGTTATAAAGTTTTTAATTGTTTTCCATGGCATAAGAGAAGTGGTGCTGTACATTGCAAAGAGCGAAAATTTTCTTGCACTAAAAATCCCTAACAGTAAGTACTTAAAATATATTCATATATACACATAAATATAGACTTCAAGAGGCAGAGGAGAAGAACATTCTTTTAAGTAGCATTGTCATTTTGGATTTAGTCATTGTGGTATAAAGTAGCACATACAGGGAGAAAAAAAAAAGAATTATTATTTCCTTTTTTTTTTTTTTTTTTGGTTTGATTAATACAGATTCCCATACCAAGTTTTGTCCTTAGAGCTGATTTCAGTATTTTTCAGCCCTTCAAATTGATGCCCATATGTGCTAACACATACAGGTAGGAGGAACAAAACTGTTTACAAGAGAGAAAAAATATGTAGCCTTAAGACCCAATGATTTAAATCAAGTGAGGAACTTCCAGCAAAATATAGGGAAAATATATGTTGAAGTGCACGAATGGATCCTTGGTACGATAATAATAATAATAATGGTTATAGGGAAATACCAATTATCTCAGACCACATGTAAGATTTTAAACAAAGCCCACAATTACTTTTAAAAAGTTAAAGGAACATAACTGATGTTATCTAAAAATACTTATTATAAAGTTAATTGTTATACTTGAATTTAAAGTTCAAAAGCCTGAAACAATGAACATTCTGTTACAAAACTTTTTTCTGGAGTTCTTTATAACTGTCAGATATACTTATTAAATTTAAATTAGAAAAAGAGAAGGTATTTTGAGAAATAAAGAATACAATAAATTGCCAGTTATGATATACAGTAAATGAAAATAAATAATACACACTGAATGACAGTAAATTTCATATATACTTACGATAACCCTTAATTCAATCTAACACCATGTCGCTCAATTTTACTGAAAAGAAGCCATTGTTAGAAAACTGCATCCACCAGTGTTGAAGTCAATCCACCATGCAGAAGTCCTGCCCGATTTTATGTTCATTGGCAACTTTCATCATCACAAACACATTGGCACGCTCAGCAGACATAACTTCTAACTAAAGTAAATGAGAAATAGAGAGCATATTTATATATTTTAACAACTAAAATGCAAATAAAACAATCAATATTTGTAAACATAAGGCAATGATGTTAATTCCTAAAAATATGTCAAGTGTGCTGCCCTTAAACATTTCCATGAGTATAGCACCATTTTTCTAATTTAAAACACTAAATACATTATGTTCCTTTATGGTCAGTAAAAATTATCTCTGAACTATATTTTTAAGTAATCTTACTCTGACTGAAAATTCTACAGTCAACATCTGTTAAGCTTTATTAAAAAAATCTCAAATTAGGTTTGAAAATCTAGTTTTAACTATCTAAAGCTAGTTTTACTTATTAAAAATTCGTTAAACAAAATTAAACTTTTATATCCTCAAAATTATAAATAAATTTATGATCCAGACAATAATCATGTATAAACCAAAAAATGCCCTTTACATTAAGAATTGTCTGTTAAGTTATAGCACCTGTTTATATATAAACACCGTGACTTTTTTTTCTTACTCTAAGGAAATCTCCAAGATAAAATTGGGAGGGTGAGTATCTGTACACTTTATGTTAGTCTATATTTTCCATAAGGTTCTAGAGAATAACAGCAAAATTTGATTCAGATCAGCCAAATGGTTTAGGAGAGAACAAACACCATGTAGACAAATAAGTTTATAAATATGTAAATATCCCTATGTGTGCAATTTGATATCTTACAAATGACTATTTCAAGTTCTTAATATGATAATCAACTATACACACAGTCACCATCTCTTTTCTGTCTCTCTTTGGATAAATCTATCAGACAAGGCAAACATTTTAAATATGCAGTATACTGCAACATGTAAATATAGCACACTTTTTATTAAGATTAATTTATTAAGAGTAAGGTATATTAAGAGCTAACAGCAAGTTGACTCCTAATGTGTTTCTATTGTGAACGATCATTTTGAAATTTTGTTTGTTTGCTTATGAATATACAGTGATTTCCGCTTATAAGAATCACGTTTGTTATTACTGTTTTTGATTCTTATAACCGAAACTTCCCTTTGGACAGGCACACATACACAAATATATACTTGTACATATATATAAACACACAGGCACATATATACATAATTTACCATTAAATACTCTTAAATTTACGTTATTTATCATTTATTAAAATTATTTTTATAATTTTAAAAATACTCAATTTCTAAACAAATACTATAACTCAATTTCTAGACCTATAAGTAACAACACATGATTATAAAATCAACAAGAGGCAGCTTCTCTTTGACTACACTTTGGAAGAGCATCATATCTAATTAACAAGTTCTGTTTTTCAGAAAAACTAAGAGTTTTCCTTGTTTTTATCATATTTGAATTCGACTATCAAAAAGTTCTAACACTAACTGGCAATTTTGTTAGAAAATTAAAGTGAATACTAGCGACGTATGCTTATTACAGTCTCAGACAAAGATTCACTTTATAGCTTACGTTTCACGGTTTGATTCTGAATCAAACCGTGAAACGTTTGATTCAGCATCTGATTCAGCAAAATGGATCCGTTTACATTTCACGGTTTGAAGTGCTGAATCCACTGTCCCGTTTGCGTAAGTGATGGTGGACACTTCGCAGAAGATTTATGTGTTTCAGGGTCCAGAAATCCACAACCAGGAAGTAAGTGGTGGGAAAAAAGGAGTGCCTGTCTGGAGAAAAGCGAAATCGGACCCGGCGGGTTAGATGCCCCTGGGTAAAGCAAATAAGACAGTGTTTAGCAAAAACATATAAGGAGAAACTATGTTATGTCTAAAGGAATGTATTTTACGACTGTTTTCCACCCCAAAGTTTTATCAATCTTTCTTTTCAAAAACTTAAGAAAGAATTTCGTACCTTTTGAGAGTTAAAGTGGCATTTTTTGGAAAAATGAAAGGAAGGCGAAGATTGCAAACTGATTCTTATAACTGGTGGATTGATTCTTTAAAGCGGAAATTTTAACATGGAAAAAATACATTTGTTTTTGTTTTTGAGATATTGATTCTTATAACCACTGATCACTATAAGCGGTGGTTACTGTAGCTTTAGATAAAGCTAGGTTATTTCATCCCAGCTTCTAGCCAAATTAGGTATATTTTAGCAGTGGTCTCTTTTATATGGCAATCTGCTACCCCTACCTCTTCAGACAGAGATGTTTGTATTTTGAATGGACTAACTATTTTTATTAAACTTTTCCATATAAAACTTTCTAATGGAATTTATATTTAAGGCACTATTCAGACACATGGGGGAAAAAACTTAAAGGTGAAATGACATGGTGATCACAAAGTGTCAAGGGGATAATGTTGCTTTTATGGTAATCAGCAACTGCAACAGCATTGCAGATCTTCAAGTATATTTTCCATTTTAGACTTTTACCTTTTTTTTGGGGGGGGGAGGGGGGTCAATTTTTTGAAAATTTGTTTAAGAAAGTTGGTACAAGCAATTTTTCTACTTTTTCTAGGCTTCATTTTAGAAAAATTAATATATCAACACTGTTGAAGTGCCGTCCACATGGTATAGTGGGTAGCGTTTTGAGTTGCCATACAGTAGGCTTGGGTTCAAATCCTGAATAAGGCTTGATCGTTTTCATGCGCCCATCATAGGGAGCAATGCTGGCTCACCTATATGGTGCTCCCATAATAAAGTAGCCAGTAAAATCATGGTAAATAACAAAAGATGAATGTCTATCAACAAGTGCCTCAGTATTAGACTTTAAAATAATAATAATAAAAAGACAGTTCATTCAAATTTTATATTTAATATGTATTTTCTTAATGAGTATTTACTAATTATTTTTAATTATTCATTTTAAAAGTGTGCTTTGAACTTGCAATAATTAAATGTTTTCAAAGTTAAAAAGCATCATGTGTCATCACAAAAATTTCCGAGTGAGAATATTTATCTTAAAAACACTTTTTTTCCGTCAATTTTTGGCTAAGTCTAGCGTTGAAATTGCGTAAAAAAAAAAAAAAAAACCCAATTTCCCCACTTATTTATATGCTTCCTCAGCTGCTAATTAATTTCCTGAAAAATATAGAGTAAACATAATAAAGAAATTATTTGTATTTTTATGTAACTGATAGCAAAGTATTATGAAATAACATTGTATGACACATTTTCAAACAAAACCCCTCTTTAATTAAAAAGTTAATGTAATTTATCTGTATTAAATTGGCATAAAAAGGCAAAAGACTGTTAAAAACTTTAAAATCTAAACAATACACATCACACAGATACTGAGAATTATTAAGATTAAACTTTGACAACGAATTTCCCATTTTTAAAAACAACTGCATTTAATTTTAGCAATAAACACTCCTAGAAATAATTCCTGCTTAAGGTCACGAGAGAGTGGTCTGAAGGAAATACATATATAAATGAAACTTCTAGCACTCCGGCATAATAAGGAAGGAAATTAAATAGACTGTAGGTAATCAAAACAATTTGTCTTTTAGTCAATTAACTTTTAGCCATAAGGTCCAAGTCTCGTATGCACGGTTTTGAACATTTTCAATACCGTGGTGTTTTTTTTACATTTATTTAGTTACCAAAATTAAAGTTTTTTAATTCTCATTAAAATTAAAAGCTAAAAGCGCTAAATGTATCTTGCGCATAATGTTGACGTTAAAAGAAATTTAAAAATTAAACATATTTTAGTAAGCATGAACGAATAGCAAACATACAAAACGTTTAAAACTTATGTAACCAAATTCTGATGTCTTGGTAAAATGTTAAAATATAAATAATATTAAAAAATATATATACAATTTCATGATAGCCACCGGAATATTTTAGATATGACCAATTAACAACTATAATAATAATGATAAAATTAAATTAATGTACTGTATCGGTAAATAATTTTTGAAAATGAATCGCTAACTTTATATAGTACACATGATGTCACTGAAACCCAAACTCTGAACTTATTTTCAGCATATATGTTCATCCAATATTTGCAAAGAAAATTAAGTTTTTTTAAACGAATTAATAACATTCATATTTAACAAACTATGTTGTCAATATTTTCATATTAGGACTATGCATTTAACTTAACAAATTCAATGGCGTGACTGCGAAGGGACCGTTATAGGTAACCGCATCTTTTGTGGAGCATCCCTAAATAACACAAAATACTCCCATAACTTTCTTTTGATAAATCACATACCTTATCCAATACACGATCAAATCCACCTTCTTCAATTAAACTTTTAAGCATAGTAATTGTCCTGACTTTCATGAGCGACATGGTTAATGATATTGCTTTTCCAAGCTTCGCAGACCGTCGTATATCCTGATTGGTTTGGAGAGCTGTAGGGGGCGGTGGAATGTCATGTCCATAATGCTCTTTCACAAATTTAACAATTACTTCACCTGATATTCGGTTAATTGTAGCTACCATACTTGCAGTGCACTGGTGCCCATTTTACAAGTCACTTTCGCTTTTCTTTTACCTGTGCTCTGGCTTATATAGGAACCTGACCTGTTACAATGAAAATATTGTTGTACCGCGTTTTTTCTTAACTTGTCTCCTTGTGTTTTGATAAATCGCACTCTCTCAGATTTTTCCAATTTTTTCTTCCAGTGCAAAAACATTCTTTTAGTAGGAAAAAATCTGTAATCTTCATGAAATGTAAATCCATGGCTCTCATTCAAATGTGTTCTTAAATCCGCTATAGTACCAAAAAGTCCGTTACAATAATTTTCAGCACAGGGGATGCGGTGGTTAGACGTGTCTTGAGGTATTTCAATATTATGACATTTCTTCAAATGCTTATTCCTATTACTATTGGTAGTATAAGATTTATCACACAAGTGACAATCAAAAATGTCTTCACCTACAGAACTGGTACTTGCCATTTATCATCTCTCGCTAATTATCGACCCAATCCAAGATTAATTGTCGACCCGATTCCAAAAATGGCTGCCGGATCTGGAAGGAGAAGCGCGGCATCTAAAGCCGAAATAGTAAACCCCCGAACGCTGATTGGTTGTTTTACTCTCACCCTCCCTTTCATATGTCAATCATTTTTAGAGGAGAAACAAATTCTTTTTCTGTCTTACGTGCATTTAAATCAAATATTTCTTTCATTGACGCCAAACCTTGCCGTCGCTTATGAATAAAACTATGGGATATACATAAAACAATAATTACACAAATGGCTAGCTAGATGCTACTAGTTTTTTTCTTTTTAATATACATAATATTAAATCATTATAAATTCTGATGAAAACATCAGTTATAACAAAACTTTGAAAAAATGCACGCTCATTATAAAAAAAAGTAAACGTATATGAATCAAAATATATAATGTATATTTTTTATTTTGAGGTTGAAAAACCAGATGCCTTTTCAGGAACTTGGAACTCATGTTCCAAAAAATGTCTCTACTTAAGATTATTCACTGAAACAGAACACATTTTTGAAAATGAACAAGAAAACCTTAGAGCAGGACATTTTTATTTAATAAAATAGAAAGTATGAGACTAATTATTAGTTAACAAAATTATGATTTTTATTTGAAAATACTGCTGATTTAATACTGTTAAAGGTATTCTATGGGTTTCATATGCTTTTAATTATTGAAACTTATGGGAAAAGTATGTATACAGAATCTTCAAAAAAATTCTCCAAAACAGACGATTATTTGAAAAATGGTGTGTTGCCTATAGGAAGCTATAGCTTCCTATCAAAAGCTTAATATGATTTTTACTAAAAATTGTATCCTTAAAACAGTAAAAATAAAGAGAAAAACTTTCAAATGTTTTACTCTTTATTAACTTACCTGGAAAGGAACCCGAAAAAGATATAAATAATGATTATTAAACACTTTCAAGATATTTCTATTAAGTCACTTTAACACATTTTCCAATATTAAACCCTTATATGTCTAAAAAGGAAAAAAAATTTCAACTTTAAAAGAATCTTTTTTATAAAACGGATCAAAATAAAATCAGTATGACCTAAAATTTTGGTTAGGAATCCAAGATCCATACAGTATTTTGTATAGAACTGATTACTGCATTTTAATAAAATAATGCTAAATCTTTTCTTGCATAAAATAAACAGAAGTTTAAGAAATAACAATATTTTTTAAAGACGAATCAATAAATCTGCAGTTAAAGGAATGTAGTCATTTTTAATCAGTTTACTACAGTTAATAACTGAAATACTGACAAACTCTTAAGGGTGTTAAAAACTGATAGAATTAAAGACCAGTTTTGAGAAACTTATAAAATCTCTTTATTTGTGAAAGACATATTCATACACAAACTTTCTAAATCATTTTATACTATGAATTCTGATTTCTAGTTAAGTTGAATCTATGTTATTAAATAGCTGTATTAAGCAGTAAATCAATCTTATATAATACTAAGACTATAGAAATTCTTTTAATCCACATAGTCTCCCTACTTAAATATGCCATGAGATTTAATTCTAACATATCTATAGACTATAGCGAAGCAAAAACCTAACAGGACATTTATAACACTTCAACTTTGTTAACTACACTTGGTAAGATATAGAGGTAATTGACATAATATTGATTCATTTCTTTACATCTTCATTAGTTGCAATCAAATTGATATACAATTACTTGTAACACTGGAGTTCCCCTAATTCAATCATTTCTAAGAAGCTTGAAATAAATTATTTGCTGTAATAAAGATCAAGTCTATAATCTTGAAATAAGCTGTTCCAAGTCACTAGTTAATCATCCTAGCCTTCAAGTATTGCTGACTTTGATAACAACAAAAACTAAAAATATACAAAGTATGTATGGGTGAAATCAAGCGAATTAAAGGAACTTTTTTAACACACAAACCTGCTAATTAAAAACAGTGTCTGTAGATTACGTTACAAGTAATGGTTGCTAACATATTATCACTTATAATAATACTGAATTGTAGTACAATCTGCTATCTGATAAAGGCAGCTTTAGAGCACTAATGATGAAACTTCAGAAGAAAAAGAAAAGGTGAAAATGAGATAGAAATGTTGAAATAATTAACAAGCTATATTTCTTGGGAATAATCATAGTAGACAGATTACAGCTACACATGGAGATGAATTATCCCCTCAATTTCTTTAAAAAAAAAAAAAAAAAAAAAAGTTTGCAGGATGGATTATTCCTTTGAAAAAATGTATGTAGAGTGTCCAAGATGATTACAATATGCCATATATAATTATATGATCAGTAAAAAAATTTTACTTATAGAAATTTATATCAAATGTATCACCAAAAATTAACAGCACATTTTGCTTGATAAATCCCTTTTTATTAATGGCTAATACTTAGAATCTGTCAAGGAAGTTAGGTACTACAGAATTTTGGTGAATGCAAATAATGCTATTTAAAATACAAATATAAAGAGTTATAAGACAAAATAAATCCTGTCACCTTTTAATCCCATGTGATTAAAAGTGCTGGAGTACACAGTAAATTTGGTTTTAAAGTTAAAAGCAATAAAGTTTTTAAATATCTTGAATTGCTACAGAAACATTAACTAAGATTAATCATGAAGAAATCACTAGCATTATTTATTGATACTTATTGAAGAAAATTGTAACCCCAGTATTCCTTTTTATAAATAATTTTACTTATATACTATATTGCACTGATATGGACAAAAATGTTATTATTGATGTAATGAATTTAATTTTTAAAAATGTATTATATTAGAACGGAACTAGTATGATATTACCCCCCCCCCCAAATGGCGATTTTTTTTTTTTCGCCAAGCAGAATGCGTGTCTTTGAAACGGGAAATTCCGGAAAGTCCCAAAATACGCATTTTTTATACTGTACAACCACAGAAAAGCACAAAAAACACATAAATGCAAAAAAACAGCTGAAAAATAATAAGAAATTTGTTTAGTGGGGGGGGGGACTGCCGCTCCCCCAACCCTCCCGAGACAAAAAGTCAGTATAGTGCAACTAATAATAATTCATTTAAATAAACATAAAATACATCTTGGTTAAATATATATTTCTTGATTAAACATAAATTAAAGCACAAATACAATAGAAAAAAAAACATGTTGGCAATAGAATTTTAAAAAAAAGTATACCGAAATTTTGTACTCCTCCCAGTTAATCCCCGAAACGATTTCAATAAATTTATTAAAACAATCTACATTTGCCGCTAAACATGATTTCCGAAGCATGTACATCGCTAGGTAGAATTTAAATCTGCCTTACGATTGTAACCACGAACCACGCCGAATAGATTTGTTACATTGTGTTACTCAGTGTTGCATTGCTCCCCCCCCCCCAATAACTTTCCTACAAACAAATGTAAAACCATCAGAATAAGAACTTTTAACTTTAATTTTCATCTCTGACCCACATTTTTTGCAATTCGCGCTCTTTAAAAACCCAACCTCCGTCAAAAAATTAAAAAGCAACTGTTATTTAATATTTTGACGGAGCATTACACCAAAGTAAAAACCGGCAACACAACAACCAAAACAAAGGGCACCAGATTTGGCAAGAAATCTCTTGGGGGGGGATATCATACTTGTACCATTAGGGGGAAGATGCACCCTAGACTTAATTTAAATTTATAAAATAAAGGCAATATACAAAACATTCAATTTTATTGTAGAATATTGGATCTTACTATTAGGATATTTTTAGAAAACTACTCTTGAACTTTTTTGTTTACTAAAGAACTTCATTTATTATTCTGGATATAATTAAGCTTAATGATTGCTTTACAGTTTGATAACATCATTTTTTTTAATGTTATCAAAGTTCATGTTTAGTAGTACAGATGTTTTTGTTTATTTTGTATATCTTTATATTAAAGTTAAAATATGAACTCAATAATATCAAAATAACTTAGCTCATAAGAAGTAATATTTTAAACATATGTTCATTAATTGCAATTAAAAAAATTAATTAATACTAAAATAAAATATTCATGGACCTATATCATATCTAAACAAAGAAACTAAAAGACCATAAAGAGAATTGACGAAAGATAATATTTTCAACTTAAGTTGTTTTACAGATAATGCCCTCTTGTATGATTGAAGTTTGATGATTTACTTTCCATCTTTAATTTGAAAATGTGCCAAAAGAAACAAACGATTCAGTATGAATTACCATAAATAGAAAACTGATGAAATTAAACAAACCTATTTAATTGATCGCTTTGATATAAACGGAATTATGAGATTTTTCAGAGTACACTCAATGAAAATTTGGAAATAAACATCAGAAGAATTCATTATAAATGACTACTACAAAAATAAAAGTTTATCATCAACCCAAAAATTTAAATTATTCATAAAAAATTTGATTAAAATCACAGAAATTCAAGATATTTTAATTAAAATATAGGTAATATTGTACTTAATTTCAAAAATGTATATAAGTAGATTTTTGGTTACTTTTACTAAACTGAAATTAATCTGAAAATTAATTTCAGCAATCGGGAAATTTTTTGAAAGTGTAAGGGCTGCCTGTTCATATAGTAGTCCATTAGCGTATGCATTACTCATATTGAAATATATTTAACCAATGACAAACCTCCAAATGATTAGCAACGAAATTTTTAAGGCCTAAGATTGGTTTATTTCCGTTTCAACACCAACTTTCCTTTTTCACTTCCACAAACCGACTGCTATTGTGAACAGTCCTTAACTGAGAAACCATTTTAATCTTGTTTACAATACTTAATGAATCCTAGTTCATATTATTTCATCTTAAAAACCATATGCAGATAAGAATTAAATATGCACCTCTTACTCATTAAATAGATATATTAACCATTAGAATAGAAGCCATGCTATAAAACCTCCCAGTAAACTTCATATTCTTCCACACCTTATACACCAGAATGCCCTAACATGTTGAATGCTAATGTGTTGAAATCAAACTTATTTCTTTGTGTAGTGCCATTATAACAACCAATTATCTGCCCCCACACTCTCTCTTACATGCTAAATTTCATCTTAAAAAGCAAGTAGGCTCAGCAAATACCAATCTTCTCTTGCTAAGTTGACAGGTGTGCTGAACATTAGAAAAGGAAAAGCCTTTATTTCACATAGTAAATCTCACAAACATACCTTTCAACTACTTAAATATGTAGTAAAAAGTCTATTACAATCTACCATAGTATTTTCAAAACTAAAATTTTCCAAAGTACATTTAAAAACTTGTTGAAAGTATCATTATTTTTCTCATTAATTTTATAAGTAAAGATTTTTTACTGCTGACTTTTTCATCTTTTCTTCTTACGGGAATAGATATTAAAGTTTTGTAGTTAAAAGTAATCAAGTTCAAGAGCATTATTTAACACTAAATGACAATTCTAAAATCATAATTTTTTGTAGTTTTCTACAAATAGCAATCCATTTGGCTCATCTTGCTTTAAAATCTCAGGCAGCCCACTAGTTTTTCTGTTCAGCAGAAGAATTTGGCAATGTGGATTTCAGTGTTAACAAACTCGAAACAGTTGTATTAGGAGCTTAAAACTAGGCTAAAAAATGAAACACAAAACACAATAATTATTCACCTTTGAAATTTTTTTAGTGAGCTAATTCTTACAACTTAGCAATATGAACTTAACATAATCATTCCCTAGGAATGAATTTTGAAAAATTGGGCAGTTCCTGAGTTTCTCTTTATTTATTCCTTCCATTAAAAATGGAACCTTTTGAATAGACCTTAATTATTCAAAAGATATACTAGATAAGTTACTGGACCGTCCAGTGATCATAAGGATATCTGATATTTCCTTCAAATATATTTTATACACATAAATATTAACTTTTGCAATTAGTTCTTACAGAAAAAATGTGACAGATTTTAGTATGGAAAACCACAGCATCAGTAAGTTCGAAAAACTTCGGGAACACTTATAATTTTTTGCTATAGATTGAGACAGACTAATTTATCGATATATTTGCTTGTTCAGGTTTAATGATAATTTTTCCTTGGTACTTATTAAAATTAAGGTAGAAAAAAATCACGTTAAGACTATTTTGTTAATTCGTAATCAATATATTAAATACAATACTAATCATGCGGAAACTAAAATAACCATTTAATCACACATTCTAAAGTCAAACACAAGTCAAACGTAATTAAGAATCCAAGAAAAACTTTCGTAATCTTCGGGAATATGTTTAGTTGCATCATTACTGCCAAGGTTTCGGTTTCACTTTGTTACCTGTATCGCTTAAAATCATGTTTAAGTAATCAAATGACTCAAACTAACAATGCATTATTTAATTTTTATTGCAAAGTTTTACATTAATTTTGATGAAATTTAAAAATATAATTAGAAGCGACTAATTTTCAAACACAGTTGCAGTATCTAATGATATCGTAGGGAGTGGCAACTTTTATTTATTTACATAGCTTCCAGACACCTGTGTGGAGAAGTTTTTTAGCACTGATCGATTATTTAATTATAGTCCACCTTTCTTACAAAATTAACTTTAATAGGTGTTCTATTGAATACTGAAATGGCGTGATATTATTATTTTTTTTGTTTTCTTTTATTTTCCCTGCCAACCTATATATTTTTCCTTATAGGAATTTCCTCCTTCCTTAATTCGCTTCTTATCTGCCATGGCCGGTAAGTATAAAAAAATCATGAATATATTCTTTTCTATTAATAATTGTACCTTCAATACTTCTGTAAATTTATTAATAATGCTTACGATTTTCTCTTAGCTAACAGAAGTTATAAGCTCTGTTTTGTGTGTAAATGTTTTTAATGTGTGGTCGTTTCCCGTAGAAAGTCATTAAGAGCTATTATACATTTACTAATTTTTATGGTGCAACAAATTTGGTCAAATATAGTAAAATTGCTAGGTTTCATCTGTGCCTTATTCGCCGAAATTACTCTCTAAATTGGAAATTATGTTTCACTAGAAATGTAACTTTAATATATGGTATTAGTCATAAGTAGGTGTGGTGGGTAATTCTGCAGATCCTGTTTCATTACTTAATTTTAATATTTAGTCTCATTATTTTTGCAGTTATTATCGATATATTTGCTTGATCAGTTTTATAAGTAGAACAACATACTGACATTTAACAAAATGTTTATTCAACAATATGCCCTATAACCTAATTAATGTAGGATGAGTTTTTGGATTCACAAGACGTTTTAAATAGGTTCTATTCAAATACATTTTGTCAGATTTGGGTTTCATTAAATGCAGACAACGGTATGCACTCACTGTAGTACCTTCTTCAAATTGTTTGAATATTCATAAAATGATTTTTCAGTAAGATACATTTTTAATATTTATTATACAATTTTGATCAAGAAATTTTTTTCTCATAATCTGGATGGATTGATTCTTTATATGCATGAAGTTGCTAATTTGAATCTTACTTGTTAGTTTTTGTTGCAAGCAGAGAGATTAGGCAAAGCCCTCATATCTGAGAGTTTTTTTGTTTTTTTTTACTTTGTAATTTTCTTGTTTCTTTTGCTCTCTTTTTATTTTTATTTTCAAGTATATGTTTTCATTTGTCTTAGGAATATTTTGAAATATTATTATCTTCTAAACCATTTTTTTTAACTGTATGTAAATATTAGTAAAACAATCTCATCTCAAAGTTTAATGTAGTATTTTGAAATTCTGAAAAAATTAAGGAGATAAAAATCAAACGCTAATTACTTTTTGATTTTGTGGCTGTCTCTTGAATTTAATGTCAAACTTGACAATTTTTTTCTGTGTTGATTTGCAAGTAGTATAGTTCAAAAAGGTGAATAAATTATTTATTGATTCAGATCTATCCTTAAACAAAAGGCAATACTCATTAAAAGTATTATGGGTGGGAAATACAAAGAATTTAAACTCCCAAGTATTGTAATTAATGCTATTACTATAGTAACAAAAGCATAAATTGTTGAAACACAAAACTATTTTAAAGGAGAATTTTTTTAAAAACTTTATAATTAGATCCTTCTGGTAGTAATTTACCATTAACCCTTTGTATTTTAGAGTAGTAGTGATTGCTTTTATATGAATAATTTTTTAAATTCCTCCTTCAGCCTCTCTATTTTAATTATAGACTTTTTTTTGTTTTAATCTTTTTTTAGTTTTTAAGGGTTTAAAGTGGGTGCACTTCCTATATACACAAGTAGATACTTTTTCTTGAACTCTTTCTTAGTAGAATATATCTTTATTCAAGCAAAAAGTAAAATAATGCTTATTTTATTAAGTTTTAAAGAGAAAAATATTAATTTGTTGATGCTATTCTAAATAAAATTTATTTCATTTCAGTGCATGTGACCTTTTATTAATAGAATTGTACAAACAAAGAGGGTAAAAAGAGATGTTAATGTAATTAAAATAAAATAAATTTTCATATGAGTGACTGAGAGACATAAAATCACATAGAAAAGTTTTTGTAAGGATTTAATTTTTTATTTCGTGTATTTATATAATTTATGAAGTAAAAGTTATTTTCACACATTTATTGGTTACTAGCAATTTTACATAGAAATTTTATCAATTATTTTTTCCTTTTAATTTATGTTTTCATATCAAATATATATCTCACAGTTTCATGGAAATAAATGATAAAAACACTGCAATGGCTGAAAAAAAATTTGAGTTCAACAGAAATGCAAAGCACCTAGTAAATCTTTTGTTTATGAATTATCATCAACTTTATTCATTAGTTTTTTTTGCCCTTTTGTAGAAATATTTTAAGAATTAAAGAAAAATCTTTCAAAAAATTGAAACCACATCAACCAAAAGAACTTTCAAAGAACCAAAGAAACCCTCAAGGCAAATTAATTAAATTACATTTTGCATTTCAGTTGCAGGATAATGATCTTCAATAAGTAGCTGTAAACCAGAGTTTCACTGGTTCAGGACATTTTCACCTTTAAACAAAAAAGTCATCAGAAGAAGCAATCCTAGCACAGAGGATAAATATTTAAAGTGGTATTAATTATATATTTAGATATGAGGGAAAATGATAAATATGTCAACTAAGCATTGTTGATTGTATGTCTAAAAAAAAATAATAATAATGATAATTGCTATATGTCACTGTTGTTTTTAACGGGATTACTAATACATATTTATCCTATAATTATTTTTAAAACACTGCTGATTTTATAAAAGTCAGGAAATTCTGATCTTCATCACAAATTTTGAGAGTGGAATTTTTAAAGTTGTGCATGCATAATTACACACTTTATGATCTAGTTATGTAGTGAATTTAAAATCTTCCAAAATCCTAGAAATGCTGCTTATTAAAATTTTAGAGCATAACTAAAATAAAACTTTCCTTTAGAAAAAAAATTCAAAGTAATTTCAGTAAAGTATTTTTATTAATTCATATATCTAAGGTGCTAATAAGTCCTTAAAACTTGGGCGAATATTGTTAAATGATTTTATGATGAAGGAATTGCAAAATGTGAGGTTCTGGTGATGTTCTAGAGTTTAGGAGGGTTAATGAGTGGGAACCTGTGACAAATAATATATTTTTATTAAAATGTATATAATATTTAAAATATGCATATTCATGTTACCACTTTTTTTATATTACTCCCTTGAAGAAAGAGATGGTAAAATTAATACTTTACTAGGAAAACAAAACATCTGATATGTTAGATCATGTCATAGAAGTAGTAGAATTGTTCCCTGTCATAAGCCATTAATATGACAGGGAATTAGGACTACCAAAATTTCATAAAAAGTTACTGCTTGGAAGGACAATAAAGTTTCATAAAGGTACATCTTTTCTAAAAAGTCCTTGATTTAAACTTAAATTTTATTTTATTTATTTTTAAAATTTTATACAGTTTGAGTTATAAGGAACTTGAATGCATTCATATTTCTGGATATTCACACTAAAGTTTCAAGAAATTTTCTGTGCCTATCAAATATGAGCCTGAATTCTCTAATATTAGTCTGGTGTTCAAGAAAATTGTTCATTTCATAAAGACAACTTCAGTCTTTTAGAGATTTCCATACCTTATACATAATTAAAATATTCTTATTAATATGAATCATAAGTTTGCCATTTAAATCAGCTTTGGATATACTAATTTAATCTCATACTATTAAAATAATTTAATTTCTAGTAATGTATAAGAGAAAAATGTTTAAAAATAAAAGAGAAACCGTAGAATTTGTATAGTTTGATACCACTTTATTTTCTCATATGATTTTCAGATATGTGTATACTAACACCTCTAAAAAACAATTTGGCCCAAGGATATGTTTAAAGCTAGTTAGCTTTGTTTAGTTTTATGAATGATTGTAAATTTTTGGTAAATTCTCCATGTAATTCAGATACTCATTATCATGTTAAAAAAGTTTGATTGATATTATTTGTCTGTAAATGTATTGAATACGGCTTACTTACATCTTTTAAGTGCTTAAAAATGAAAACTTTGATTTAAATTTGAAATGTTTTTGATTTTAAGTTATAATCAGTGGGATAAATAATTCGGATAATTAAAAATTTTACAGTACACTGTCCTAATAAAATTTATAGTTATTTTTAATTACAGGGTAAATTTGACATTATAATAATTTGTTTATATCAACGTTTCTTTTTTAATTTTGTTTTTTCTTGTATTTTTTTAAATTAAAAAAATTATAATTGCTAATAAAAATTTTTAAAATTAAAAAAAATTATTGCCTTTTTATATCAAACTTATTAATTAGCTTTTTTATATTTATTAATAGATGTATCTTGCTCATATGCACCAAGAATATCTCCTCTTGGGTTAGATTCCAATACTCCCAGCATGAAATGGGTTAGACCCAACTAATCAATAAATAGTAGCTACTGCAGTTTCACCTCAGAAGCAGTGCATTCTAACTTCTGTACAGCATCAAGGGTGTCCTTTCCTTAACTTTATGCCCTTTCTCAATACAAGGTCAACATAACACACCTTATATTTCTGATTTTAAAATTACCTTTACAAATTAGAATAAGCCTTTATATTAACTTAAATTGTATATAGAAAAGATTAATACAGGTAAAAGAGAGAAGTAAAAAAAAGTTAAAGTAGTTTGTTTATCTCCAGAATGACGTTAGGTGTCAGACAGAAATCTGCTAAGTTTCTTCCCCTGAAGAAGACAAGCTCTGTGGTTTTTTGATTCTATGAGAGCTGTCTGGAATCTTGCTAATTTGCTACACTGACATTAATAAAGAATGTTTATGAATTACAATTTCTTGATACCTGATTTTCCTTTTCTAAATATTTAGATGTAAATCATTGATTGGAGAGTCATGAATAAAAGGACTTTTATTAGGTCTTGAATCAATTAAAAATAATTCTTTGGGCAAATGCTGCCAGTTTGTTGTAAAATCTGTTCGTCCACAATGGAAAGTGTTGCCTCAAAAAACCTTAACTGTTGTGTGCGCCCTAAATGGTTTAGTTCTATGTTTAAACAATGGATCTACCTGAATGTAAGTTTTTTTAAATTATATTTATATGTAGATATCTATTATAAGTGATTTGTTTAATTGTAGAGTTGAAATAAGCTCTTAAAGGCTAAATTTGTAACTTTTCAGCATGTCCATAGAATGTGTCAATAATTAAAAGGTTGTTCATTTTGTACAAAGGATATTTATTCTATTTATATGTTCTGTAATGATTATTTACTACAGTCTATAGGACGTCTCTTGTGTGTTGTATAGCTAATTTTGCATTTACTCTAGCCACTTTACTTCGAAATAAAACATCACTATAAGCATTTTTCTTGCATATTGCTATATTCTCTGCTTTCACTTGCTATGCTTAGCATTCCTTGGTCATGTTTTATATATTTCCTGTTGTCACAGTTGGACCTATATATAATGTACAAACACAAATTTCAGTTTTACAATAGAGTTCATTCTAGGCATTTTCTTCTTTTTTTATGGGCTGCTTTCTTACCTATATGTAAAAAAATTCCACCTTATTTGCCTTTTGACCAAAGTTTTTCAACAAATGTAAGAAGTATTAAAATCGAGGTTCCCTTATACAGTTATAGTTCAGAAACTTATTGATTTTGTGTGCATACATTAGTTGATGTTTGAAAAATATTTTTTGATGACAAGAAGAGGAATATACTAAGTGAGAATAATATAGAAGCAAGAATTATAGATATGAATCACCAGTGCTGCTAATAAATGAAAGTGATTTTGCATTAACTTTTTTTTTGTTGTGTTTGTAAATGGTGTTCATCATTGTATTCTTGGTTTTAACATAATACTTTTGGAGTCATAAAGTATAGAGCATAAACAATCAGGGCATGAAAAAACTTAATAATATCTGCATCTATATTAAACAGTCAAATCTAACTTACATTTTTCCTCTGAAAATACTGTATAAAAATTAGATGTGCATTAGAAGTGTGAGTGCTGGGGAGAGGGTGAATGATTCATTTTAGGAAGAGTTTTGAAGTGCCTTTTTGTATTGGAGTAAAAAGGACTGTTAGGTGGTGTTTATTGATGGATAATGACTGATAACTTATTTTTTACAGTCTGTGTAGATGTCAGTAGGTACTACAAAAAGTAAACTTTCTCTAGACTACTTCTTCTGTATATACCAATTAGAGCATCAAGAGCATATGACAAGCCCAGGGAAGAAATTCATACTTAGCTCCTATACCTTAGATGGCCAAGGGAATTTTACTTCCATATCATCATACTTGCTTAAGAGTAAGAGTGTGGTTACTTTTGAGAGTTAGTTAGATTTGAGTAAATACAGTACTTTAAATGTAAGATATTGATCAGAGTATCATTATGAAGAGAAAAAATATCAATATGACTGTGATATTTGCAAACTGTCACAAAAAGGTTGCGATATTGTAGAAGTAGATTGGGATGGTGTGTTATTCGTTAATGGCTTGAAGTCAGGTGCCATTACAAGAATTTTATCACAGTGTAGTTATGTAAATCAGCTAAAGGGGAATTTTTTATGGTCCCCTTTTCTTTATTACATAGAGTCAAGACCTCTCCCTTTTTCTCATCCGAGAGTAACTCTGTTTATATATATGTAGTTTTCTGAATTGAGGTACTAATTTTCATGAAGATTTAATACTTATAGAATTTCAAGGACTAACACTCAAATTTCTTGCTAACTAACATAATTCCTCAGTTTACAAAACAGAGCTGTAGTATTTATATATTTTATGCAAAGGTGTTATCACCTTGTAACTGAATGTGCAAAATACACAGGACCTGAAATTAGTGTGAAGTAAAGGTTGACAAAATATAATTTATGGGAGTTTTCATTTAAAGCAGTATAAATAGAGAATTTGAGGCCTTCAAACCCGTAAAATTTCTTTTCAGTTGGTTACCTATGAAACAATCAAATTGTATTTGTGAAGTTTCAGCATCTCTCAAGGGAAATTTTTGAGGTATCAGAATTTTAAAATTAAATTTGGATCAGCTTGTTAAAATCATTCTCTCATCTTGAATATTTTGATGTGATTGTGCTAGATTCTCTGGTTCTGAGAAAACACACTTTCATTGTTCTATATAGAAATTTACATTTTAACAAACTTCATAAATTTCTCTAAAGTTCTAGCACCATAATTAGAATCATGTAGAATATCTGCATTTTATGCTGCAACCCAAATTTATATAAAAACTGAAACACCCAATTTATTCTTCAGAATACTTATCTGAATCAATATAAAATGTCAAAAATGATGTGTCATATGATTCTGAGGGTCATGAACTCATAGGTAGAGAATATCAATCAATCATTATTTATTGAGAGAATTCTTTTGTTGATGATTGTGGATAATGCTTTCTTTTTAAAATCACTTAATTTGCATTTATCTCTTTTGTAGGCTGTTGTGGATGTTGTTCTGCTTTACGCCCCCGTTATAGGAGACTTGTTGACAATATCTACCCTTCTGATCCTCAAGTATTAGATTTTCATTGAAAATTTTGGTTCTTTTGTTGATTTTTGTTTGTTTTAACTGTCATTTTTCACTTGTATTATAAACTCATCCATACAAAAAAAGAATTACCCTTTGATTTCCCTAAAACTTTTTGTTATTTTCATACTCTTCATAAGAGTTAGAATAAGGATAATTATGCAGTTTAAAACTTTTTCAGTCATATTTCTAAGTGAATTAAAGCATGTATATTATTGTAAAGTTTGCTGTTTTCCAAAGTAGATTAGGAATTTATGCCCAGCAAATAAATGAAGTTGATCATGTACATTTTATTTTTGAAGCATGTGTATTAGGTTTCTATTATAAAATATATATATATTTCATATATATATAATTTTTTGAATAATTTGGTGCCACATTGTCTTTCGACATTTGCCCAAGAAGAAAAATCCACGAGAAACGTTGCTAACAATGGGTACTATATAAGTGAACCAATACCACCCCCTAGTGCCACCATCAATTTTGACTGAGCACCCCCAGGGGCGACATCTGGGGTATCTACCTTCCCTACCCACTGATCTCATAGAATGACTTTCCAGTCTACAGATTCGTGTCTAGGCCAGATATGGGCACATCTGGCCTAGACACGAAGGTATTTAATGGCACTTATCACGTTTGATCTGAGCACCCTCTGTACCGGGAGCTTACATGCTACCACTAGGTTACCTTTGGCTCGCATTTCATAATATATGATTCCTAGGAAAACCATTAGTTTCTATCTGATAGAATTGCTTGATTACAGATCTCAGACCTTCATATATTCATAGTCATTGTGTTATCCATATATTCATAGTCTTTAAAAGGAATGTGGAATAGCAGATGCCTTTATAAAAAAAAAAATAAATAAATAAAAAAAAAATTATTGTTCCGGCCCAACTACTGTTAGAAAATAACACAAATTGTCATTATAATCAACATCTTTTTATTCTTTCTGAAATAGTAGTCAGGGATTGTGAGAATCAAGTTGCTTTTAGTTTTAAATAAGTTATTTTCTTATGAATGACTACTTAAGGTCCTATATAAGAATTTCATGTTAGTTTCTGTTGTAACAGGATGGACTCGTCCGTAACAATATGGAAAAACTTACTTTCTATGCACTATCATCTCCTGAGAAATTGGATCGTATTGGTGAATACTTAGCATGGAAAGTTTCCCGTGACATTGCCCGACATCGTCAAGGGTTTGTATATTTCTCTGTATTTCTAGCTTTATTCTCCCTAGTAAAAATCCTAATTGTCTAAGAACTAACAATAAACTTAAAAAATGATTTCCTCTAATCCATTTATGTATATATGTATATTATAACAAATTATTCATGTCATTAGTCTAGACTAAGGCATGTCTTTTTTTTTTTTTTTTTTCATTTGCTCAGGTTAGACAATTTTTTTCTTTAATTCATTTGTCAAATTAGGTGAATTATAGTGTAAAACTAAAACTATACCTGTTCTGCACTAGAATTTGAGGAAAAAGCATTCACTAAGTTTGAAACGCTTTGATTTAAAAAAAAAAACCTAATATTTTGAGTTTTAAATGATAGAATTGACAATATTATATTTGTGGGAAATGGGAATTTTAATGATTATTAAAGATTTTGATGTACATGAAAAGAAAAGAAACACATCTCTCCTTTATGAAAATTTTATGAAAGAAATTTTTATATTTGAAAATTTTGTCTTTCTGTTATATTTCAGAGGTTCTTAAAATATCATAAAAGTATAAATCTTTATAATACTTGTAATAACAATTAGGGTTCTTTTATTAATAATAAATTAGTAATGAATATATATATAAATAAATTCAAATAAAATGGATAAAATCAAATTTACTGGAACACTGCAAGCTAGGCTTCAGGTAATCAGCACATCTGTAAGCTTCACCAGCCCTCTGCTGATTGGTATATCTTTGCACTGGCCAGCCAAACTATTATTTGGCCCAGGTATTTAAATTTTGTAGCCTGTGTAATGTACTAGTTAATTGGGTAATGTTTTCTAGTAGTCTGTGCAAATAAATGGCAGTATTTTTATTTTATTAGTTAATCACTCATTATGGTATGATATTAATACTATTTTTAAACATCTTTTTGCAATATTGTATTTCAGCTGTTAAGTGATACTCAAAAAAGATGAACTGACAGAGTCAAAGTATGAAAAGTAATTATCATATAGCCATTTAAAATGTATAGTATTGTATAAATAAATAAATAAAAAGAATTACTAAAGGAAGATTTCTTTGTATGACTCGTATAATACATTTCATAAAGTTTGTGTTTATAAGTGTTATAATCTGCTTTTTCTTTTAATACATAAACACTTGCAGACTTTTTTTTATTTGAAAACCAAGGAAAAGTTATAAAAAATTTATTAGCTTTTGAAATTTTAAAAGAGTTCATATTCTAACATAGGCTACAAACATTCAGTTGTATACATAATTTGAAAGGGCATTAAAAAGACTATTAGTGCTCAGTACATGCCTTGTTCAGACTGAGATAAGGCCATGAAATATATGCATGTATATCATATAAGTAACTCACTATTGTGACATCATAAGCAGTAGGTAAGCTATTCTCTGAGGCTTTTTAAAAATTGCTAAATTCAGGACCAAGAAAGACAGAGTCCTAATTGTAAATGATAAGGCTACATATTAAAACAAAAACTTAACGATTTAATAACAAAGAAAATTAACATTAGACAAGTAGAGCATAATTAAATGAATTTGAACTTAAGTGCAGATTTAGCAGCACACTCCGAGACCCGGATAGTCTCAAATCAGGAGCTTAAAAAACACGTCTACCTAGCTGCTTGTTACATGAGGGATCTCTCGAAAATAACAGTGTCCCACATATATACTGTGCTTGAAGTCTTCACCGGTGGCGTGGCGTATTCTTAGAAATTATTTTCCAGAGTGGGGGGGCGGCAGATTAGCGGGTGACAGTTCTTCTTAACGACGAACATTCTGCCAAACTTTATTACGTTATAGTGTCAAATTCGCATTGAGTTATTTTTAAGAAAGACAGTTTTATGAGGCAATGGGAGGTGCTTCTGTTTTCAAGCAGATATTCCCACATCTTGCTTGAGAATCCGATATGCCTGGACTTAACTTTCAGGCTAAAAATTCTGGCAGCATATTACTGGTATCATTTTTTAATCCACTCGGAATTCACACAGGTGTTTCAAACTATGGGAACTGGAAAATGGTATCCCGATAAATACGCAGCAGTGCAGTGGCGTAGCGAGGGGGTGGCAAGGGGGTCTATCATGCCCCGGGTGCCAATATAAGGTCTATATATTACATTGCTATATGTTTTTCGGGGTGGGGGTGCCAATATAAGGTCTATATATTATATAACTATATGTTTTTCGGGGGGGGGGGCACCAATAAAAGGTCTATATATTTTATTTATATATGTTTTTCGGGGGGGGGGGGCGCCATTATAAGGTCTATATATTAGATAGTATAGTTTTCGGGGGGTGTGTGACAATATAAGGTCTATATATTATATTAATATATGTTTTACTGGGGGTGCGCCAATATAGGTCCTATATATTATATTACTATATGTTTTGGCGGGGGGGGGGGGGGGGGGTGGGGGGGGGGGGCACCACAAAGGTATCGTGCCCCGGGCACCAGTTATGCTCGCTACGCCACTGCAGCAGTGTTCTTGTACCCTGAGAGGTCTTTGGAAAAATAAATCCATACGTTCATTACACTACACTATCCTTTGAAAATAACCAAAATATTGGAAAATGAATATTTGCTACTAACGTTATTTATGTGTTTGTAAACATGTTTGTAGAGTATAAAAGTTTAATAAAAGAGTAATAAGTTGTTTTTTTACATCATTGTAAAGACTTGTGATAAATCAGTTATCTTATTATTTTACTCCATTAGATAGAATATTTTGAAAATATTACTGTACATATTTTTTTTCATTATGGGATCTGAACTTTACCCTGTACTAACTTTGACTTGTGTTTTTGACTGTTTAAAAAAATCTGGTTTATATTTTGAGCTTTTGAGTTTTAATTTCTTAAAAATTCATTTTAAATGGGATAAAATTATATTATATGTGTTAAAGTTGATAATATAGGGTTAGTATAGCTGTAATTATGTTTTTATAATCTTTATATTTTTAAACTTCTTATAGATTTATTAATAATTTTTTTTATATCATGTTTCCTTTAAAGGTATGTAATTATTGCCATGGAAGCAATGGACCAGCTGCTAGTAGCATGCCATGCCCAAAGTCTGAACTTATTTGTAGAAAGTTTCTTGAAAATGGTTCAGAAGCTTCTGGAGTGTCATGAAGCAGACATGCAGCTTCTTGCAGCTCAATCCGTTAAGTCACTTTAATGTATTTTATATTATTATATCAATGATAACCAGGGAATAATCTACACATTATGTAGCTGGGGTCTTGACATTTTAAAGCCTCTATCCACCCCTAAAAAATTATAAGCTAGCAATAGTGCATGACAGCACTAATGCTAGCTTATAAAAAGCTTATAAGCTTAGCAATATTTTTTTATAAGTTTAGCAATGCTAGCTTATAAAAAAATTATAAGCTAGAATTAGTAATGGAGAGTAAATAAATGTGACAGAAGGTCATGTTTATTTACTCTCCATTAATTTTACTTCTGATTTTACTTTGTCACTTTATATTCTCTAATTTTTTATTATGTTGATGAAAAATTTTGTTTTTAATGAAAATAATTGTAATTTCTTTATTATTATTGAAATGACAGATTTAACCCTATATGATCATAGGCGTAGCCATATATGATCATAGCCCCCCCCCCCCCCCCAAACTTAACTTGAAATAAGTTAAAACGTTAATAGAGGTTCGGTTAAAAATTGGAAAATTGTAGAGAAACTTTCTTAAAAGTTGGTTTTTAACCCACTTTTTTCAAACTGTGAAACTGAAAATTCCGATTAGGTCTTAGCCTTAAACATAGTTTTTAACAATGATATGATCCATAAAAAAAATTCCACGCTATATTTTTTCCTCATTTTATTTATATTAATTTATTTTTCTCATTGTATAACTTTTGAATACTACTTAAATTGTTATTTAATTTAAAAATAATTTATTCTATTGTTATTTAATTTAAAAATAATTATATTTCATATTTTAAGGACCACCAGGCAGTCAATGCACAGAGGAGGGCCCTAACTGAATTCAATTCGTGCCCCCCCCCCCCCCCTTCCAAAAGTTAGAATCACGTTACATCTATGTATATGATAGAAAATGTGTATTGTTGTCATGCATGTCATTTGTTTTATTCCCTTGTCAAACTTTTTTAATGATACTAATTCCTAATTTAATTATTACAGTTTGTGAAATTTGCCCATATTGAAGAGGATACTCCATCTTATCACCGAAGATATGACTTTTTTTGTTTCAAAATTTTCATCTCTTTGTCACAATAACCATGATGATAAGGAAACACAAACAAGGTATTTACTGGCCATGATAAGTTTTTGTTTCATGCATTAAAAGCTTTTTTCTTAATTTTTGTTACTCTGCAATATAAATTCATTTGTCTGTAATTCAATACAGCAGGAATAGTGTGCAGTATTACCACATTTATAAAAAATACTAGCTGAATACCGTGCTTCGCTACGGAGTAGATTTAAAGATAATTACAATGGAAATCGTAACGGATATTTTATAGACAAAATAATGTAGAAGAAAATATTCAAATTAAATCTAATAGAACATACTAAAGAATATAGTACAGTTTCAGGAATATTTTCCCCATCAATAATCAAAATTTCCTCAACCATTTTTGACAGAGATTCACACAAAGAAGAGGTGCAGAGAATACGATTTTCCTCACAAACATATTGAAATGTCCCAATTCACCCCCTTAGGGATGAAATTTCAAAAAATCCTTTTTTTTAGTGGCTATCCATGTTATTATAGGAATGCACTGTCAAAATTTCAGCCCTTTAGGTCCAGTGGTTTGGTCTGTGCGAGGTCTGTCAGTCAGTCAGTCACTGAACTGTTTTATAATATAGGTTTAATTTAATATCCATAAAACATACTAATTTGAATTAAATTCTTAAAAAACTTCAATCTCAATTTGTCTAGTGGTTAAGTTTTATCTTTTACCGTATTTTATTTATTTATTTATTTTTGTCAGTTTATTTCTTTGTTATGCACATTTTTCAAAATTAGTTTAAAGTATCACAAAAAGCAAAGACATCACATAATCAGCATTTAATAAATTAAATTCTAAAAAATAATCTTTAAAAATTCCCCAAAAATCAGAAAATGGATGTAAGGATTCAAAAACGATTTCATTTTAAAGGAATTTTTATAATCTTTCTCGTGATATAAATGTTATAACCCTCAGATAATTATTTTAAATGCAAACTTTAAAAAAGTTACAAAAACAGCTTAAAAATTCAATTTTTAAAAAATCTAAGAAATTTTTTTCAAATCTTAGTGCACCCCTACGCTATAAGAAGAATCGCCATGCAAAATTTCAGCCCATTAGGTCCAGTGGTTTGGTCTGTGCGTTATCTATCTGTCAGTCACGGAAACTGTTTTACATATTTAGATGATGTACAGCTCAGATTCAAAATATTAGAATAATTGAGAAAAAGTAATAAGAAAGAAATTATTTTCCCTTTATTTATTTTTGATACTAAGTAAATGCAATTAAATTTCTTATAAATTAAATCTGGAATGTTTAGATAAGATTTTAACATTTACAAAATATAAAATATAATAAATTAGGTATACAACATCTTTCTGAAACATATCAAAATATTAGAATAAAATTTAGATTGGTTCAAAATATTAGAATATTTTATTTTACGCAAAAATATTACCTTATGAATATGAAGTAAATGGTAGTTAATATTTTGTAGCATCCCCTTTAGCTTTAATAACAGCGTACAATCGATCTTTCATACTATATACAAGGTGTGTTACAAACTTTCTATCAATATTAGCCCAAATAGACTTTATACGTGCCACTAACTCAGTTTTACTTGAAGGAGGATTTTCTTTATAGTTTTCGATGGGATAATAATTATAAGTTTTCGATGGATTAATGTCTGGTGGGTTTGGTGGCCAAGGAAGTACCTCAATTTTATGTGGCGGAACCAATTCTTAGTTGACAACCGAGGTAGCGGTGATGCTTAATCTTGTTGAAAGATGAACTCATCTTCAAATAAATCTTCTGATGATGGAAATCATGTAATATACCAAAATTTCATGATATTCTGAGAGTTCACCTTTCGTAACGATGCATAACTTTCCAGGTCCTTCTGCACTCATGCAACCCAAACGTTTAGTGTGCTTGTAACGTCGGCAGAAACTGGATGTTCAGGTGTATTCGGCAACGTGCCCACGAGGCATTTGGACAATGAAAGAAATGGCTCTTTTGTGAGAAACCGGATGTTTCAGGTGTTGGATTCAACAGAAGCTTCGAGAAGGCCCCCACAGCTGGGAAAAGTGGTAGAAAGATCAGTAAGGAACGCGAGAGAGAGAGAGGTTGTCTCTGCTTGGATTTATGTGTTTTGGGATAATAGCCTTTTTATTGAGGGCTATTTCTTTCTGCATGTTTTATTTTAAAATAAATGTTATTATTTGTTACCTATTTTTATTTCTTCTACCTCACTACATGTGGAACCCATTAAAGAATATTGCCTCATTCACATAGGCGGGGTGATACATGCTTTGATTTCTCCATGTCGGAGATTTATTATTTGACTGCTCGGAAACGGAGTAACAGTACTACCATCATTTTTTGCTACACAAGGGCTAATAGACCAGCAACTGCGGCTTAAAGCTGATTCCGAAAAAGCCTACAAACATCCATGCCAAGAATGGGATTCCGAACCCACTGACTCTGATACTGAAGGCTAGCACCCTATCTATTCAAACATCATCCAGCTGATTTTCTTTTATAATTTTCTTAGTTTAAGTTCTTCAGAAGCTTAAACCTTTTGAATGTGTAAATGACAGGAAATTTATAAATTGTGTCTAATTTATGAGGGAGAAAATAGGTTTTTTATTTTCTCATAATTTGTGTATGTTTTCTTACCATTTTGTTCAATGTAATGACTCCATTTGCAGGTTGAGAGTTGCTGGTTTGAAGGGGATCCAAGGCGTGGTGAGGAAAACAGTCAGTGATGATTTGCAAGTACATATTTGGGATGAAACACACATGGAAAAATTATACCTTCCCTTCTTTGCAACATGCAAGGACATTGGTATGTTGTATAGCATATTAAATTAATAATTCTAATGTAAGATAATTGTATCATAATTATGAAAAAATACTATTTACATATACAGTACACCCCTGTGTTTTACAGTTTGTATAATTTTAATCTAACTGTAGCCTGCAAAATTTCAAAAAAAATTCTTTAGTTACTCATGACAAATTCATGAATAATCAAATCTGCAAAAAGTTGTTTAAGTTCAACTGTATTATGGACTGACCTTTTTTCAATTTGTTGAGGGTGTTTTTAGTGTGTTATTATTATATTTTCCTTATGTGGTATCTACGGTGACTAATAACTCTGAACACAGTTAAGGAAGTGTACAATTTCCGGTTCATAAGTTTTAATCTATAATTATGATGGAGTACATAGATATATTATAATACTAATTTTTTAAAGTCATATTAAGTCATTGCTTACCATGAAGAAGGTTCTCAAGCAAAGGAACCTGCCTTTGATAAATTATTACAATAATGAGAAATTATTTTTATTTGTGGTAAACTTATTAATGTTGTCAAAATAACCGAGTTGAACAAAGAATGATTAATATACAAAATCTTTCTTTGTTGTATTTTATAATTATCTAAATATAAAAATAAGCATATATTTGTTGTGTGATTATTATGACATAAATGTTTATTTTTATGTCTCTCAGATTAGATACACTTTAAGATTGCTGACAAGCCACTGGTCAGTATTCTATAATCTCAATGCCCAGTTTATAGGCTTGAGTCAAAAAAAAAGTGATTTTTTGATATTTGTATTTATTGATTAAATAAAAAATCTTTTGCACTTGTATAAAAGGCTTAAGTCTATCAATTTGTATACAAAAGTACATTTCTTCCTGCAAAAGACTCAAGTCGAAAATTATATTTCTGCGATTGGTATAAAAGCCAATAACTTGGTAATATTTAAATCACTGTTTTTGACTTAAGCCCTTTATACCAGATACACAGATGTAGTTTAGGCATTACTTGTGCGAAAGGTAAAATTAATGTAAAATGCAGATTGTTGACAACCAGTGGAGGTGAAATTCGTCAGCTTTGCTTCTATTGAAGCAATTATAATTTTTTGTGACTTCATACTGCCAGCTTTTTATATCATTTTTGTCAAACAACTTTTTCGGTATTAACCTTTAGCTTAGGGGGCCATTGGTTTTTCCGATTCCTTCTATAGAACGGAAAATTCATGCATCCCCCTTTGTAAGAATGGCCTTATTATATATATGATATATATATATATAGATATATATATATATATATATATATATACATATACATATACATATATATATATATATGTATGTATGTATGTATGTATGTATGTATAAATATATATATATATATATATATATGTATGTATATATATATTCATTCTTGGGCTCATATTCTTGGGATACATGCTATCCCACTCCGTAAGGAAAAAGGTTAATCTTGGAACAAATTTACTAATGAATATTTTCTTCTAACCCCTTAAAGCGCTTATGATATTAATATTCTTTTAAATATTCATTCTATATACCGAGAATCAGTTTTCCTAAAAATAATTTTGACAAGTTTTAAAAAAAAAAAAAAATTATCCTCACTATATGGAGATAATTTGTCCCCATATTAAGATGTCTTGTATTTTTATTAGTGGAAATTTAAGTGACACACCAGATTCTCCTCAAGAAGAAGCCAAGCCTTGGGACCCTAGCTGAAAACTGTCTACGGGGAACTCATGGGGCGTGCAACAGTTTGGCAATGTTCGATCTGTTATTAGGCCTGTTTTGAAGTAGAAGAACTCATTTATTTTTCAATTTTGTCTTTCTATTATTTTATATGGAATATAGTTGGAATCTTAAAATTTACCATCACATAATATTATTGAACATATTTATTCAAAATGTTAAGTCTTATGTAATGTATGTATAATTTGTCAAATGTGTGTGTGTGGGGGGGGGATTTTCTTAAAATGTGTTTTGCCCTAATAAAATATACATTAAAACACTCCTATAACTTTGGCATTAAGTAGTAGAAGGTCACAAAAAAGGTTCAATCAGTACAAGGATGGAAATATTGTTTAGATGAAACTTGTAAATGCTAAATTAGGACTTGCAGTTTCAGGAAAAACAATATAATTAAGAATGGCAACTAGTTTTGAATAAATAAATATAGTTCATGAGTCATTGCCTCGATTAATAATTGTTTGTACGGACAATTGCATACATTTTTGAATGCATTTGGGGGTATTGTTCATAGAAATAATCCCACCACTGCTCTCTGCCCTGATGAAGAATGATATTTATTATTTCAAAACTAGTTTCTATTCTTAACTTTTCTTGTGAGCTGTGTGTTATTGATCAGATAAGAAAAGTGCATTTATTTCTGACATCACTTGGGTTCATTTTATATCACAGACTAAATTGATTTTGATCATTCCTACTCTTCTTGATGGCTGTTATAAAATTGCACCAAATGGCATGTCGAAAGACGAAATTTACAACCTGGTTTAATGGTTTTAGTTAAGGAAGATCACTTGCCACCACGTAAATGGTTGATTGGATGTATTCAAGAAGTGATACCAGGATCCAATAATAGAATTAGAGCGTGATAATAGAATTAGCTGTGGTGAAAACAAACCATGGTACATATAAATGTAATAATAGAAAACTATGCGTATTACCTAATCAAAATATGTAAATTTTTAGTTGTTTTATGTTGTGAGTTTATATTTAATTTGTATATTTGAAGGTCAGTGGATGCCGGTAGACATTGTGTATTAAATCATACTGGGAAATTGAAGTAGCAGGCATAAATTAAATACCAAATTTTATTTTATCACTAAACTTCATAAAAATAACTCATATAAAAACTAGAAAAAACATAATATTACAACGAAGTAAAAACAAAAAAAGAACAAGCGCAACCAGCTTGCGAAGCCGTCGGCAAGTAGCTTACATTAGAACAAAAATTTGTCAACTGCTCATATCTAAGATTTGCATACACACGTTGCCAACTGTCCAACATCATCTTTAAACAAATGATTTATACCACTGCCATAGTGACGTCATATACCAAATTATGATCACGATTTGTACTATGTCACTATAACAGCAATATGGATATTGTAAGACAATGACGCTGAACAGAGACAAAGTATTAGTATATATTATTATTTTAGTATATGCAAACTTCAAACCACAGTACAGTCAACAAGCTTTCCGGCTTCGAGAAAAATATGACACCCTTTCCTAACAATATTCATGTATTATGGATAACATTATTTACATTTTAATTCCTCTGTATTCATTTTGAACTTGTTTAGGTTAAAAAAATGAGGAAAAATTGTTTTTGTACTATATTATTCATCTCATGTATTCAGTTGTAATAACTGTATTTTAATGTATTTTGAAATATAATGTTTCAACCTGGGAAGAATGTTACTGCCAATGGCTATGTTGGCAATCGCTAAATGCACCTTTGAGCGCACCCCCAGAGTTAGAACAAGTCAGTTCCTCTTGCTCGCACATCGCAGGGTCGGTGTTTCAGATTTGTACCATGTCGGTTCATACATCAGCATTGTAGATAATGTGTTTAAGTGAATAAAAGTATTATATCAATTCGTATGTCATATGGTCGACAATAGTTTCGATAAAATTAATTAGCTTACCTTCCATTTTAATCAACGAATTCGGGACCAGTTCCAAGTATGACATTTGGCTCATACAGTTTGTTTGATTCTTTGGCATACTTTTATTTGGTGAAAATTGATCAGATTGCTAAAAAAAATTTGTGCAATTTACAATTTTTATTGCTAAGACTTATTTTTCTCAACAGTTTTAAAATTACTATTACTATTTTTCTCAGTCTACTAGAACCCAACATTTTACAACTCTTTTTGAAAAATTCAAACTTTAAGGGGGTTTTAAGGAGATTTCTCCCCCAAAAACTGACTGACTGATCACTGTATCCCTTTAAGCATAAGGCTGAAATTTTGCAAGTACCTCTTAGGCCCTATGTGCTTACTAAAAATTCTTTTTAAAAATTCAATTTTTAAAAGAGTTAAAAGGGCCTTAAACACCTCCAAAAAACACTCACTGACTGATCACTGTATCTCTATAATTAGAAGGCCTAGGAAGCTGAAATTTCGCCTTCTGATTTCTCTAATGTCCCATGTGCTCACTCAGAAAGATCTTTATTCATAAATTCAATTTTTAAGGGTGTTGAAATAGGGCTTAAATCCCATTACATTTTTTTAAAAGTCTTAAATTCATATTTAATGTCAGATCACTGTCAAATTATAGCGTGAACTCTTCTAAAGAATGACAACACTTCAGTACTAAAGTTAATTTGAATTAAATTAACTAAATTACATAATTGATGTTAGTAATGTATTCCTTTGCAGAGCACAAGTATTCAACTAGTTAGCTCTATGTAGAAACCTTGTTGCCAAAGGTTTGACTTTTAATAAATAAAGTTATGGTATAGTAGAGTAGTGTAAGGACCAATGTTTAAATATTTCTTCCTCTTGTTATGAAATAGAATTTTTTGTTTATCATATATTGATAATTTGTGACCCCTACAACAGTCCTACAATAATCAACTTATTTCACATTTATAATACAAATTTTTTCTATATAGAAGGGTCTACAGAAATGCTTAAATTTGTTTTCTTAAATCCATTTAGTACATTTGAACCATTTATAATGTCGTTATTAGTTCTTTAAATTTAGATTGGTTGGTTGGACACCACAGCCATCTTTTTCTTAACACAATAGGCTAAACCTTAAAATTTGAACTTGATAATATTTGAGAGAAAGAAATGACCTTAGACCCCTTTCATAAATGGTAAATAATTTATTTGATGCTTACTAAAGTAATGGATGTACTCATTTATAAACTCTCACTAATATGAAAATTACTTCTGTGATCAGAATTGATCGATTTGCCAGATATTTTATTTTTTTGTCTAAATTATCATAAACATGTAAATCCTATTTTCCCCTGAAATAAAATAATTGAAGTTAATTATTATAGGGCAGGGGTGGTTAACTCGTCAACTTCTATGGCTAATTTCATTTCATACTCTTACAAACTGAAATAATCAACCAAAAGTATTCAAGTTTATATATGCACCATAATAGATTACTGAATTGGAATTTTAAATTTTAAACAAATTTATCTGAAAATTGCGCAGCAATATTCTTGAAGGCTTTTTTTGCTATAAAGCATGAGATTTTATTTTGTGGCATAATTTAATGTTCCAGTATCTAGATGGCCCGATTTAGAAAATTCTTGACTATAGGCACAACTCAGGATAGGGGCCCCCTAACACTGATGTGGGCATAAAATTTCCAAAATTGACACACAAAATAATAATCATGAATCATTGTGAAAGTATCATTTTACCAAGAATTGGCTATTTGAAGTATAGAAGCCTAGAACATTATCAAATAACAAAAAGCAATACAACATTTTAACTTCATCATCAAAACACCAATACAATGCAACCAGAAAAGCTTATTAATCCCTTATATACACTATAACATACATATGATGAACTATGCATATAACTATACACATGATAAACCAATCAATCAAATTTGAAAGGATATATAAAAAAATTGCTATTAAAAATGGTAAAATAAAAAAATTTTGGAATTTGGAATTCTTTCTTTTTTTCTTTCTTTTAAAATAAAAATTTTGGGAGGCCCTTAGGCCCAGGCCTACCGTGCCTAATGGAGAATCAGGGCCTGATCTAGATTGAATATATTTAGATTACTTTTTAATTTTGAATCGAAGATTGTTTTTAAAGCAAACTACAAGTATTCAATAATACTATCAGCTGTTTCTGAAATCTTAAATCTAATAACTTTACCTTCATACTTAGGTTCAGCTAATTTAATTACATGTATTATAGCTCTAAATTCCATATTCGTACTATTCACTTGGGTGAAAAACTCAAGTCTGATTTGTTAAATAAAAACAGATATCCATGACTATTGAAACTAAGAACTTAAATTCAAATTATAAAACACGTGCAAATACAACTGACTGAAAAACTTGCCACAGTTAACTTATAGGCTTCGTTTGTCATAAAGGCTACTATAACAGCATTTAATAATGTATGAAATTAGGTTGCTTTCGATATTTACATCTCCTATCCTGTATTATAGTCAAAATATTTTGGGATAGGAAATGAAATAATGGAATTAAATTGTTCAGAACTAGTTTGTAATTTGAAAAAAGTTTAAGTATTTCATCATTTTTTAATTTTTTATTTATTTATTTATTTATTTTAATGAATGTATGTGTAGGGGAAAATTCTTTTCTCATTAAATATGGATTTTTAGATGTTAGTGTATCATGTTTTTTTTTCTCTGTAATTTTACATGATTATGCAAAAGAGATTGCTCCCTTTTTGCTTTTTCGGAAGCTGACTACTTTGTATGCATTTGTTTGACAATAAATTGTATCTCTTAATTTCAGACATTTGGATAGCCATGAATTATGGGACCCGAATGATTTTGCTGTTCACACATTCAAAATAATAATGTACTCCATTCAGGTAATTTTATTTCATTATGAATTATTTCTTGTTTAGGTATTGCACAATCTTAAAAAGTTATGTTTGCAATTTTGGTAATTTCAACCTTTACTATGTAAAATAATTTTAACGTTCTATTGCTGTAAAATATTAAAATTTCTAAACTAAGATTTGCCTCAGATGTCTCACAGCATGCACTTAAGGTTTGCATCATGATCAAAAGCTTAATCTCACCTCCTTTTGACATAAGCAAATAACTTTAAAAGGGACTGTACATGTTGGAGATGCTCAGGAGTGTTCATTGTTTACTTGGGAATCTAATGCAGTGTTGATGGTAAAGATTTACATCATGATCAAAACTTTGATCTTACCTCCTTATGAAATGAGCAAATAATTTGGTACAGATGTATCAGACGCACACCCCTGCCAAGTTTGGCGATTTTGTGTATGGCATGGTAACCATGCGATTTTGGTGAAATTTTGTTTTTTGTGGCAACCCAGTTTACATGGCTATTTAGTCGTGTGGGCTTGTGGCCATTGCTTGTTTATTACGTAATTTATTGTGGTGGCCATGTTGTTGCAAAATATCAATGACGTATTTTGGATAGTATTAGCTGTAGATTTTTGAGACATAGGGTCGTTAGGGATATAAAGTGGGAGGAATTTAAAATTTCTGTTAAAAGCATTGAATAATGTTTTGTCTTTTTTCGGGTTATTTCTGCTGTGCTTTTTTCTCGTGCATGCATCATTGCTATTTTGTAATCTAGCAAATTTATTGGCTAAATGAGGTTTTTAGTAGTTTATTTGAAATTAACTGTTAATTTTAAACGGTTAACTTAGATGTCATTATACTTACATGTTGCTTGTTTTTATGCATTTGTATGTTTCAGTTTTTGGTGGTTGATTTTAACTGTGGTGCTTGAAGTTAAATGTTATTTTGTGTCTTCTAGAGTGTAGTTTGTGGCAAAATGAGTGACATGATTGGATTGAGGTTGTTGTTTAAGATGTATTTTATGGGAAACAGGTGTGTACTAGGTTTTTGTATGGAGAATTGTCGTTTACGCCGACTACTTCATATAGCCAGTGAAAGGTTTGTTTTGCTGACCACTACAGCCAGCAGAAGGTGTGTTATTGACCACTGGAAACCAGCAGGTGAAGATTTCTGTGATATTTTTGGGCTGGTGTGTAACAGAGTAGAGCAAGGGTTTCTGAGTGAAGTGAAGATTCCATGTGTGCCTACAAGTTTCATACAGCCAGCGGTAACTTTGTTTTCCACTTATTTGTTTTTTCTTGGTCGCCATTGATGTTTTTGTTTACATTTCGCACTTTAAGCCTTACAGGTCTGCGAAAACAGAAAAAGTTGGCACCAACTTTTCGCCAAGGGGGGGGGGGGGGGTTGCATCTGAGACAGCTGTTCCTGTAATTTTAAATGGGACTGGGCATGTTCAAGATGCTCAGGAGTGTTCATTGTTTACATGAGAATCTAATGCAGTGTTGATGGTAAAAAATTGCATCATGATCAAAACTTTAATCGTACCTCCTTATTAAATGAGCAAATAATTTTGAATGGGACTGTGCATGTTCAAGATGCTCAGAAGTGTTCATTGTTCACATGGGAGTCTAATGCAGTGTCGATGGTAAAATGAGAATGTTTTTCATCAATGTAGAATTGTTGCTGATCCACAACCAAATGGAAATAGTATTTTATTTCTGAATTCTTAAAATTGTCTGATTGTGGTATGAAGTAATATGATTATTTCTACAGACACAATACTCCTACGCTGTTATTCAAATACTTATGAGCCACTTAGATGAAAAATCTAGAATGAATGAATCTGAAAAGAGAAGAAAAAGACCCAAAGCAGATGCCAAAGTTCGTACTGGAATTGTTAATGTGCTGGCGAATATAGTTTCCATAGCTGCAGGGGAAAGTATAGGTAAGATAACCATTAAAAAATTAGTTATTTTAAATTTAGTTATATTTTTAAAGTTTTTTAAATGTTATAATGTTTTGATTTTCTAATATCTATTTTTTATTTTCTAGGTCCCTCAGTCCTGGAAATTTTTAATTCACTATTGAATCATCTGAGGCATTCAATTGATATTAAGACAACAAATGAAGATGATGAGAAAGATGAAAAGCATTTTCAAGATTGTGTCATTAATACTCTTGGTAATTATTTCATTCTTAATTTTAAAGTCAGTTTAATTTTAATAAAACAGGGCTCTTTATTTTGTCTTTGGTTTCTCTGTAAATTTGTGCATTATTTTTCAAGTTCAATAGTTTGTGAATTTTTTTTTCGTGTATAAAAATAAATAAATCCTGTGTGTATGTATAAAGTTTAACAATATATATTATTTCCTTGTGGAATATCATTATAATTAGCATTACATAATACTTACAGTAGAAATTCCTAACTATATGACCTGTAAAATCCAGGTTTTTGATTCTAAAACTACCAACGCAGTCAGAATGAGTGGTTTTAACATTGTCAAAAATGGTTATTAATTGTGGGTAGTTCTAATATTAAATTATTTTTTCTGTATTGAAAGTAAAATGATTTCAAATTAAACATTCTATATGCATACAGAAGGCTAAAAAAAATTTGATTTTTCTCATACATGGATTTTTCTTATGTGAAAAATATTACTGAGTGAACTATATTGTATTGTATATATTAAGTGCACAGATTTAGATTAATAGATACTTTTTTTAAATGATCAAACTTGCTTTATATGTTTTTAGCATACAAGACCTGGTTTTATTAGTATATAATATGATATACACTAGTAATCTCACTTTTTCAATCATATTTATTAAAGTTCTGTAAAAAGTGGTGTAAATAATTTTTTTTAATTACAGGGTATCTCAAAAAACCTTGACACATTTTAAAAATTTATAAAAAAAAAGTATAGAAAGTAGGAACTGGAAATTCACAGATGTATTATCGCATATATTAGAGTTTTTTTCTGTGTCAAAAAAGTTCAATAGAGGGCGCTAGTTGTTCTGTGAAAGCGAACATTGTAAAATGGCTAAAGTTGTAAATGGCTATTTTGCTGTCCCACAAATTTCTTATTCTAATCCCAAAATCATTTGGTAACAAGACGGTGCACCGCCTCATTGGGGTATGATTGTACGAGACATTTTAAATGAGGAATTTCCAAACATGTGGATTGGACGAGATGGTCCCATCCAATGGCCGCCTCAATCTCCAGACATTACACCTCTTGACTTTTTCGTTGGGGATTTGTCAAAGTTTATTTGACAAAAGTGGACAGTCTTAAAGAACTAAAAAAACACATAATTGCTGCAATTTCATGTGTTATGGAATCCATTTTGGAACGCACATGGGCTGAAAAGGATTACCGACTGGATATTCTCCATGCCACAAAAGGAGCACAAATTGAAATTTATTGACTATACTACAAAATCCATATATATAGAACAGTTCCGTAACTGACTGATTGACTGAATGACATACAATGCACAGACCAAATCGCTGGACCTAAAGGGCTGAAATTTTGCATGGTGATTCTTCTTATAGTGTAGGGGTGCACTAAGAAAGATTTTTGAAAAATTCTTCTTAGATTTTCTTAAAAATTAAATTTTTAAGCTGTTTTAGTAACTTTTTTTAAGTTTGCATTTAAAATTATAATTTGAGGGTTATAAAATTTATATCACGAGAAAGACCATAAAAATTCCTTTAAAATGAAATCTTTTTTCAAATCTTTACCTCCATTTTCTGATTTTTGGTGAATTTTTAAAGATTAATTTTTAGAATTTAATTTATTAAATGCTGATCATGTGATTTCTTTTTTTGGTACTTTAAATATAAATTCATCGTCATATCATAAGAATGAAATAGACAAAGAAATATTTTTCTTTTCTTGTTAATGCAGCAGACGATTGAACGTTATCTAAAAAAATATTAAAATACAGTAAAAGATGTGTTCCTCAAACTGTACTATATTATCTGTACTATATTCTTTAGTATGTCCTATTAGATTTAATTTGAATATTTTCTTCTACATTATTTTATGTATAAAATATCCCTTACAATTTTTTTTATAAATGTATTTTTTATACATCAATTGTATACATTGATCGTCGTATTTATTATATATATATTGGCATTATTTGCATACATTGACCGTTGTATTTAATTTGAATGTACTCCGTAGCGAAGTGTGGGTTTTCAGCTAGTCTCAATATATAAGGTAACACGTATGTGAATTTCTAGTATCATGAGTACTTTTTTTTATATAAATTTTTAAAATGTGTCAAGGTTTTTTGAGACACCCTATATATCCTGATTTGTATCATAACCTCCTGATGTATCATAAACTAAAATTATTATGTCTCAAGTGACGGAGAAAAGATAGCTCCAAGACATGTTTGAACATATGATTTAAATCATTCTTGTTATTGTGTGAAGTAGTATGTTATAAAATTGAGACTTTCTTCATATTCCATTTATATCTTTCATAGGTGAATTTGCAAATAACTTACCAGATTTCCAGAAAATTGAAATAATGATGTTTATAATGGGAAAAGTACCGTTACCAACTGATGAATCTCAGGAAGGTGATGTTTTACTTCAAAAAATTCTTTTGAAAAGTTTACTCAAGGTAAATTGTTTCTGTAAATTATGTTCAATATTATTGTGATTTTAAAAATTTTAATCTCATAAACCACTTTTAAATTTTGTTGTTGTTGTTTATCTATATATATATAAAACAGTTCCGTAACTGACTGAGTGACTAACTGACGCACAGAACAAATTGTTGGACCTAAAGGGCTGAAATTTTGCATGGCAATTCTTCTTATAGTGTAGGGGTGCAGCACTAACAAAGATTTTTGAAAAATTCTTCTTAGATTTTTTAAATTAAATTTTTAAGCTGTGTTTGTAACTTTTCTCAAGTTTGCATTTAAAATAATAATCTGAGGGTTATAAAATTAACATCACGAGAAAGATCCTAAAAATTCCTTTGAAATGAAATTTTTTTTGAATCTTTACTTCCATTTTCTAATTTTTGGTGAATTTTTAAAGATTAATTTTTAGAATTTAATTTATTAAATACTGATCCATGGTTTCTTTTCTTTTTATGACACTTTAAACTAATTTTGCGTCATGTGCATAACAATGAAATAGACAAAAAAAAAGTTTTTTTTCTTGCTAATGTGGCAGATGATTGGACATTATCCAATAAAATATGAAAATACAGTAAAAGATATGTTCCTCAAACTTTACTATATTAACTGTACTATATTCTTTAGTATGTTCTATTTGATTTAATTTGAATATAATCTTCTCCTTTATTTTGTCTATAAAAATATGTTACAATTTTTTTTATAAATATATTTTTTTGTTTTATTTTTACACCAATTACATACATTGATCATTGTATTTATTATATATATGCAGTGGAATCTTGATCTATCGTTTTTCAAGGGACCGACAGAACTGAACGATAAATGCAGGAAAACAATTGATGCGGGAATATAACAAAGCAATATGATAGTCGGGATTAGGTGAAATAAACGACACATACGGGAAAACGATGATTCGAAGAACGATTAATGGAAATTCCACTATAATTATATATATATATATATATATATATATTGGCATTATATATATATACAGTGTAATCTCGATCTATCGTTTTTCAAGGAACTGACTGAACTGAATGATAAATGCAGGAACATAACAAAGCAATTTGATCATCGGGACTAGGTGAAATAAACGACACATATGGGAAAACGATGATTCGAAGAACGATTGATGGAAATTCCACTATCTATATATATATATATATATATATATATACACACATATATATATTGGCATTAATTGCATACATTGACCATTGTATTTAATTTGAATGTATTCTGTAGTGAAGTACAGGTATTCAGCTAGTGCTGTATATGTTTTATTCAAAAAGTTTCCACCCCTAAGCAATATTAATTATGTATAAAGCATAGCCTAATGTGCAAAACATACATCATGTATAAATAAATTTCTACTTAATAGTTGACAGTAAACATATATATATATATATATATATATATATATATATATATATGAGTGTATGTATGTGTAAATATTGACTTCAGTAAAAAATTATACCATTATCAAATATTAAAATATTTTTTCTACAGCTAGTCTAAAGAAAAAAAAGTGTTTAAAATCATAATTAGATATATTTCTTTATAGTCTGATATGGAAAATTGTGTTGTTTACAATACATTATATTTATAGATCTGCATTTTTTATTATATTTTGTCGTAGGTGGGAACTAAGTATCGCACTGTACAAATGTCTCAAGCTTTCCCTTCAGCCTTCCTCCAACCCCTTCTGCAGATGTCATTAGCATCTGATACATCTGTGAGGCTTGTTGTGCAACACATTCTCCATACATTACTTGATCGGCATAATTATTTACCAAGTCTGAGTAAATTATGGTAAATATTAATACTTTATTTGTAATTTTTGCACATAAAAAAGTAATTCTAAAATTCGCATTTATCTTCAAAAAAGAGTTTTTGGTTTTTTTATATATATATATATATTTATATATATATTTTTATTTTTATTTATATTTTTCCTTTTTTTTTAATTATAATTTTTTATCTATATTACATATAAAAACAAAGTTTTTTTTATCATGCCAAAATGTTTTTAAAATAGTAAGAAAAAAAATTCTTTTGTGACACTAATTTTTTTTTTGTTTTTCTTTTGTTATTAATCTTAAACTCTAAATATGTTAATGGTTTTATTTTTATTTTTTATTTTATTATTTTTTTAATTTTGTTTTATTTTTTTATTATTTTTTATCTTAAAGTTTTTTGCTTTATTTTTAAATTATAATTTTGTATCCATATTACATGTAAAAATTAAGTTTAAACCTTTTTTATCATACCCAAATGTTTAATAATAGGAAGAAAAAAAATTCTTTTGTTACACTGTTTAATTTTTGTTGTTGTTGTTGTTGTAGTTTACACTCTAAATATGTTAATGATTATTGTTATTATTATGAAAAGAAAGAATAAAGTTTATTTTTTATTAAAGCAATAGCACTTAGACATACATCTATACACTATAATATGCCACTAAAATACAACAAGCAAACAGAAGAATCAAAACACAAAACAAAATGGCATATAGAAATCTTGGAGCAGAAACAACAGTCTAACTCAGCCAATATCCATTCATCCTTGTCAGTTCCTTGGCCTCCCAATATCTGCCATAAGAAAAATAAAGTAAGAGTGCATAATGCACTATTTTAACTAAGGGTGTACTTAAGTGAATTTACATAGTATTTATGTTAAAATCAGTTGTCCTTCCCCCTTTAACTTCAAAAGCTAACAAAATACGTTTTGATGCAGTATTTTTGGCTTGAAATATTCATAATGTTTCAAATAGCAAATTAACACAGTAGTATAAAAATTTATATACCACCAGTAAGCAGAAAATGACATTTGTAGCTGTATAATTCCTAACAAAATAAAATTTTGACAGCCAGGCACACTTTTTTTTTTAATGTTTATTAGCTAGTGTTGTTTTCAGTATTCCCTCTTCATTTGTTTAAAAATTTCCTTAAAAAAGAGGATAAAGATTCAAAAATCTATATAAATAAAAGAAAGCCTTTATCTGTTGGCAGAACAATTCTGGGTAGACCGTTTCCGGTATGGTATCCATTATGAAATTTGGCTATGTTTGAAAATGTCGAAATCGATGTATTTTTACCATGTTTTTATAAACTTGCTTTCTTGTTTGTGTGTGTGTTTGTCAAGTACAAATCTTGCAATTGAATTTTAACTAACTTCCCAACTAGCTAGACATTTGAAACTTTTAGAATAGCTCAGAACACGATGACAATGCATTTTTTAAATACTTTTAGCCATCTTTAAGAAGAATTAAATTTATTTTCAGTTATTTTATGTTAATTTTGTTTTGTAGACTGGTGCAGCCATCTATTGGCCAGAATGGGAACAAACAGTTAAATGCAAGTTACCTTCCAATTAACTTCATTTTCTTTCAGGTTGATGGGATAATTCATAAAAAAAATTTCAAAAAAGTATTTATTAATACATAGAATTGTCAAATTTATATGATTCAGCAGAAAATTTAAAAACATGATATATAAAAAGTTCTTTTTATATCTTGTAATTATTTTCTCATGAAAGCACATAAATGTTACATATTTTGAAAGAGCTTAAAAAACTGATAATTTTTTCTGTGTATACTTATTCTGTTACTTTAGTAGCTTTAGATATATTTCAGTTCTAAATGCATACTCCACCGATCACAATTGGCCATACAAAACGTAGTCTGCCATATTTTAAAAGTTAAAATCAATGTTTTTTTTCTTTATAAAAGTACATAAATTTTACATATTTAGAAAGATTTAAAAGCTGATAATTTTTTCTACGTACACTTAATCTGTTACTTCAATAGTTTTAGAGTTATTTGGATTCTAATGAGGTGTCTCCTGTGAGATCATCCATCTTTGACGATGTAAACAAAGCAGGATACATTCACACGGTGATTCTCACTAAAAAATGAATTACTGAAAAGAAATGTTTCATCTTGTGTCCAATTTTTTATTATTTTTCAAACCTTTTAATCATAAATAGATCATTTGAAGATGTACTGATTTTTTGGCAATTATAAGTGAAAAAAAAAATTTAAATGCCGTCTGACTGGTGGACAGATGGCCTGAGCATAGATTTGAAGCCTGGCTAGTAATAAAATATAGCAAAATTTTATAATTATAATTTTACATATTTTTAACTGATTATCTATAAATTTTAGCTATACCTATGTACTTAAATACCGGTCGACAATTTTTTATTTCAGCGTTACAGGACCCTTGCCTGAAATCAGTATAGAAAAATGCTCCAGGCAAGATACCATGTTCTTCAAGAAGAATGGTCCTGACATAATGATGCACATTTTCGAGAGTGTCCAGCTGGCGAATAACAATGCTGAAAACTTTGAAGCCATTTACACAACACTTGCACTCATCTGTGTGGAATTTGGAACCGATAGTGAAGTTTTGATTGAGTTGTTACGTGTTATTTTTGCCATTCAGGTGACTATATTTTATTTTATTTTTATTTTTATTTATTTATTTTTTTGCCTTTTCTTCTTTACTTAACAGAAACTATACAAATATACTGGGTTTTGATATATACTTGTAATAATAAAAATGAGATTATATCATTACTACTTTAAACTTAGCAACTGTAGTATTGTTTTGTACCTTTAATTTTAATAGTTATACCAAAACTGATATAATTTATATGATTAACTTATGCTTTCTTTCTCATTATGTGAGGTAGAAATATTTGTAAAATATTTGTTGGTCTGATTAAAACAATAAATAAGATATGGTAGATATTTTAAAAGCATTATCATAGAATGTAGTAGTGGGCTGAAGTAGCAGCAAGTAAAAGAAGCAGTCTTTCTTAAAAGCAAAATGTAGATTTATTTTCTCTTTAAAAGATAAGCCACCACAAAAATAAACCCGAAATAACATCGAGCATCAACATTAGCTTTTGGCCTGACACAATGCACCAACTGACCCGAGAGCTAAGTAAAGCCAGCACATTATATACATTAAAAAAAAAACCATGTGTGCATTTGACTGATTTCCATAAACGTAATTACATATGCAGAAAACAGAAAATATTTACGCCAAATAGACATCAATATAATTGTCACTTACAGTAAATAACAAATATTGCAAAAATATATAAACATCGTAAATAAGAAATATTAAATTCAAACATTGCAATTAGCGATAGCAACTGAACATCACAATTTTGTAATGAAATGGTTGCATTACGTCATTCCTGAATAATTTTTTTTTCTTCTGTGCTTTTGTATGTCTCTTAATTGTGCAAACTTCTGATTGAATTTTCAGGATTTACCAGCCAAATCACCTCAGTTATCATCAGGACAGCACTGTGCTATGAATATATTAGTTGGAGGTTTCTTGTATTTCCTGGGCCACCTAACAGCTATCCCTACATTCTGTGCACATATTGACCAGGTAGTATTATATATTTATATGTATGTAAGGCAACATTTTTCTCTCATAATTACAACTCTCTGCACTGTATGTGTAGTTATGTTGTTCAAAATGGCAACATGTGGTTTATCACTTTTATTGCTAGCTCTTCACTTGTACTGTTTCTAGTGAAGGATTTCTCTTCTAATTGTCATTTCTTTTAATTTTTAATTGGCTCAGTGTATATACTCCACAGAGAGATTACTCACAGTATGGCTTTAGAAACATTGTGCTATTGTCTCATTACTTTATGTGTTGGCTACTGAAAACTATATGAGTGAATGAGATATCCATTATTTTTTGTTACTTATCTCCAGAGTTAAGCCTTCTGGATAATAATTCTTTTGTATATACAGGTATTCCTTGACTTACAGCCGAAGTTTTTAAATTAAAAAAAAAAAAAAAAAGTTCTCAAAAATACTGTTCCTTGAATGCAGTACATACCTATATGTATTACATAATTATTAAAAAATACAATATGATGCAATACTGCAAAAATTTATGATGCAATAGTTTCAATATCCACATGATATATCAAATAAACCTTCATTAGCTTCAGAAATGGCTTCAGCTTTTCATTATATTAATAAAAGACTACTACAATTAGAAGCTATGTATCCAAATGAAGAAAGATTCACAAGTGTAAATCGCCATATTCAGGAAAATCTGGCTTGCTACCAAATAATATACAAGGAAAAGAGGCAAATTGTTTAAACTACCTTGGATAACTTTTAAAAAGAACTTTCAATGTATCATCTGTTGCAAATTCTGAACTAATGGATTGTACTAACATAAGAAGTGATGTTGAAGAATAATTTGTCTTCTAAATCCAATGTACAGGTAGCCCTCCTACAGCACGACATTTTACAACACGGTTTCGCTCTAACATGATAAAAAAATTGCAAAAACTTTTGTGTAACACTGTATTTCTACAGCACTATATAACATGATTTTTGTTTAACATATTTAAAAAGTAAAATACCTTAAAATAATGACGGGAAGGAATAATGAACTCTAGTAGCTTTACACAAAAATGTATAAACAAATTATAATTTATTCATTTATAATTCTATTCTGATGTCATAGCAGAAAGCGTCATGCACGGTTTACTCATGTGACGTAATTCCCCCACGTGGATGAACACTGCATCGTTCGAATTCGTGCTGATGACGTCAGCAGATGCACTTTTGATTTTGTTTAGATTAATGTACATTTTGATATCTTTATGAGAAGCTTTGATTTAATCCGGTCATGCCGGAGTAATGTAAATAATTTGTAAAAATGTACATTAAACTTGTAGTTAGAATATACCGCATGGCAGAACTTTGTTCTTTCGATTCGTCTACCCTTCCACTGAAAGAAGCTGAAAATTCAAAAGAGAGCTGTGAAATTATCTATCTCCATACCATGAAATCTACAATGACCTTGTAAGAACCAGCAAACAAACTAACATTACATATTTTTTTTAAAAACGATAGATGGTGCAAAATATCTAAATGAAGAAAAAGGTTCCGAAAGTGAAGGTGATATCCTTCAACCGAAAAAATGTTCTCGTTTGATTGTATTGAGCAGTGATGAGGAAGAAATTTATTAAATTAAGGTCATATTAAATGAAAATAATATTTTTTGCTTCCTTTCGTTTTGTGTTATACATACATTTATATTTTTAATAAATATTAAGTTGCTTATATGGAATTTTCAAAAAATGTTTCTTTCTAATAAGTTTTCGGAACGTAACCCCCTTTTTTGAACTGTCTCTGGGTCTCATATAACACGGTTTCACACAACACAGCAGTCTCTAGAAACCTATCTACCATATTATAGGAGGGTTACCTGTATATATATAATAAATACAACGATCAATGTATGCAGTTGATGTAAAAAAAATATATTTATAAAAAAAATCGCAATGGATATTTTTATATGCATTGTTATAAAGTATGCATTGTTATAAATTATGCATTGTTAGAAAGTTTAAAATTAATTTGGTCATATATTGTAGGAACGTTTATTATATTTTTGATATTTATTGTTTTAAATTCAGCTACTTGGGAGCATAAAGTCAGTTTTCTTTAGTGATAATGAAATTTTACATACCTGATATTATGGTAGCATATGATATGCCTAATAATAGGGTAGCTTATTGTTTCAGTTGAAATATAAAAATATTTTTTAACCTCTATTTAGCATTGCAGCCATAGAATTTTGTTGAAATTCATCGTTTGTCTACTGTAGTTTTTATTCTATTTACCAGTGAATAGCTGTAAATTCACTGGTGGTTGTTGTTGTTGTTGTTGCTTATGCCACTTGATGGACAGCAACATTAGATCAAGTCCCGAAGGCTATGGGCGATGAAGGTGCAGGTCCTGTTTTGAATTAGCACCACAAGGGTATGAGTCTGACTTGGCTAAATGACTGGTCCCATAATTTTGAACGGAGTCAAGTGACGAGACTGGGACACTTGACTCTGCACCTCCAGAGATAAATTTGAGAACTTGGAGGACATTGTAGCCATGCCCTATTTTACGTGCCCCGGCCACCATTAGGGAACACGAGGGCTAATACGGCGGCCCTCATGTAATAATTAGGGAATACGGCGTAATAATTAGGGAATACGGTGGTGGATTTGCAGCAATGCAAATTTGAAGACTAATTAAATATCAAACTGTTCTTATTATGAAAATTAGTATGAAAATTTTGTGCAGAAACATTTTTGTCTGAATGCACAATTTAAGTAGAACTCTTTGAAATATTTTCATTAGTTATCCCTGAACATAGTACTCTTATATATTAAAGGATTATTTCTAGTGCTTTTCTATATGCTGAAGATAAAATTGTTTTGTTTGGGGACTTACTGACATTGTTGTTTAACTGGTATTTTGAAATTTTTTGCTTAGGTCGTAAAGAACCGCAGTGAGCGAGCGCCTCAGTTACTTCCTGATGAACTACTAACCTTTGGTCTTCTGAATTCTGTGCCTGAAAAAATTGATTCTGATATTTTATTCGACAATACTGTAATAGCTGAAGCTTTGAGAAGCAGTGGACATGACACTTCTCGATTACTTGTACCTTATATTCCTCGTAGTAAGATACTCTTTTCTAAACTCCTTTACTTACTACTCACACTTCAAGAGTTTTTAAAAGTCTCTAAATATTTGTCAATACACCCATTCCTCGATATACATGAGGGATACATTCCACGTTAAAGTGAAACTGCATAAATTGAATCTAAGGAAATCATATAAAACTGAGAGATAGGTAACGAACCCTCAAAAAGTGTGTACAAGAGTTTGTTAGGTTTGGAGGCAGAAATGCCCATAACCTTAAATGATAGATAATGTAAAAGTAAAAGAACATAAACCTATCTTTAAATAATGTTTAGCTTTTAGGTGCAGAGCTGATATGGCTAGCAGGAAAGGCGGACTATCACCTCAATAAATAAGAAAAAAATATAGCTGAAAATTAACCGTAATAATACTATTCTCAAAGTGTGGTGTGCAAGCTTGAAGCGAAACATTAAAACATATAGCTAGTTTTAAATGTGATTAAAGTTTATTCATAAACAAACACACAGAAAAAAATGAAATTAAATTAATACACAATGCTATAATATCATTCAAAAAAATAAGCACTTCTTGAAACATAAGATAATGTAAAAAACCTTACACAGGTTCAGCAGTTTGAAAATAAAGTTTGATTAAATAAACAGAGTTCTATTAAATAAGCAGAGTTTGTCTACTCAAAACAGAGGAAATGATAGTTCTTGATAAAAAAACTTACTTGGTACACTCACGTAGATATATACATGTATTGTTGGCGGTCATCTTTCCCTGGATTTAAACAGAGACACTCCATACAGATCCATTACTTAGCTTCCATCTATAGGCACAGAGCATTGCAGGGAAAAAAACAACCACACACAGGCTCAGTACTTCCACGGTCAAAGAACTTCTCACATTAGGAAGTTCGCCACATGGCTTTTATACTTTAGCCGAATGTTGTGCTCCCTGGCGGTACAAATGATATCTTCGGAATATGTAAATTTATTGCTCTTTGAAATATAGCGGTTAAAGTTTCGGGTTGGAATGATGTCATAAATTAAACATTTAAAGCAAGTGCCACATCTCGTTTACAAAATGATTTCATGATTGTGTTTACTCTATTGGTAATTGCTTCGGCTTGCTTGGATGATGTCAGGGGATTATTGGAAACGTTAATAAGTTAACAGTGACTCACGAAGTAAATATTTAAGGCTAGATAGAAAAAAAAATATTCTAGCTATTTTTCTAACAGAGTGCACAGGACAGGGGTCGGCAACCAATTTTACTAGGAGGGCATATTTCAGAAATGTGGGAGTTCGGCAGGCACTGCTGGTTGAAGAGGAGGAGGGGGGGGGGGGTTAATATTTAAAGATCAAAATTTTAATCTGACATAAATGTTTAATACATAAATTCAAATTTTAATTTAAACAAAACAATCTTAAAATTGATAATATGATATTTGACATTGCAAATCTGTGGCCAACTCTTTGTAATGGGGCACATAAGTTGAATTCCCAGTTCTCAGGCTTTTGTCCACATGCGTGTCAGTGATGCTTGATCAATACTTTGATTTTAAGTAGTTCATATTTGAAAACAAAGATTCACAAGCATATGTTGACGAGCAAGGAGAGTTCAGTTTGAAAGGCGGATAATAAAGCTGACTTACAGCAAGGAGAGAGCGACACTGTCAAGAAAGCAGGCTGATCAGTTTTTGATTTTTATGGTTTTACTTTTTGTTTTTTTACTAAATTTATTCATTTGTTACTCTAATATCTAAAATTCAAATATTTCAATGGCAGGCATTTTAAAATTGTCTCACTGGAACCGCATTGCCAACCCCTGGCATAAGATATATATAAAAAGGGCAACTTATGGTCCAAAAACAAATGTGTCATTAAAGACTAAGAAATGATCAAAAAAGGTTCGATTTATATGTACATATAGTTTATTTTGCAGTAACAAAAACATAGAATTATTGTACTGAAATAAAAAGAATATGTATGTTAAAGAGTTTATTAACATAATAACAATTATTCATTGCTGCTTTCAAAAATTATCCTTTTTGTTTTTTTGTTGGGGAAATAATACTACTATCACTATCGCCGTAAAAAAATAAATAAATAAATATTTTTATTTTTTTTAAACTGTGTTAAACAGAAACCATGTAAATTGAGGGATGGGTGTATATATGTTAGGGCTTTAATATAATTTTTTAAAACACAACAGATATGTCTAAAATAGCTGTATGTGTGACTCACGCACAAAGAAAGTCGTTTTACTCCTCAGCTTCCTCCACTTGCGCGTATCAGCCCATGATTCACCAAAGACAGGTCGCTACGCAGCAATACCTGTATACGTAGACGAAGGTTAATTTCCGAAGTTCGGTGAAATGTCATTATTATGGGCCTGGGTGCCAGTCGGACAGTACAGATCCGTCGACAATTGGACAACTTGGGGCCCTTTACCCACTAGGAAAAGAGAAGCATAAAATTTAACCAGTTCAGTTCTCCTTCGACATTCACGGGGATTAGGGTTGTGTTTTATGAATATTTCTTCACCCCCTAATGTTAACAGTGATAACCAGATATTTAGGCATTGGCATTTGGTACCAAGTTTGTTGGTTCAAGTCCCATTCTGGCATGGATAAATTTAGATGCTCAGAATTGGCTTTAAACTCTTTTGTTCCAATCTAATTATTATTTTGGCCTGACAATGACTGAATGGCTAGGGTGCTGGCATTCTGTACCAGAGTCTGTGGGTTTGAATCCCACTCTTGGCATGGACACTTGTAGCCATTCGGAATCGGCTTTAAGCAATAGGTCCCCATCTAATTAGCCCTCGTGTAGCAAATGTTGACCGTAGCACTGCAAACCAAACCAATCCAATCTAATTATCTCTCCTTTTTCAGAAGGTGACCACAGCAGTCTCAATCAACAAACCTAAACTTTACTCTTAATACTGCAGACCAGGCCTGCACAACTTGAAATGTGATGAGGGCCATATTACTTTATGAAAAGCTGTTGTAGGCTGCAAGAAAATAGGATAGATGTGAAAGCGAATAATATTTTATATTTGATTGAAATGATGCTGACTAATTTTAAATTGCTTAATGCATATTCGTATTATTTTTCTGTCATATTTTAAAAGCCTGGAACTAGTATTGTATAGAATTATCATAAGAAAACTAAACAGTTGTGCCAATTGTTTTTATTGTGTACTTTGCAGTCATTAACATCTTTTTATGTTTTTGTTTTGAGGTGTCTTTTGGAAAAACTGTATTGTAATAGCATTTATCATGAAAAACTTCTGTTTTATGCTCTTTTCTTCAAGTGGTGTGATAATGTATTTTTGGGGGCTAAATCAATGCTTAACTTATCAAATCTTATTATTTTATTTTAATTTAGGACAAGTGACGGTAACAAGAAGTATCAGTGACCTAAATTCAATTAGTGTTGAAGTTGACAGTGTAAATTCATCTCCCGGGGTTCCTAGAGTATGTATTCTTTTAGTATAATAAGCATTACTGTAGCCTTCAACTTCATAGGATTTGTATACATTTAGAGTGGCCCTTTATTATGTATTCTACTTTCCTTCAGACTAATGGAGTGATTGTTTTATGCATTACTAGCTGAATACATGTGCTTCGCTATGGAGTACATTCAAATTAAATTCAATGATCAATGTCTGCAATTAATGCCAAAAAAATAGAAAATAAATATATTTATGATACATACAACAGTCAATGTATGCAATAAATGCCAAATATATATATATATTTATAAAAAAATTGTAACGGATATTTTTATAGACAAAATAATGTAGAAGAAAAAATTCAAATTAAATCTAATAGAACATACTAAAGAATATAGTACAATTTGAGGAACATTGCTTTTACTGTATTTTAATATCTTTTTGGATAATGTCCAATCGTCTGCCGTATTAGAAAGAAAAAAAAAATTTTTTTGTCAATTTATATCGTTGTTATGCACATGACTCAAAATTAATTTAAAGTATCACAAAAAGAAAAGAAACTATGTGATCAGTGTTTAATAAATTAAATTCTAAAGATTAATCTTTAAAAATTCACCAAAAATCAGAAAATGGAGGTAAAGATTCGAAAAAGATTTCATTTTAAAGGAATTTTTATGATCTTTCTTGTGATATAAATTTTATAACCCTCAGATTATTATTTTAAATGCAAACTTAAAATAAGTTACAAAAACGGTTTAAAAATTTAATTTAAAAAAATCTAAGAAGAATTTTTCAAAAATCTTTCTTAGTGCACCCCTACACTATAAGAAGAATCACCATGCAAAATTTCAGCCCTTTAGGTCCAGCAGTTTGGTCTGTGCATTATCTGTCAGTCAGTCAGTTACAGAACTGCTTTATATATAGAGATTATAATGAATGAGTATCAAGTCTCAAGTAGATCTTTAAAATAAACTAAAGATATTCTACTGTATATTTTTAAGTCTGTAAATCTTTTGGAAAGTTTCCTCAAGGGTTTAGCTTTTACTGAACATATTTTTGTTACATAATTTTTTTTACTTAAACCAGTTTATTTTAATGATCATGACTTAGTTCATTCTTTAGTACTGTATAATGTGTGTATACTAAAATAAGACAAGATTTCAAAAATCCTACAATAGATAGAAGAATAAAATGATAATTTTTTAACAGTGTTTGACCCAAACTTTGTTTGCAAGTAAATAAGAGCTATGCTTTCCTTTAAAGGCAATCTTCTTATTCCATGAATGGTTCATGTTGTATAATGTCATGTTTAGGTATGACATGACACTGGATGGGCATAATTAAATTAACTGTAACTAAGAGTTTTATCTTGCTTGTGAAGACAAAATCCTCATAAATAAAAGTTGACCAGTTAGTCTATATGTCATGTAAATCTGTGAATTGTACCTCTTAATATACTATATATAACACTGAATGCCAGCATTTGTTGCTATTAATGACAATTGTGGCAGCATGAGTGCAAAATATCTTTTATATATCTTTGCACTGAGAGCTTGAATGTGACATACATCCCTCGGATGGCAACTTTCTTTGCAAATTACCCTTGCATTGGCATAAAAATTAACTATTGTAAGATGGGGTTACTTTGTGACAGATTTTAAGTTTTTTCCTGTCACAGCCGATCAGTTTTAAAAGCAGCCCCAAAAAACAAATGCAAAACATTGGTACATCCTTTCTGTACATAGTAATGTACAGTGGAATCTCGCATAACGAGCGTAATTCGTTCTAGAGTCTTACTCATAATGCAAAACACTCGTTAAGTGAAACAATTTTTCCCATATAAATTAATGTAAAATACAATAATGCATTCCATGCCAAAAAATACGCAAAACTTTTTAGATGTAACGCTTATTATTTGAAGAAAATTTCTTATACATAAATTCTTAAGGAGCAAAATCATCCATATGTAGTTTACTATTTATGAATTTATGACACATAACTAATTTTTTTATTAGAAAGCTATCTAGCGACATTTGTTTTTCTCGACGCTTCAAAATTTGCTGAAAATGTGTCACCGCACTGTCATTGAATAAATTTATAGAACACATAGCCACCGTCTTATCAGGGTGGTGCTTTGTAACTTACAATGCAACAATTTCCCATGCTTTCATCATTTCTTTTATTGCACCAGAAGACTGTTTGTTAGCTGTTTCTTCGTCCTTCTCCACTGACAAATTCTCCTCTACAACTGCTTTCTTGGAAAGACACTGCAATTCTATTAGCTGTTCAGTGGTCAGCTCTTGGTTGTGCTCTTCCACAAGCTCCTCAATATCATTGTTATCCTCCAGTCCCATGATATTTGCTTCTCGAACCATCCATGACTACCCTTAAATACTTATTTTTCGGCCGTTGATGATCCTGGTGACATGAAGATCCGAGTGACGTGAATAGGGGGACTTCCTTCCACGTCACTCGTTATGCGAAATGTTCGTTAAGCAAGCCATTTTTTATGATTTTTTTTGCTCGTTATGCAAAATACTCGTTATGCGAGGTGCTCGTTAAGCGAGGTTCCACTGTATTGCACTAACCTGGATCTTTAATTACCATTGAGAAATTAAAGTTAAAATGTGTTACAAAGTTGCCCTGCCGAGTGGGGCTATTTTGTGACATTGTGTTTTCGCTTTGAAATCCAAGAGGAAAAATTACTTGACACAAAGTTAGACAGTAAAATGCTTATCAAAAGCTTGATACACAATCATATTTACCTATTACAAATATTGGATAGCTTTACCTATATCTTTGACATCAAACAGACCTCGGGTGCCCAGGGCAGCCATCAGTTCTTTGAGAAGATGAAGAAATTCATCTTTCAGCATATTCTGCTCCTTTGGGTAGTTTTTTTTTCCAGATACTCAATACTTCTTTCTCTCCAGTGGTACTTTAGGTCAGTGCTCCCCAATCTTTTTAATCGCCGCGGACAAGTCAACGTTTGATAATTTTACCGCAGCCCGCTGAGGAGGGCTATGACTGCAATTTTAATTCATAATCTTGAAATGTTTAATAACAATAAACTAATTTAAAATAGTTATAAGATTTCTTCTGTTACAAAGGTATAAATTAGCACAAACCTGACAAAGTCGCACTAACCCGAGAGAAATACACCACAGAAAATAAAATGGAAATAATTTAATGTTCTTTGGGCAGCCCGGTACCATTTGATCCATGGACCGCTACTGATTCATGGCCCGTCGGTTGGGGACCACTGCTTTTGAGGACAGAAAAATGCAACATCAAGCGACTGGAGCAGGTGGATCGACTTTGTGGGTTATTTTGTGACGGTGTCAATATGTCATAAAGTAACCCTGTCACCTTTCAATATTTAGGTTATGTTCTCATATCTCTTGGAAATATCACTACACAAAAGTTATATTGCTGCACAATCTAACCAACATATTGACAATAAAAAATAATTAACTGTGGTAGTTAGTTATATAAGGTCTTAGCCTTTAGCACACAAAGTTTCCAAAGTTTGAGTCAACAGCTTGACAATAGGTTTCAACAATACACTGGCCAGCGAAGACAAATGGCATGCAGAAGTTTTGGACACTGTCCCCTAGGTGTCTCTGTATGACAGACAAGCTGTTGGTGCTGTTCTTTACCTTCCTGGTATCACGGACACGGTGCAAGATCCTAAATACGAAAAAATTACTATGTGTCACATAGTTACCCCTGCAGTCATAAAGTAACCCTAACTTACGATACCCTTCTTTTTCTTTTGTTCTGGAACTAGCAGTTATGTGTATTATGGGCACAATTTTTACTTAATAGGTGTTTCTGTCATAATAATGAGGATTGAGTTATTTTTGACTCCCATTACTATGTTCTTTATGATTCTCTCTTTTAAAATGCTGTTATATTTTTTAATAATATATGCTTGATAAAGTCATGCAGCTATGTAATAATTATTATAATTCAAATTTAAAACCTGAGAATATCAATATTAATTAAAACATTGACATGCAGAGACATCCTGAAGAAGAAATCACAGTTGAATCTCTGAAGAGAATGTTGGCTGAATCACCTACCGCCAAACGTCAAGCTGAAGAAGAGCGTAGATTGCGTATCATTGATGAATTTAGAACTGCTGCCTTTGAAGACTTGGTTGCAAAAGCAGAACAACAGGTAATATACAGTAACAGTGTCATATATTAACAGATAACTTTTACGCTTCATATCCATTTGAATTTTATTTCAAACTGTTTTGTTGGGTTTTTTTCTATCAGCAAGTTTTGTAGATTAAGGGAAATGATAATTCTCTGTTCTGGAGATTATTTTAACACATGCCGATAAATATGTAAGGGCAGCCTTAGCCTTCCAAATTATTTCAGTAATTTTCTGGCTTCATGGGTTAATTTAAAATTGATGGTTGGTAGTAGGTTTGGGATTAAGTGTAGAATGGGATTGAGCATTTGGAGATAATTTGTAGAAACTTCATTTAAAAATTTTACTTTCGATAGAACAAATAGTCTGGGTTAATACAGTCCTAAAAAGCTCTTAAGAACTCAATTCCTGTTTTTAAAAAGTACTTATTTTTAATTCAAGGTGGATACTTTTTTTTGCTTACTTTCCAATCCTTAATATTTTTTTGGATAACGTCCAATTGTCTGCCACATTAGGAAGAAAAATATATATTTTTCTTGTTAATTTATTTCGTTGTTATGCATGTGACACAAAATTAGTTTTAAAGTATATCAAAAATAAAAGTAACCACATGATCAACATTTAATAAATTAAATTCTAAAAATTAATCTTTAAAAATTAACCAAAAATCAGAAAATGGAGGTAAATATTTGAAAAAGATTTCAATTTAAAGGTTATTTTATAATCTTTCTCGTGAAAAAATTTTTATAACCCTCAGATTATTATTTTAAATACAAACTTAAAAGAATCTTACAAAGACAGCTTAAAAATTTAATTTTAAAAAATCTTAGAAGTTTTTTTCAAATATCTTTCTTAGTGCACCCCTACACTATTAGAAGAATCACCATGCAAAATTTTAACCCTTAAGGTGCAGTGGTTTGGTTTGTGTGTGATCTGTCATTCAGTCAGTCTGTTACAGAACTGTTTTATATATAGATTAAAACCAAGTATAAATATATTTTATAAATCTATAATACCTCAAATACAGAGCTAAAATTACATACGTAATGAGCTTCAAAATCCAACTTAGTCTCATGGATGGATGTTACTGTTAGAGTGATTCTGACAGATGTTACCATTTACGGGTTAACCTCTTAACTAAAAGTAAATATTCGAACATAGCTAGATAATTATAGGAAGAATGTAGTCAAAAAATAAACAGAAATGAAGTACTCAGGGCTCTATGCACTATAAAGCAAGATTCTGTAGTAGTGCCGGAACTGAACCAGAAATTCAGGTTAGTTAGAGTAAATCGTCAGAGTTCGAGTAATCGAGGTAAATCGAGGCTGGTTGAGTTCCGGCACTACTACAGAATCTTGCCTTATGGTGCTTAGAGCCCCGAGTGCTTGATTTCTGTTTATTTTTTGTTTATATTCTTCCTATAATTATCTAGCTCTGTTGGAATATTTATTTTTAGTTATATTTGTCCCTTTTCAATATGAGGATTTGCTGCAACTGCACAATCTTTTATTGAAAAGTAAAAAGTTTTCAATGCTATGGTAGGTTTTCAGTTAATTTGTTTGGCAGTCTATGCTAGCTTTATAAACTTTTTTGTTTGTGTTGAATTGTTTACATTATTATACTTTAACCTCTTTACATAATTAGTGGTTTAAAAAGGTGTTTTGCATCTGTTAATGGTAACTTTATTTTCTCTTTCAGACTGTTGATCTTCAAAATAAGTTGAATGAAATATTTGGAAAAGTTCCTGCAGCAGTTGATATATCTTCCAGACCCAATTCTCCCCACCCAAATAGTCGTGATGAACACAGACAAGCACCCCTCGCACCACCTGTCTATAACATCAAATTTCCAAGCAACTTTATTTATTAAAATAACATTTTAAACTGAACTATAACACAGTTATTTATTTTACTGAAACATAATACAATCCATGCTTATTCTAGTAAATTTCCTGTCAATAAAAAATATTTGCTGTGTTATTGAAAAATACAGTAAACTTGTTATATTGAAAGCTAATAAAGTTTCATAACTTTTTTTACTTTAATGAGAATATTACCATATCACCAAATAAAAATAATTGGGTTACAAATTTAAATATTTGCCTAAAAATGAGTTTCAAATTAAAGATAATTATGACGAGAATCTCACTAAATACAACAAACTTATATAATGAATTGCATCCTGCTGATGAAATAAAAATGGGACGTCATAAATATTTATCTAGTATCTATTACAGAATAATACTATAAAGAAATATTTTGTCAAATCTTGATTGAAATGGAGTATACAGGGTGTTGCTGAATTCGACCGACAAATTCAGAGGGGTGATAGTAGGCATAAAGACGAGCAATAATCACATAGGAATGTATGACCGGAAACACAAACCTGATGAATAAACAGGAAATCCAACATAAATAAAGCATAAAATAGCAGTAAGGTTTCACCTTACTGCTATTTGCAATTTATTTTTGTTGGATTTCCTGTTTATTCCTCGAGCACAAAGGTTTTGCCTTTTCTTTTCACAAACCTGATGCTGGAGGGCGCTGTTTACTTAATCAGACCATACCTCTTACCAACCCCACTGGATGGCCAGAAATGTTGCATTTTTCTGGAGGAGGTAGAAAACTCAAAAACAAAACAGAATCACATAGGAATGTATGGCCGGAAATGCAAACCTAGTCAACTAGAGGATAAACAAAGATGCAGAAATGTTGACTTTTCATTTCTGCATCTTTGTTTATCCTCTAGTTTACGAGGTTTGTGTTTCTGGTCATACATTCCTATGTGATTATTGCTTGTCTTGATGCCTACTATCACCCTTCTGAATTTGTCAGTCGAATTCGGCAACACCCTGTATATACACTATTTCAATCAAGAATTTATTAAAATATACCTGTATAATTTATTGTATAACTGAATTCGGTACTTTCAATTTAGCTATGAAACTTTTAAGTATATTTTGGTTATAATAATAATAATAATAATAATAATGTCTCGAACACACATAAACAGGAGACATTTTTTCTTAGCCAGATTAAGATCCTCAACTTCTGTTTTAAATTCCATAAGATGTCAATTTTTTTCGTTTCTTCTACATATGTGTAATATTCAAAGCTAGTAAAAAAAATACTTAAAGATTAGTAAGGAATTATAGTAAACTGCATAGAAAAGGAATACGTGTTATTAATTTTCAGCTGCTTTGTTTCTTTTTGCATACAATTTAGAATAGAGAAAACAAGATGAATATATTTAGGAAAATGAAAAGAATGGTAAATTGCAAAGAGGAAGAAATGAAGTAATAATACATCCCTTAAGTTATTTTTAAACTTCTCTAGTGATTCAAGAAATCAGAATAGAGTAGAATCAAACCTTTGTGTGTGTGAAATGTTTTTCCCAAACTTAATTAAAATTCCAGCCTTATGTGTTATCTCTGTTTAATATCAGTATCAGCTTCTTCTTATATATTACACAAAAACATATATTTGTTAAGGAATGGTGAGATTAAAAGAAAATGTATTACTGAGAAGGTTAGGTTTTGTTTTCCCTGAAACTTCTATCAAAAAGAAAACTCTAAAAATGCATTATTAGCCATTTTCATTATAGCAAGCTGTTACTGTATTTCTATACCCATAAATGTTACAATGCCTTTACTGTAAATTTCATGTTTTTAAAGATATTTGTCTTTGTTCCTTTCAAAGGTGTTTTTAATCAATCATTTATATTGTAACTATATAAATATTTATTTATGTTTTACTTTTGTTTTGTTTGAATGAAATATATTTTACTTGTTGTTTATGGTTTTGTTTTAAAATATGCCTTTTTTAAGGTATAAAATATTTATATATATCAACTTCATAGGATTAATTTTGACACAAAATTAACAGCTTTGAAGAGCTGCTAATACAAAATGTAAAGCTATTGTATAAACAGGGCCCGATTTAGAAAATTCTTGACTATATGCACAACTCGGGATGGGGGCCCTCTAACACTGATGTGGACGTAAAATTTCCAAAATTGACAAAAAAAAATAGAATCATTGTGAAAGTACCATTTTACCAAGAATTGGCTATTTGAAGTTTATAAGTCTAGAACATTATCAAATAACAAAAAGCAATACAACATATTAACTTCATCATTAACACCAATACAATGCAACCAGAAATACTTTATTAACCCCTTATATACACTATAACATACATATGATGAAATATACATATAACTTTACATATGATGAACCAATCAATCAAATTTGAAAGGATATATATATATATATATAATTTCTATTAAAAATTTGGATTGGGAATTTTTTCTTTTAAAATAAAAATTTTGGGGGAGCTCCTAGGCCGAGGCCTAAAGGAAAATCCGGGCCTGTGTATAAAAATGTTTATTTATTTGTAACATGAAAGATGTGTATATGAAAATAATTCGAAAAGTTGCGCTTAACATAGGTTATACATTGTTAAAAAGTTGTTCATATTTATCTGTACATTTGTTTGAAATGTTATCTTACAGAATTATATAGCAAGATGTGGTATAAACGTATTTCGTTTTATTCAATCTATGAAAATATATTAATCTGAGACATAGTCTAGTAACTCTGTAGCAATTTCTTTTCTGCATCTATGCAATATATTAATATATTCATTTCAGGAATGTTTTCTATTCAAATTATACAATTAAATTTAGCAAACATCACAAAATCAAACTTTTACTGGGGTAATTATTATATTATACATGAATATTATTTATATTCTTTAACCAAAGAAAATGTTTCTGTAAATAAACTTTATATCTATTTCTGTACATACATATCTACACATAAATATATTTATATATGTTATCCTTGTTTAAAGAGTTTATTTCAAGTATTTTATGCAATAAATCTTTTATTTAATATTTAAATTTTACATTCGTTATGCATTCTGTAAACAAATTTTCCCCCGTTCTCATAATGTCAAACATTGTAAAGAATTTTTTTCTGTAAAATTGTTAAGTATTTATTCCTTCCGTACTTAGATGTTTTTTTCATAATTATGCTTTATTAATAGTAGTAAACATAAATCAATGTTTATGAAATACCAATTATTAAGCATTATTTGACAACAAATGTAAGTTATGAGTAGAAATAGTATTTCTGAGGTTTTGTTTCCTTTATTTAAAAAATGACAGTATTATGTTTATTTATGCCATTTCTGTAATTTTATTTTCTAGCACATTGCCATCAATAAATGTTGAAAATAAATATGTCTCACTCTTTTTATTGTAGAATAGTTTGGCAAAAAACAAGCATTTTTTATTTTTCCAGTTACATCATATATACTCCAGAATTCTTTCAAATTAATGCTATGTTTACAATATTGTGTAAATGATATCTAGTGATATGATAGTTCTCATCCAGTATGACCACACATACTTATGCACTTTGGCAGAAATTTAATCATATCCTGTCCCCAAGACATATGTCATAATTTATTTATTTTTATTTTGTGATGTCTTCATTAGCCTTAACGATTCATTTTCTGAACATTTTACTTTGAACTAGCCTCCTAGCTATCCAATCACTTGACACTCGAATCACAGTTCACTTGAATTAAAAATTTTTTCCCTTTTAACTGCCAAAAAATCGGTACATCTTCAAATGATCTATTTATGATTAAAAAATTTGAATTAAAAGTATGAAAAATAGAAAAATAATTAAAAATTAGACACACAATGAAACATTTCTTTTCAGTGATTCATTTTTTAGTGAGAATCATGCTGTGTTTACATCATAAAACATGGCAGTTACGTTTTGCCTGGTGGAGTATGCATTTAGATTTGAAATATCTCTAAAACTATTAAAGTAACAGAATAAGTATATGCAGAAAAAATTATCAGCTTTTAAGCTCTTTCTAAATATGTAAAATTTATGTACTTTCTTAAAAAAAAAATGCATTGATTTTAACATTTAAAACATGGCGGTTGCATTTTGTATTGGTGGCGTATGCATTTAGAATTGAAATATCTCTAAAACTATTAAAGTAACAAAATAAGTGTACCAAAAAATATTATCAGTTTTTAAAGCTCTTTCCAAATACAGGTAGCCCTCCTACAGCACGGTTTCGCTCTAACATGATAGGATAAATTGTGGGAACCCTCTTATAACACTGCAACCTGTAATATGGTTTCGCTCTAACACGATAAATAAATTGCGGAAACCTTTGTACAACACCGTACTTTTACAGCACTAGATAACATGATTTTTGTTTAACACATTTAAAAACCGAATTACCTTAAAATAATGACTGTAAGGAATAATGAACTATACCGGCTTTACATGAAAATGTATAAACAAATTATAATTTATTCATTTATAATTCTATAAAATTACAAGAAGGCCTAAGCTCAGCTGAAAATCTTGAATCATTTTTCCTGAATGCAGACCCTTCCACTGAAAGAAGCCAAAAATTCAAAAGGGAGATACAAAATTGTCTATCTCCATACCGTGAATCTACAATGACCTTGTAAGAACCAGCAAATAAACCAAAATTACAGATTTTTTAAAGAAGATAGAAGGTGCAAAAAATCTAAATAAAGAAAAAGGTTCTGAAAGTGAAGGTGATATTGTTCAATCGAAAAAACATTCTCGCTTGATTTTATTGAACAGTGATGAGGAAGAAATTTTTTAAATTAAGGTCGCATTAAATGAAAATATTTTTTTGTTTCTTTTAGTTTTGTGTCGTACATACATTTATATTTTTAATAAAAATTAAGTTGCTTATATGGAATTTTTAAAAAAAAAGTTTGTTTTTAATAAGTTTTCGGAACGTAACCCCCCTCTTTTGAACTGTGTCTGGGTCTCATATAACATGGTTTCACACAACATGGCATTTTCTAGGAACCTATATACCGTGTTATAGGAGGGTTACCTGTATGTAACATTTATGTACAGAGTGTCCATAATTAAAGTCCCACTTTCAAAAGGCTGCAAAAAAAGAACCACTGGTCAGAATGACTTCAAATTTGAACTGAATATACTGGAAGAAGGGGGAAACGATTTGGCATAATAAAAAAAAAGTTCCAAAATGTATCAATAGATGGTGCTGTAACATTTTGGAACTTTTCTTTTTATTATGCCAAATCGTTTCCCCCTTCCAGTATATTCAGTTCAAATTTGAAGTCATTCTGACCAGGTTCTTTTTTTGCAGCCTTTTGAAAGTGGGACTTTAATTATGGACACCCTGTACTTTTATGAAAAAAAAAATGTATCAATTTCGACATTTTCAAACATTGCCGAATTTCATAACGAATGCCATACCGGAAACGGTCTACCCGGAATTATTCCCCATTTCCGGCCAATGAAGTTTTGCTTTTATTTATATAGATGTGAAATCCACAACTTAAAAAAAAAACTTTTTTTGAGGGGGTGGGGGGTAATATTTTACCATTTTTCGTTAAAATAAAGACTGAGATAGTTTCGATTTCCTACATGTATTATCTCTTAAGAAGTCAGCCAAATGAATTTCTTTGGCAGGTCATCTAAGTACTGTCCACCTCTGGAAAGAAGAGACCTAGCACTGGTTTTAAGATTTCTGCCTCGGAAAGTTTTGAAATGAGGGGTCGAGAAAAATTAATTCCCCGTGAGCAGTAGCCATGAAAAGTATTGATTGTTGTTAAGGCATTAAGAAAACAAGGGAATGTTTTGCTTTTCCATTTTCATGCAATCAATGTATTTAACTTTTAACCTTGCATCATACAACTTACTGTTTCCCGAAGTAATGTGAGGAAGTTTCACAATTCCCCAATAAAATTTAGATTCATTGTTTTATAAATAGTGGATCTCAAAAAAAATTTTCATTATAGATATCCAGAAATTTGTGTTTTTGACTTTTTTAGCATCTTTTTTTACCAAAGAAACCGCAAATTTTTTGCTACAGTTTTGTTTTCATTTAAAATAATAAGTCTATCAATCATATTAATAAGTAAGGCAAACATAAAACAAAGACTTCCAGAAACCAACCACAGCATGAATAAATAACTGTAATTACACTTTTAAAGTAGCGTTTTAGAATTATAGATTTTTTTTTCATTGCATATATTGTAGAGAATCTGCATTTAGTGTTTGAATTTATGGAATTTTGTGTAAAAAGTTTAAATGATGTTTTGCTCCTGAGAATAATTGGTGAATAATTTCTAAAAGTAAAATTTTCCGAAAATCAAATAATTTTAAAATTTTGATAAGTAAATAAGACAATGGAAAGAAATTAAAAAATTTTTTTAATTCATTAGAATTAAACTATAGTTTAATAAACTATAGCTTAATTATAGAGCAATTTGCCAAAGATATTCTGGTAAATCTGCCTTTTTGTTGGTAAAGGAGACAAGGTCTGCATTAAAATAAACTCTGGGAAGTCCCACCAAAGGATTTATAAAAAGTTTCAGAGTGTCCTTCGACACTAGTGTCAATGTCGCCCATTTGGTAAGCCAGGGAAAGGGGGCTGTTTCTCTTTTATCTTTGATATCCTGTCGAGTTATGAAGAAACATAGAGGTACGATTGTGAGTACCAAAACTGTACTTACTACAAAACTGTACTGTTTTTTAAAAGTTTGAGTTCAGAATTTTTAAAAAAATTCATCTAACTCAAATTTTATGCTCTGTCAAATAGGAGTTTGATGTTATCTTTTCAAAATCTCATAACTTGGTTTCCATAGCCATATTTCTTACCAGTTTAAAAGTTTTAACAAAAACTAGAAAGATCTTGTTGAGCTACAAATTTAAAACATGGAAAATAAACATACGAAATCAAAATTTAAAATTATAGAGCAAATCCTGGCAAATAATATTCAATTACCATAGAGTTGAAAATTTCCTTTCACCATTAGCAGTAAATGTGTATTCCCCTCCATTTGTCTCTAGTAAACACTTCCTTTAATTTGGTAAATGATAAACAATTGGCAGAAAATGAAACCTGTTGTTCAGTCAGTTTCAGTCAGTTACAGTTGTACAGTTTATTACAGTATTTTCACAGTTTAACTCTATGCCTTAAAGTTAGTGATTGTAGATCACATTCATAAGAAATATTTCACCTAGGCAGCTGTTAAGTAGGCCAGTAATTAGGCGGGCTGCACTTAACTGAACATACTCAAGCTTAAGTAGGAGGGTAGGTAAGCACAGGAGTAGACCTCTGAACCAAATTCCAAGATGGGCCTTATATGGGAAATATAAGTAGATCTAAGAGTATAAGCATCCGCTCCCCAATCAGTGCCAGAGATATATTTTAGGATATTCAGCCTTTTCCTGCCTCTTGAAACCAAATTTTCAATATGCCTATTACTTAGCAATTCTGGATCAAGGCCCAAATAAGTAGGCTGTTTAATGTACGGTAGTAATTGTCCCATCATGTGATATCTGGATGATAATTGTGAAGCTTTCAATTTAAAGTGAAGAAACAAACATAAGATTTAGAGACATTAAATTGTAATTTATGTGGGTTAGTAAATCTCACCACCTCAGGTAGGACAAGATTGATATTGTTTTCAATTTGTTCAATGTTTCAGTTAGAGTTCCATAAAATGATGTCATCAGCACCTTAAAATGTTATGATGACTACTACTGTTATTATCACTACTGGAAAATCACATATACCTTTACAGATTTTTTAAACAAATTATAAAATTTGGACATTTTCTGCTATTTGAATTTTTAAAAAAATTCATCTAACTCAAATTTCATGTTCTGTCAAATAGGAGTTTGATGTTATCTTTTCAAAATCTCATAACTTGGTTTTCATAGCCATATTTCTTACCAGTTTAAAAGTTTAACAAAAACTAGAAAGATCTTGTTGAGCTACAAATTTAAAACATGGAAAATAAACATACGAAATCAAAATTTAAAATTATAGAGCAAATCCTGGCAAATAATATTCAATTACCATAGAGTTGAAAAGTTCCTTTCACCATTAGCAGTAAATGTGTATTCCCCTCCATTTGTCTCTAGTAAACACTTCCTTTAATTTGGTAAATGATAAACAATTGGCAGAAAATGAAACCTGTTGTTCAGTCATTAACAGCTGTTCCTTGGGGCAAATGCTCTTGTTTGGCAACAATCCCCTCCTCACCACATCCTGGGCTTTGGCCAAGGGTTAGAGATGAAATCCCGTTGACCCTCACTTTCCATCCCTCATAAAAAAAATTCAAAAATGAACCCTTCAGTGACTGGTCTTCCAGCGATTTTCTCCTCAGAGGAGACCAGTACTTATGCATTACGGCAGAAATTTAATCCTATCCTGTCCTTAAGACATATGTCATCATTTTTTTATTTTGTGATGCCTTCATTAGCCTCAATGATACATTTTCTGAAAATTTTATTTTGAATGTGAAACCCACAACTTTATTTTATTGGGGGTAGGGGATATAATGTTTGAGATAATTTTGTTTCCTATTTCAGGAAATAATGAATTATTTCCATCAGGAAATAATTATTCATTATTTCCTGAGAAGTCAACTAAATGAATTTCTTTTGCAGGTCATCCAAGTAGTTCAATGAAAGTTAGTCATGATTTGAACTTCTGATTATAAAGCAAAAGGCTGATACACAAATTTGATTTCTAAGTTCATTAATTAGTTCTCATATTGTGGGATTACCAGTAAAACACATTAAGTCAAAATTATCGATTTTCAGCTTTTCTTGAACAGAAAAATGAAATGTTTCTACTGGTGAAACCCACTAAGTCATGTTTATTTAGTTCACTTTTTTTTTCAGTTTTGTAATCACATTAAGTACTCTAGCCTAGTAGTTTGTATAGGTGAAACACACTAACCATCCTCAGGATAATATAAATTAAGCATATGAGAGCCAAGACTGGTTCATAGTTAGCAAAAAAAAAAAAATTTAAATGCCAGTGCTATAACTTTATTTGATTTAATAATATTAGTACCAAAGAAGTTAAAAGAAAAAAAAATCTTTGATTAGCGCTTTCTCAAAATCATGTTTTTTTTTCTTTTGACTTGGTGTGTTTCACCTGTAACCCCATGATATAAGAAGATCAGAAAGTTCCCAAGCCTTAAAATATTAAATATTCAAAAAGTAATACAATAATAGATGGACAATCAACGCACTAAGATATGAAAATGTTTTATTTGAATGAATTATAACTACAAATAGAATTCACCGAAAATGAGCAATATGTACACACTGTTATATGTACATAATTTACATATATTATGATCACTGTCATATACTATACAAAAAAATCTAGGAAAACATAATATACATTATTATCGTCATCATAGCAGAGAACAGACATAAGTGAGAATCATAAATAAAGGATAATATATTCAAAAGTTAATTGTTTTCCTTTTAATCATTTACTGACACAAAGTCATCTAATTTTTGAACCTATATATATTTTAAAATACCTAATAAGGCAATATCACAATTACAAAGGAAGTGGAAAAACTCAAGTCTATTTCAAAGTTACTTGATGTCACGTAGTTGACCAATGTACATACATAATACATATATATATATGTGTTTGTGTGCATATAATACACAAAACATACTTATATGTTAGCACAAAAAGGGAAAAAGATAAGTTTTAGCTTAAAATAAAAATATTAAAGAATAAAGACAATGGACATCGGACAGCATGTTATTTATATAAACGCGACTCATTGCTCTGGAAGAAAACAGTATATTCTCTTAATACTGTTTTCTTCCAGAGCAATGAGTCGCGTATAAATTAGTGTAGAACTGATATGGACATTGGAAAAAATATATAAATGTGCTTGAAATATAGGCATTTTAATTAAAACCTAAAATAAAATCATAAAAAAAAAAACTTGATTTAAAACTTTCAACTTAATTTTAAAAAAAAAAAGATTGGTTAATATTTTATATATAACATGTGCAATGTAAATTATACCCAGAAAATTAAAAAATAAAATAAATATTGTCTACATTGATGACTCAATTTTAGGTGTTTAACAGATTTAAAAAAAAATTTCATGCCTTGCTTTCATTGAACATTTTTTAAGACAGAAAATGGTGTGTGTGCGTACATATATATATATTATGCAATCTATTACAACTTTTATTTCCTTTCAATAATATTCCTGTTCAAATCCTGATAACCATATCAGCAGAAAAACATTTTTAATTGCAATAACTAATTAAAAAAGAATACTTAATACATACCTAGTTATTAGGTAAACAAAAAAATATATGTTGAACAAATTTTAAATTTTGCTTCCTTGCTTAATATCTCAGCAGAATCAAATAATCTACAAACAAAAATATTTTTTTCATTAAAGAAAAATTTTAGTGTCATACACTAATTATTTAGAAATTTTGTTTGCTTGTCTGTTCATCATCATTTTTCGATAGGCCTCTTTACCATGAAGAGTCTGTCTGAACTGGGAAACAGTATCATCGGGCGGTAGGGGCAAATCGTAAAATCGCACTGTTTTAATACACTCTGAAAGATAATGCGGAGCTATCTGGGTAAACTCATGAGATAATCTAAACACTTCAGCCTCAGTTTCATCCCTAAGAACATTTAAGTATATGTCAACAGCTTGATGATAAGGATACAAGAGCAATTCCTCTTGCTTTTCCTTCAGAGCAAGTAGATATAAGGTACTCTTAATTAAGACATTTGTAAATGCATCACTGATAGGCCGTGTTGTGTAGAACTCAAACTCCGCATCCTTTGACACGCATTTGTTTCGATTATATAAAAGTTGTTGAGGAACTTTCAGGTACTTAACAAGACAACTGTCTAAAGAACTGACATATTTAAAGATTACCTCATCCGTAGACCTTTGCATATTTATTAAGTAATCTGCAAGTTGGGTGTCAAACACATTATTAAGTGTCGTTTGAAATAAGTGTTCTAAGCTATCTGCAGGTTCTCTGCAATCGTGAACAACTTTTTCAGTGTATTTGTCTTCAAATATTCCTTGTAGACCTCGGTGAAAAGCTGCAACTCCCATGCTGTCTATATCAAACAGAAATACACATTGAGGTGTGGCTATGCAGATCCAACTCAGGCTTCCGCTGCGGGATATTTCAGAACCGTGAAATGATACTCCTATAGTGTTCAATTTTGCAATGTAATTAATTGCACGAAAGAATGCCGCGCCAATCGACTCTATAATGCAGTAATCGTCAGGACAGGAACTTTTGAGATGTGCGGGCAAATGTTCGTAACAGAAAATACTTGTGTCGTCTAAGATAACAGAGTTATCAACTCTTGACTTTTTCTCTAAATCACCATTCGAGAGTTCTTCGCCTACGGAACATAACTTCGAAACATCTAGAATAGTACTAGAATTTTCGAGTAGTTTGTAGGACAAAATATCACGAAATTGAATATACATTGTACCCATGTATTTACGTGACGGACGAAAATATACATGTTCGAACGCAGCACGCTTCCCTTTCAGCTGCAAAATCTTTAAAATACCTTCAAATTCTCCATCTGCTGTAGTAAATATTAGCTTGGAATCCAATAAATCAATAAGAGTTTCTACGTCTAAATCCATGTTGAAAAGAAATATAAGAAGCGGCTATCTTCTGGACGAGAAATAACAAACAAGTACTGGCAAGCCGCGAGAAATTCCGAACACGTGCTTTTGGTAGAATAAACACAAATAGACAGACGTGATACAACAACAGTCTCCGTGTGAAGTGGAGTGTATCTTCCTAGAGGACAGTTGCCAAATATGCAATCTTAACTTCCGTATATTTTCACACCAGGGAGTAAGCAAGAAGTTTCACCAGGAGTAAAGAATCAAAAGAAGGACCTCATGACCTTAAAGAATGAATTCAGGATGAAAGGAGCAAATGCAGTTTTCAAGATTTGTGATTTTGTTGTAAAGATTTTTTTCTAGATGAATTCGCTAGTTGAATTCTCTAGCTGAATTCTCTACTAAACGAATTCTGAGAAATATTGGAATGAATCAAGAATGATTTTAATGAATCGTGAATGAATCAATCTTTGCGTTACCGGTTGTATCCAGTAATGATTAAAACTTTGTTGTCTCTGATTGATATCAATCTTTACCCAACACAATTGGATTTATAATTCAGGTTTGTGTGTTGTTTTTTACATTTTATCAATTTGTTCATTTTCCTCGAAAATTTCGCTTTATTTTGGCTACTGTGGTTCTTCTAGAATAACAAATGCATGAAATTTGACCTAAAATAGAGATTTTTTTTCAGCTGAATATAATTAAAAAGAAATGTATGAACGAACCAGAAATTTTCTGCCCCTTTGAATTTCAGCACTATTGTTCTGTTATTTAATTATTGGGAAAATAAGATTCTTTTTCTACTTTGCCAGGAAATAAAAAATGAAAGTTCCCTTTTTCCTTAAATGGTTATCTCTAATAAATAGATTTCAAAGTGCTTAATAGGTCTAGTCAAAGTGTTAATTACTTAATTAATACTAATTGTAAAGTATACCGTATGTTCATTGTTTTTCTAGAGTAATCTCTTCTAATCCAATAAGTGTTTATCTGTATCGATTTAAAAGGCTAATTGAAATGTTTTAATAAAGTTTTGTTTAATAATATCGTAATAGTTTACCAAAGAAAGAAATAGATGATGGTAAATGTAATTAATATATATATATATATATATATATATATTATTTTTTTCCTCCCCATGCATTTCCTTGACAATGTTAAAGTTAGAATTAGCTATCAAAAATAATCTGAAATTAGTATCTATAAATTGCCATTAATGATCTGGTTTTAGATACTTGTACTGAAAAATGTTAGCTAATTCAAAATGGATTCACCATTAAATTATTTTTGAAAATATATGAAGGCATTAAGGTCTTACTTGCATGTGTAAAACTGTGTAACATTTATATAAATAAACAGTTTATTTTTCTCCCTCCCAGGATATAATCTCTAAGAAGACATGAAAATTTAAAATATGATAGCCTGCTGAGTGTGTTTGAATTTTTGGGGGTTGTATATCATACATAAATGGCATATTTAATTTAATAGTGAATAACAAGAATGTTGAGTAAGAATCAGGATCATAGTGTAAAATAACTTCTACTTACTTTATTGCATTTTATCAGAATTGTTCAGAATGATCATCTGTCAGAATTGTTCTGAGATCATGTAATTTGTTTTAAGAAAGTGTCTCAGGTAGATGTCAGTCTCTTCTTATACTTTATGCTTTAAGGGCAGGATGATGTTAAGAAATTCAAGAGATTTTTATTCTACTATAAAAGTCATTTTTATGATTTATCTTTTGTATGAGACATACTTTTTTTTTTTTTTTTTTCAGTGTGAGCATGTAAAATAGTTATTTTTTAGTTTGAAATATTTGTTGCAGCAAACTAAACTTTACTTGTAATCATGCTTTTATTTTGAAAGTTAGGGTGAAGTGGGGTAAGTGAGAACACAAGCTTAAAACCCTAAAAAATTTAACTTTAAAAAAAATTTTTCAAGTGTACATTGTAGGAAAATTCTTGCTCTACTGTTATGTATAGTTTTTATTTACAGAAAAAAATTGTAAAATGGAAAATTTTTATACCTACCAAACCCTTGTATTCTAACTATGGTACTTGCCAAAAAAAAAAAAATCATAACTAATTAACCACAACACATAAAGTTATTTTGAAAATACCCACTTATTCATTAAGAAATGAAGAATACGGATAAAATATAGAAAATCATTTTTTTTTTCAATATTACTTCTGTACTGCATGGTTTTTACTTGCCCCATAAAAATTTTGTGTTTGGGCAAGTGAGAACACGAAGGTTGGATGAAGGAAGAACTGGCCCCATATACTGAAAGAAACCTACCTTTGTGTTAGAACTGCCATATAAATAGTTTTTCTTCCCAATATATGTTTTCTAGGTGGAGAAACTTCATAACCAACCACCTTTTGCCATATTTCTTTAGCAGCTGATGATTGTTTATAATTCCTTAATATTCAAAAATAGTAAATTATGCAACTGAAACTAGTTTTTGTAGGTTTGAAGAAGTGAATTGTAATAAACTAACTTGTTTAGACTAACTGTTACTGAATGTGAATAGAGTGGACATTACAAACTGTGTGTGAATATATTGAATTTCTAATTCTATTGTCACTATTTTTGAGTTGCCTTTCGTACCAAATGATGACTTATTAGTGTTCCTGGAAGAGCCGAGGCCTGGAAGGTGCGGTAAACAAATTTTTTCTGTGTCTTTTTGGTCCTGCAATATTCAGTAGGGCCTAGTCAAAAGAAAAAAAACATTTTTTGAGCTTTTAACATACATTTGTTACTCTTAATATAAATATACGTATTTTGTTAATATTCGGATGTTGATGACATTGCTAACTTGAATAACAAATACCTCCACAATGATAGAATGTAAAAAAAAATAATAATAATAACCTTTTGTTCAGCATGAAATATCTTTTCTTTCCCTTGCCCTACTTATTTTTTTATAAGCAACTATGATTTATTCGGACCCGTGTTCTCTCTTGTCCCAAGTGCGGGAGCAAGTGAGAACGCAAAAAATTTAAATATTTGCGGCAAAAAAAGTTGTGGATAGATTTAAAAAAAATAAAGCTATAAATGTAGAGCCTAGCCAAAAGTATATACGCAAATTTTCATACAAATACAACAAACAATTTGTTAAAAACTTATTTAGATTCAAAGTGGAACTATATGATTTTGCATTCTCACTCACCCCACTTCACCCTACCTAGTTTTCTTCACTTTCTTACTGTTTTAGATGATATGTGATAAGTTAGTGTCTGATTATTGAAATATTTGTTATATTTTTTTATTAATTTTATATTTCAAAAATAGATTGTTCTTATATGAAAGATCATCAATTTTAAAATATTATGGGTAATTTTCAATCATGAGGCCCAAGGAATAGTGAAAGTAATGTTCAATTTTTTAATTGTGCCTCAGTTGGATATAACTATTGGTAAAATCTGAAGTTCATTTTATATTCTTTGAAATTAAATTGTCCTAATATTGACTGAGAATATGTGATCAATTGGAGTGTAGGTTTGTAGTAGATGAGGTTCTCAGAGGACAATATTTCACCAGTTTGAGTTCAAACAAAATTTGGAGAATTCAGATAAACCTGTGTTCTGCTAAAGAACGATATGTTCTTAAAGTTAAGATGTTTATGTACCCTTGGCTGATTTGTCTTACTTTTTTTTAGGGCTAATATGAAGGTCATGATACGGTCGCCAAGCTGCAGCGATAATGGCACCAAGTTGTTATTGCTACAAATTTCTGACGTGTTTGTCATGTGACTATTTTGTGATGCATATATCACGTGATGTTGTCAGGTGATTTATCCTGACAAATTAGAAGAAACTTGCGATGTGGAACAATTTTGAATGCGGCGATTAAAGTTAAATTTTGTGTTCGTGTCTTCTAGAGAGTAGCTTGTTGCAAAATGAGTGACGTAATTGATTTGAGTGTGTTGTTTCGAATGGATTTTATGGGAACCAGGTACGTGATTGATTTTTGTATGGAGAATGATTTAATATCGAGTGCTTTGGAATGCGAGAGGTGTAATAGAAAAATGGAGTTATGTGAACGAAAGGATATTTCGGATGGGTTTGAATGGCGGTGTCGTGTGTATGGAGAAAATGCACATTTTATTCGTAGGTCTGTAAGGATAGGGTCTTGGTTCAGTGAAAGCAAGCTCTCGTTGAATGTTATTTTGAAAATGACGTACATGTGGGTTTATAAGTATAGAAGTGAAAATATCGAAAGAGATCTGAAGGTGAGTAATCTTTCTATGTGTGATTGAAGGAATTTTTGCCGGGAGGTTTGTGTTGAGGATTGTCTGCGTGAGAACGTGAAAATTGGTGGATGTGGTATAATAGTGGAAATAAATGAATGCAAGTTTGGGAAACGAAAATTTAATAGAGATATTCTACTGTATATTTTTAAGTCTCTTAAAAATATACAGTAAAACTTTTAAATTTTTGGAAAGTTTCCTCAAGGGTTTAACTTTCACTGAGCATATATTTATGCCTATAATAGAACATGATATGCCTAATAATAGGGTAGCTTATTGTTTCAGTTGAAATATAAAACTATTTTTTAACCTCTATTTAGTATTGCAGCCATAGATTTTTGTTGAAATTCATCATTTGTCTACTGTAGTTTTTATTCTATTTACCAGTGAATAGCTGTAAATTCACTGGTTGTTGTTGCTTATGGCACTTGACGGACAGCAACATCAGATCAAGTCCCGAAGGCTATGGGCGATGAAGGTGCAGCTCCTGTTTTGAATTAGCACCACAAGGGTAGGAGTCTGACTTGGCTAAATGACTGGTCCCGTAATTTTGAACCAAGTGACAAGACTGGAACACTTGACTTCGCACCTCCAGAGGTAAATTTGAGAACTTGGAGGACATTGTAGCCACGCCCTATTTTATGTGCCCCGGCCACAATTAGTGAACACGGCGATGGATTTGCAGCGATGCGAATTTAAAGACTTATTAAATATCAAACTGTTCTTATTATGAAAATTTTGTTCAGAAACATTTTTGTCTGAATGGACAATTTAAGTAGAACTGTTTGAAATATTTTCCTTAGGTATCCCTGAACATAGTACTCTTATATATTAAAGGATTATTTCTAGTGCTTTTCTATATGCTGAAGATAAAATTGTTTTGTTTGGGGACTGACTGACACTATTGTTTTAACTGGTATTTTGAAATTGTTTGCTTAGGTCGTAAAGAACTGCAGTGAGCGAGCGCCTCAGTTACTTCCTGATGAACTACTAACCTTTGATCTTCTGAATTCTGTGCCTGAAAAAATTGATTCTGATATTTTATTCGACAATACTGTAATAGCTGAAGCTTTGAGAAGCAGTGGACATGACACTTCTCGATTACTTGTACCTTATATTCCTCGTAGTAAGATGCTCTTTTCTAAACTCCTTTACTTACTATTCACACTTCAAGAGTTTTTAAAAGTCTCTAAATATTTGTCAATACACCCATTCCTCGATGTACATGAGGGATACGTTCCGCGTTAAAGCGAAACTGCATAAATTGAATCTAAGGAAATCATATAAAACTGAGAGATAGGTAACGAACCCTCAAAAAGTGTGTACAAGAGTTTATTAGGTATAGGGCAGAAATGCCCATAACCTTAAATGATAGATAATGTAAAACCTATCTTTAAATAATGTTTAGCTTTTAGGTGCAGAGCCGATATGGCTAGCAGGAAAGGTGGACTATCACCTCAATAAATAAGAAAAAAATATAGCTGAAAATTAACCCTAATAATACTATTCTCAAAGTGTAGTGTGCAAGCTTGAAGCGAAACATAAAAACATATAGCTAGTTTTGAATATGATTAAAGTTTATTCATAAACAAACACACAGGAAAAAAAATTAAATTCAATTAAAACATAATACTATAATATCATTAAAAAAAATAAGTACTTCTTGAAACATAAGATAATTTTGATTAAATAAACAGAGTTGCTGAATTCAATTCATATTATTCGTATTTCGTAGGGTGCTGGCATTCTGTACCTGAGTCTGTGGGTTCAAATCCCACTCTTGGCATGGACACTTGTAGCCATTCGGAATCGGCTTTAAGCAGTAGATCCCCCTTCTAATTAGCCCTCGTGTAGCAAAAGTTGACCATAGTGCTACAAACCAAACCAATCCAATATAATTATCTCTCCTTTTTCAAAAGGTGACCACAGTAGTCTCAATCAACAAACCTAAACTTTACTCTTAATACTGAAGACCAGGCCTGTGCAACTTGAAATGTGATGAGGGCCATATTACTTTATGAAAAGCTGTTGTGGGCTGCAAGAAAATAGGATAGATGGGAAAGCAAATAATATTTTACATTTGATTGAAATGATGCTTACTAATTTTAAATTGCTTAATGCATATTCGTATTATTTTTCTGTCATATTTTAAAAGCCTAGATCTAGTATTGTATAGAATTATCATAAAACTAAACAGTTGTGCCAATTGTTTTTATTGTGTACTTTGTAGTCGTTAACATCTTATGTTTTTGTTTTGAGGTGTCTTTTAGAAAAACTGTATTGTAATGGCATTTATCATGAAAAACTTCTGTTTTATGCTCTTTTCTTCAAGTGGTGTGATAATGTATTTTTTTGGGCTAAATCAATGCTTCTTATCAAATCTTATTATTTTATTTTAATTTAGGACAAGTGACGGTAACAAGAAGTATCAGTGACCTAAATTCAATTAGTGTTGAAGTTGACAGTGTAAATTCATCTCCCGGGGTTCCTAGAGTATGTATTCTTTTAGTATAATAAGCATTACTGTAGCCTTCAACTTCATAGGATTTGTACACATTTACAGTGGCCCTTTATTATGTATTATACTTTCCTTCAGACTAATGGAGTGATTGTTTTATGCATTACTAGCTGAATACATGTGCTTCGCTATGGAGTACATTCAAATTAAATTCAACAGTCAATGTCTGCAATTAATGCAAAAAAAAAAAAAAATATTTATGATAAATACAATGGTCAATGTATGCAATAAATGCCCAATATATATATATATATATATATATATATATATATATATATATATATATATATATATATATATATATATATAAAAGATTCTAACGGATATTTTTATAGACAAAATAATGTAGAAGAAAATATTCAAATTAAATCTAATAGAACATACTAAAGAATATAGTACAGTTTCAGGAACATATCTTTTACTGTATTTTAATATTTTTTGGATAGTGTGCAATCATCTGCCGCATAAGCAAGAAAATTTTTTAATTTTTATTTCTAATTTGTTGTTATGCACGTGATGCAAAATTAGTTTAAAGTATCACAAAAAGAAAAGAAACCACGTGATCAGCATTTAATAAATTCTAAAAATTAATCTTTAAAAATTGACCAAAAATCAGGAAATGGAGGTAAAGATTCAAAAAAGATTTCATTTTAAAGGAATTTTTATGATCTTTCTCGTGATATAAATTTTATAACCCTCAGATTATTATTTTAAATGCAAACTTAAAATAAAAGTTACAAAAACAGCTTAAAAATTTAATTTTAAAAAAATCTAAGAAGAATTTTTCAAAAATTTTTCAAAAATTTTTGGTCTGTGCATTATCTGTCAGTCAGTCAATTACGGAACTGCTTTATATATAGAGATTATAATGAATGAGTATCAAGTCTCAAGTAGATCTTTAAAATAAACTAAAGATATTCTACTGTATATTTTTAAGTCTCTAAATTTTTTGGAAAGTTTCCTCAAGGGTTTAACTTTCACTGAACATATATTTTTACACAAATTTTTCTACTTAAACTAGTTTATTTTAATGATCATGACTTAGTTCATTCTTTAGTACTGTATAATGTGTGTATATTAAAATAAGACAAGATTTCAAAAATCCTACAATGGATAGAAGAATAAAATGATAATTTTTAAGCAGTGTTTGACCCAAAAATTGTTTGCAAGCAAATAAGAGCTATGTTTTCCTTTAAAGGCAGTCTTCTTATTCCATGAATTGTTCATGTTGTGTAATGTCATGTTTAGGTATGGCATGACACTGGATGGGTATAATTAAATTAACTGTAACTAAGAGTTTTATCTTGCTTGTGAAGACAAAATCCTCATAAATAAAAGTTGACCAGCAAGTCTATATTAATTCATATTAATCTGTGAATTGTACCTCTTAATATACAACACTGAATGCCTGCATTTAATAAAGTCTTAGCCTTTAGCACACAAAGTTTCCAAAGTTTGAGTCAACAGCTTGACAATAGGTTGCAACAATACACTGGCCAGTGAAGAGAAATGGCATACAGAAGTTTTGGACACTGGCCACTAGGTGTCTCTGTATGTCAGACAAGCTGTTCTTTACATTCCTGGTATCACGGACACGGTGCAAGATCCGAAATACGAAAAAATAGTCTCAAAGTAACCCTATCTTACGATACCCTTCTTTTTCTTTTGTTCTGGAACTAGCAGTTATTATGTGTATTATGGGCACAATTTTTACTTAATGGGTGTTTCTGTCATAATAATGAGGATTGAGTTATTTTTAACACCCATTACTATGATCTTTATGATTCTCTCTTTTAAAATGCTGTTATATTTTTGAATAATATATGCTTGATGAAGTCATGCAGCTATGTAATAATTATTATAATTAAAAATTAAAACCTGAAAATATTAATTAAAACATTGACATGCAGAGACATCCTGAAGAAGAAATCACAGTTGAATCTCTGAAGAGAATGTTGGCTGAATCACCTACTGCCAAACGTCAAGCTGAGGAAGAGCGTAGATTACGTATCATTGATGAATTTAAAACTGCTGCCTTTGAAGACTTGGTTGCAAAAGCAGAACAACAGGTAATATACAGTAACAGTGTCATATATTAACAGATAACTTTTGCGCTTCATATCCATTTGAATTTTATTTCAAAATGTTTTGTTGTTTTTTTTTTCTATCAGCAAGTTTTGTAGATTAAGGGAAATGATAATTCTCTGTTCTGGAGATTATTTTAACACATGCTGATAAATATGTAAGGGCAGCCTTAGCCTTCCAAATTATTTCAGTAATTTTCTGGCTTCATGGGTTAATTTAAAATTGACGGTTGGTAGTAGGTTTGGGATTAAGTGTAGAATGGGATTGAGCACTTGGAGATAATCTGTAGAAACTTTATTTAAAAATTTTTATTTTTGCTAGAACGAATAGTCTGGGTTAATACAGTCCTAAAAAGTTCTTAAGAACTCAATTCCTAATTTTAAAAAGTACTTATTTTTTAATTCAAGATGCATACTTTTAAATCCTTAAAACCTTAGTACAAGAATATTCAGTTAATAACTGTCAATGATTGGATTTTTGAAAATGTAGATATTACTTTCTTTAGTATGTGTGTGTTTCAGTCATATATTATATACAGATCTATAAAACTGCTGGTTTGTTATAATGTCTTGAGATGGCACAGTATACTGGCATAAATTTATCAGGTTGGATGTGGGGGAAACAAAACATTGCAATCGGTAAATATATTTTCAAAATTATACAGATTTAATATTTGGGAGAATTATGATAAGATTGCTCTAATATTCAAGTATTTTTTAATGTCTAAAAATCACAAATTAAAAATTTTTAAAATCATTTTTGTGGTCCTAACAGACTCCTTATTTTTGATGTCTAAAAATGGGTACAAACCCTGATATTGAATGACTTTTAAGTGACATACCATGTAGGTTTGACTTTGCAGGTAAATGTCTCACTTTGAAAAATGTAAGGCTGTATAGATGACTCTTTTGGAGCCAGAGTCTGTAGGTTCGAATCCCACTCTTGGCATGGACGTCTGTAGCCGTTCGGAATCAGCTTTAAGCAGTAGGTCCTGGTCTAATTAGCCCTTGTTTAGTAGAAAATGGCTGTACCACCCTAAACCAAACCAAACCATAGATGACTATTTTGTAGATTGTTTACTCTGGATGGGTCCTATTCAGTGGGTATAAATATTATGAAGGATGATTTCTATTAAATTCAAGTATATTTTAATGTCTAAAAATCACAAATTAAAAATCATTTTTGTGGTCCTAACAGACACCTTATTTTTCAGTTATTAGCAACTATTTTCAGTTTGGTAGCAACTATTTCAAGCCATTTAACAAAAATGATACCTTAGCAGCCTTAACTATGATATAATTTCAGTAATGTGCTGACTTCTTTGGGTAATGTAGAATCTGGGGTCTGTAGAATGAAATTATATTTAATACCATGGTATTAAATATAATTTCATTCTTTAAGATGAAGCTACTGTTAGTGATTGACTTTAGTGACTGGCTTTTCTTTTATGATATCTCATTAGGCCATTTTTAAAACTCCTCTACAGTTTTAAGACTTTTATCATTTAACATCTGTTTATGAGTTTACCTACTTGCAGCCTTGTTTGGTAACTTTAATTCCTTGAGACATTAGCTTCTGTTCTTTAGTATTGCTGTCACTTTTATAAAATTAAGATAATTAGAATATTCTTGAACAAAATGTTTGTGATGTAGAATGATAGTTGTTTTATTGCCTGTAAATATTATTAGTATATATGAAGGTAAATTTAGTTTGTTGATAATGTTACTAAATCAAAGGTGAAAAACTTAGTTGAAAGTTAAACATGTATATCAAATTATTATATTCATTTCCCTTGGAATTGAATAAATTCTATGAAAGATACTAATTTATTTCTTTATCACAAATGTCAGGCTTTAACATCTGAGTCATTAACCTTCTGGCTTCCCAATATATCTGAACAGTACATTTATAACTATTTAAGTGCAGGGCACATGTCAATTTGTCAAGTGTCCAGAATTACAGAGACAGCAGGCCGGAGAGTCCTTTAGTCCAATTTAAAAAGATAGGCATTAAGACAATCATGTCCTGTTAAAAGACGGAAGGTAGTAACATCAGAACTACGTTGAAGGTATGGGATCAGCATTCCACTATTACAGAGGCATTCCCAGGCCTTTCCCCTCGCTAATGTAGATATGTCCAATTTAAATCTTTTCTCAAATTCCATTTTAATGAGAAGTTTAGCTGAATGAAAAGTCAAAGGATTATTTGGCCTCTGTAGGACAGTGGTACCTTTCTTTGCGAGGAAATCAGCTCTTTCATTACCTTCCACACCACAATGGGAGGGATCCCACTGTAGCACAACAAAATTGGCAAGTGACTTCAAAAGAGACCTACATTCAAAAAGATGTTTAGAATTGCAAACTCTATTGATGGAGATGGCCTGAAGAACAGACTTGTAATTGGACAGAAGGACTACACTATTGAATTTACATACGAATTATAAACTTTTACAATAATGCTCCTTGAAGTTACATAATGCACAACAAAACCATGTCAAAGAGGGTGAGGAGCAGCTTCTGTTAGTCAGAGGACTGAAGCACCCACAGGTTGAAAACCATCTTAGCTCCTTCGTCTTCTAATTTTTGCAGAGCATAATGGAATAGCTTTCATGCCTTGTGTGACCCCTACCAGGAGAATACACTCCCGATGCATTTCGCCCACTTCTCCCAGTGTCACCCTCCTGTCACGATGAGGCAATCAGCTGGATTTGGGAGAGAAAATTATAATTATTTTTGTTTTCACTATGTATTAACCTTTTTACAAAATAAATGGTTGCAGAAAATCTGCTAAAGAGGACTTCGAGGATACGTCATTCTCTAGCACTTCACTTACTTAACTTGAACTATATTTGGTCAGAAAGGTCCTAAATAATATATCTTCACTGATTCTCCCCACCTATCACTGGTACAAGAGGAGTTGTCTTGGCATTCCAGTTTTTCTAAATTGTGACAGAAGCTCCCAAACTGCACTTTCTAGCCTTGCCAGTAGACACCTCAGGAGCCTTTCTTTTGACGGGTTGAAGAAAGGTCTTTTCCATCTGCACTAAGTGCCTCCCAAGAGTACATTTTTGAGTGTCTGGACCTTACGAGAAAAGATCTCATCCCAAACCCCCATCTTGTCTTTGATTTTGCCAAAGTCATCAACCTCATGGATATCATCTGAATTTAATTCGTATGCCAGAGGATTACGAACAACAACATAATACCCAAAATTTTTTAGTAACGTCTCATGAGAAAAATATTGACAATTCTTTTGGAAAAAAGTATAATTATTTTTGACTTTTTACTATATATTAACCCGTAAATGGTAACATCCATCTCTTGGACAGGTAGAGTTTATACTTTTCCCGCTCGGGTGTGTAATTATCAATTTGAACCCGTCATATTCGAGCTATGTATCAATTATTCCATGACCTTGGTTGTGTTTGTTTATCTTTGAGTTCTGTTTACTTTATTGCCTCACATTTATCATTCCAAGAAAACTCACTCCACCTTTATAGACGGATATTACTTCTATAAAGGTGGAGTCTATCAGATGACTAAAAAAATAATAATAGAAATTGTTTGTCCAAAATATGACCTGGAAGCAAGTTTAAGTAAGCAATCCTTAAAAAGTGACAAGTTTGAGAAGAGGAAAAAAAATTTTATTGTCCTTACACAAAAATTAGGAGGTAAAGATTCGAAAAAGATTTCATTTTAAAGGATATTTTATAATCTTTCTCGTGATATAAATTTTATAACCCTCATATTATTATTTTAAATACAAACTTAAAAGATTCTTACAAAAACAGCTTAAAAATTTAATTTTAAAAAAATCTTTCTTAGTGCGCCCCTACACTATAAGAAGAATAGCCATGCAAAATTTTAACCCTTTAAGTGCAGCGGTTTGGTTTGTGCATTTTCTGTCAGTCAGTCAGTTACAGAACTGTTTTATATATAGATTAAAACCAAGTATAAATATATTTTGTAAATCTATAATACCTCAAATACAGAGCTAAAATTAAATGAAAATTGGAAAATTGCATAAGTAATGAGTTTCAAAATCCAACTTAGTCTCATGGATGGATGTTACTGTTAGAGTGATTCTGACAGATGTTACCATTTATGGATTAACCTCTTTATTAAAAATAAATATTCCAACAGAGTTAGATAATTATAGGAAGAATGTAGACAAAAAATAAACTCAAAAGAAATCGAGCACTCAGGGCACTATGCACCATAAAGCAAGATTCTGTAGTAGGGCCGGAACTAAACCAGAAATTGAGGTTAGTTCGAGTAATCGAGGCTGGTTGAGTTCCGGCACTACTACAGAATCTTGCCTTATGATGCTTAGAGCCCTAAGTGCTTGATTTCTGTTTATTTTTTGTTTACATTCTTCCTATAATTGTCTAGCTCTGTTGGAATATTTATTTTTAGTTATATTTGTCCCTTTTCAATATGAGGATTTGCTGCAACTGCGCAATCTTTTATTGAAAAGTTAAAAGTTTTCAATGCTATGGTAGGTTTTCAGTTGATTTGTTTGGCAGTCTATGCCCGCTTTATAAACTTTTTGTTTGTGTTGAATTGTTTACATTATTATACTTTAACCTCTTTACATAATTAGTGGTTTAAAAAGGTGTTTTGCATCTGTTAATGGTAACTTTATTTTCTCTTTCAGACTGTTGATCTTCAAAATAAGTTGAATGAAATATTTGGAAAAGTTCCTGCAGCAGTTGATATATCTTCCAGACCCAATTCTCCCCACCCAAATAGTCGTGATGAACACAGACAAGCACTCCTCGCACCACCTGTTTATAACATCAAATTTCCAAGCAACTTTATTTATTAAAATAACATTTTAAACTGAACTATAACACAGTTATTTATTTTACTGAAACAATACAATCCATGCTTATTCTAGTAAATTTCCTGTCAATAAAAAATATTTGCTGTGTTATTGAAAAATACAGTAAACTTGTTATATTGAAAGCTAATAAAGTTTCATAACTTTTTTTACTTTAATGAGAATATTACCATATCACCAAATAAAAATAATTGGGTTACAAATTTAAATATTTGCCTAAAAATGAGTTTCAAATTAAAGATAATTAATTATGACGAGAATCTCACTAAATACAACAAACTTATATAATGAATTGCATCCTGCTGATGAAATAAAAATGGGACGTCATAAATATTTATCTAGTATCTATTACAGAATAATACTATAAAGAAATATTTTGTCAAATCTTGATTGAAATGGAGTATACAGGGTGTTGCCGAATTCGACCGACAAATTCAGAGGGGTGATAGTAGGCATAAAGACGAGCAATAATCACATAGGAATGTATGACCGGAAACACAAACCTGATGAATAAACAGGAAATCCAACATAAATAAAGCATAAAATAGCAGTAAGGTTTCACCTTACTGCTATTTGCAATTTATTTATGTTGGATTTCCTGTTTATTACTCGAGCAAAAAAGTTTTGCCTTTTCTTTTCACAAACCTGATGCTGGAGGGCGCTGTTTACTTAATCAGACCATACCTCTTACCAACCCCACTGGATGGTCAGAAATGTTGCATTTTTCTGGAGGAGGTAGAAAACTCAAAAACAAAACAGAATCACATAGGAATGTATGGCCGGAAATGCAAACCTAGTCAACTAGAGGATAAACAAAGATGCAGAAATGTTGACTTTTCATTTCTGCATCTTTGTTTATCCTCTAGTTTACAAGGTTTGTGCTTCTGGTCATACATTCCTATGTGATTATTGCTTGTCTTGATGCCTACTATCACCCTTCTGAATTTGTCAGTCGAATTTGGCAGCACCCTGTATATACACTATTTCAATCAAAACTTTATTAAAATATACCTGTATAATTTATTGTATAACTGAATTCGGTACTTTCAATTTAGCTATGAAACTTTTAAGTATATTTTGGTTATAATAATAATAATAATAATAATAATAATGTCTCGAACATACATAAACAGGAGACATTTTTTCTTAGCCAGATTAAGATCCTCAACTTCTGTTTTAAATTCCATAAGATGTCAATTTTTTTCGTTTCTTCTACATATGTGTAATATTCAAAGCTAGTAAAAAAAATACTTAAAGATTAGTAAGGAATTATAGTAAACTGCATAGAAAAGGAATACGTGTCATTAATTTTCAGCTGCTTTGTTTCTTTTTGCATACAATTTAGAATAGAGAAAACAAGATGAATATATTTAGGAAAGTGAAAAGAATGGTAAATTGCAAAGAGGATGAAATGAAGTAATAATACATCCCTTAAGTTATTTTTAAACTTCTCTAGTGATTCAAGAAATCAGAATAGAGTAGAATCAAACCTTTGTGTGTGTGAAATGTTTTTCCTAAACTTAATTAAAATTCCAGCCTAATGTGTTAGTATAATCTCTGTTTAATATCAGTATCAGCTTCTTATATATTACACAAAAACATATATTTGTTAAGGAATGTTGAGATTAAAAGAAAATCAATTGATGTATTACTGAAAAGGTTAGGTTTTGTTTTCCCTGAAACTTCTATCAAAAAGAAAACTCTAAAAATGCATTATTAGCCATTTTCATTATAGCAAGCTGTTACTGTATTTCTATACCCATAAATGTTACAATGCCTTTACTGTAAATTTCATGTTTTTAAAGATATTTGTCTTTGTTCCTTTCAAAGGTGTTTTTAATCAATCATTTATATTGTAACTATATAAATATTTATTTATGTTTTACTTTTCTTTTGTTTGAATGAAATATATTTTTCTTGTTGTTTATGGTTTTGTTTTAAAATATGCCTTTTTTAAGGTATAAAATATTTATATATATCAACTTCATAGGATTAATTTTGACACAAAATTAACAGCTTTGAAGAGCTGCTAATGCAAAATGTAAAGCTATTGTATAAACAGGGCCCGATTTAGAAAATTCTTGACTATATGCACAACTCGGGATGGGGGCCCTCTAACACTGATGTGGATGTAAAATTTCCAAAATTGGGAAGGAAAAAAAAAAGGATCATTGTGAAAGAACCATTTTACCAACAATTGGCTATTTGAAGTGTATAAGTCTAGAACATTATCAAATAACAAAAAGCAATACAACAAATTAACTTTATCATTAACACCAATACAATGCAACCAGAAATACTTTATTAACCCCTTATATACACTATAACATACATATGATGAACCAATCAATCAAATTTGAAAGGGGATATATATATATATATGTATATAAATTTCTATTGAAAATTTGGATTGGGAATTTTTTCTTTTTAAAATAAAAATTTTGGGGGAGCTCCTAGGCCGAGACCTAAAGGAAAATCCGGGCCTGTGTATAAAAATGTTTATTTATTTGTAACATGAAAGATGTGTATATGAAAATAATTCGAAAAGTTGCGCTTAACATAGGTTATACATTGTTAAAAAGTTGTTCATATTTATCTGTACATTTGTTTGAAATGTTATCTTACAGAATTATATAGCAAGATGTGGTATAAACGTATTTCGTTTTATTCAATCTATGAAAATATATTAATCTGAGACATAGTCTAGTAACTCTGTAGCAATTTCTTTTCTGCATCTATGCAATATATTAATATATTCATTTCAGGAATGTTTTCTATTCAAATTATACAATTAAATTTAGCAAACATCACAAAATCAAACTTTTACTGGGGTAATTATTATATTATACATGAATATTATTTATATTCTTTAACCACAGAAAATGTTTCTGTAAATAAACTTTATATCTATTTCTGTACATACATATCTACACATAAATATATTTATATATGTTATCCTTGTTTAAAGAGTTTATTTCAAGTATTTTATGCAATAAATCTTTTATTTAATATTTAAATTTTACATTCGTTATGCATTCTGTAAACAAATTTTCCCCCGTTCTCATAATGTCAAACATTGTAAAGAATTTTTTTCTGTAAAATTGTTAAGTATTTATTCCTTCCGTACTTAGATGTTTTTTTCATAATTATGCTTTATTAATAGTAGTAAACATAAATCAATGTTTATGAAATACCAATTATTAAGCATTATTTGACAGCAAATGTAAGTTATGAATAGAAATAGTATTTTTGAGGTTTTGTTTCCTTTATTTAAAAAATGACAGTATTATGTTTATTTATGCCATTTCTGTAATTTTATTTTCTAGCACATTGCCATCAATAAATGTTGAAAATAAATATGTCTCACTCTTTTTATTGTAGAATAGTTTGGCAAAAAACAAGCATTTTTTATTTTTCCAGTTACATCATATATACTCCAGAATTCTTTCAAATTAATGCTATGTTTACAATATTGTGTAAATGATATCTAGTGATATGATAGTTCTCATCCAGTATGACCATACATACTTATGCACTTTGGCAGAAATTTAATCATATCCTGTCCCCAAGACATATGTCATAATTTATTTATTTTTATTTTGTGATGTCTTCAGTAGCCTTAACGATTCATTTTCTGAACATTTTACTTTGAACTAGCCTCCTAGCTATCCAATCACTTGACACTCGAATCACAGTTCACTTGAATTAAAAAATTTTTCCCTTTTAACTGCCAAAAATCGGTACATCTTCAAATGATCTATTTATGATTAAAAAATTTGAATTAAAAGTATGAAAAATAGAAAAATAATTAAAAATTAGACACACAATGAAACATTTCTTTTCAGTGATTCATTTTTTAGTGAGAATCATGCTGTGTTTACATCATAAAACATGGCAGTTACGTTTTGTCCGGTGGAGTATGCATTTAGATTTGAAATATCTCTAAAACTATTAAAGTAACAGAGTAAGTGTATGCAGAAAAAATTATCAGCTTTTAAGCTCTTTCTAAATATGTAAAATTTATGTACTTTCTTTTAAAAAAAAATGTATCGATTTTAACTTTTAAAACATGGCGGTTGCATTTTGTATTGGTGGCGTATGCATTTAGAATTGAAATATCTCTAAAACTATTAAAGTAACAGAATAAGTGTACCAGAAAATATTATCAGTTTTTAAAGCTCTTTCCAAATACAGGTAGCCCTCCTACAGCACGGTTTCGCTCTAACATGATAGGATAAATTGTGGGAACCCTCTTATAACACTGCAACCTGTAATATGGTTTCGCTCTAACACGATAAATAAATTGCGGAAACCTTTGTACAACACCGTACTTTTACAGCACTAGATAACATGATTTTTGTTTAACACATTTAAAAAGCGAATTACCTTAAAATAATGACTGTAAGGAATAATGAACTATAGCGGCTTTACATGAAAATGTATAAACAAATTATAATTTATTCATTTATAATTCTATAAAATTACAAGAAGGCCAAAGCTTAGCTGAAAATCTTGAATCATTTTTCCTGAATGCAGACCCTTCCACTGAAAGAAGCCAAAAATTCAAAAGGGAGATGCAAAATTGTCTATCTCCATACCGTGAATCTACAATGACCTTGTAAGAACCAGCAAATAAACCAAAATTACAGATTTTTTAAAGAAGATAGAAGGTGCAAAAAATCTAAATAAAGAAAAAGGTTCTGAAAGTGAAGGTGATATCGTTCAATCGAAAAAACATTCTCGTTTGATTTTACTGAACAGTGATGAGGAAGAAATTTTTTAAATTAAGGTCGCATTAAATGAAAATATTTTTTTGTTTCTTTTAGTTTTGTGTCGTACATACATTTATATTTTTAATAAAAATTAAGTTGCTTATATGGAATTTTAAAAAAAAAGTTTGTTTTTAATAAGTTTTCGGAACGTAACCCCCCTCTTTTGAACTGTGTCTGGGTCTCATATAACATGGTTTCACACAACATGGCATTTTCTAGGAACCTATATACCGTGTTATAGGAGGGTTACCTGTATGTAACATTTAAGTACAGAGTGTCCATAATTAAAGTCCCACTTTCAAAAGGCTGCAAAAAAAGAACCACTGGTCAGAATGACTTCAAATTTGAACTGAATATACTGGAAGAAGGGGAAAACGATTTGGCATAATAAAAAAAAGAGTTCCAAAATGCATCAATAGATGGTGCTATAACATTTTGGAACTTTTCTTTTTACTATGCCAAATCGTTTCCCCCTTCTTCCAGTATATTCAGTTCAAATTTGAAGTCATTCTGACCAGGTTCTTTTTTTGCAGCCTTTTGAAAGTGGGACTTTAATTATGGACACCCTGTACTTTTATGAAAAAAAAATGTATCAATTTCGATATTTTCAAACAATGTCGAATTTCATAACGAATGCCATACCGGAAACGGTCTACCCGGAATTATTCCCCATTTCTGGCCAACGAAATTTTGCTTTTATTTATATAGATGTGAAATCCACAACTTAAAAATAAAAACTTCTTTTGAGAGGGTGGGGGGTAATATTTTACCATTTTTCGTTAAAATAAAGAGTTTGAGATAGTTTCGATTTCCTACATGTATTATCTCTTAAGAAGTCAGCCAAATGAATTTCTTTGGCAGGTCATCTAAGTACTGTCCACCTCTGGAGAGAAGAGACCTAGCACTGGTTTTAAGATTGCTGCCTCGGAGAAGTTTTGAAATGAGGGGTCGGGAAAAATTAATTCCCCGTGAGCAGTAGCCATGAAAAGTATTTAGATTCATTATGCTTTTATAAATAGTGGATCTCAATAAAAATTTTCATTATAGATGTCCAGAAATTTGTGTTTTTGAGTTTTTTAGCATCTTTTTTTTACCAAAGAAACCGCAAAATTTTTTCTACAGTTTTGTTTTCATTTAAAATAATAAGTCTATCTATCATATTAATAAGTAAGGCAAACATAAAACAAAGACTTCCAGAAACCAACCACAGCATGAATAAATAACTATAATTACACTTTTAAAGTAGCGTTTTTCAATTATAGATTTTTTTTCATTGCATATATTGTAGAGAATCAGCATTTAGTATTTGAATTTATGGAATTTTGTGTAAAAAGTTTAAATGATGTTTTGCTCCTAAGAAAAATTGGTGGATAATTTCTAAAAGTAAAATTTTCCGAAAATCAAATAATTTTAAAATTTTGATAAGACAATGAAAAGAAATTAAAAATATTTTTAATTCATTAGAATTAAACTATAGTTTACTCGGAATATTATAAACTTTGGAATCGAATTAAAAAATAAAATGACCCAAAAATGCATTTTTAGTATTTTTGTCATTCAAGTACTGTGAAAATTAATGAATATTTATGTTTATATTCACTACTATTAAAATGAAGGAGTACAGCTAAATATCTGAAGATTGTTTCTATCTCTGGAAGTGAAAACAAAAAAGACAACTCTAGTGTTATTTTCTCCTTCCAAATACTGTTGGGCTAGAACTCCACCTTAAAATGTTGTTGTTACTAATCCTATCTGATCTATCCTATCGACTTGGTCAGATCCATAAGACCAAAAACATTTAAAAAATCCAAGACAAGGAGGGGACTCTGCATCAAATCCTCCTTTTCAAGCCCCAAGCAAGAACGATGGTCAGGGGTAGAATGATTGATGTTACATTTTCCACAAATGGGGAAGATCTTATTGCCTTGATCAAATTTAAGGCACTTCAGGTGACCACTTAGGAGTCTTGACAAAGCAGTCTGCTGAGCACGATTGCACACAAAAGCCATAGCTCGTCCCGGCTGTCTATCATAATACCAGTCATGTGCTGGAGGAGATCCGCCATGAAAGGGCGATGGCAGATTTAACTCTTGAGCAGATCTCCAAAAAAGTTAAAAGTGATAGAGGTCAAATCCATTGTAGGTCCCTCCTTAGCCAGAGCATCAGCTCCTTCGTTGCCGCTGAGACCAATATGCGGTTGGATCCAATGCAAATGGATATCATGGTATATTGAGAGCTCTTGCAGTAAAGTTAGAACAGAGATTGAAGTTCTATCACCAATATGAGGCCAGTTCTGAAGATGTTGGATAGAACTGCAGCTATCAGTCAAAATCCAGATATCTTTATAGGTCTCAAGTGCAAGAAGCTGCAGCCTTGAGACCCTCTTTAATTGCAATTAATTCCGATCGAAAAACGGAGCAGTGATCTGGATTCTGATTTTGATATTAAAGCTATTTGGAGTTTTCACCAAGATACAGCTACTGTAATTGTTACGCTCACTTTTACTGCCATCTGTATATATTTGAAGGGCATCAGAGGGAATACTGTTAAGTGTTTCTAGAGCAATTTGCCAAAGATATTCTGGTAAATCTGCCTTTTTGTTGGTAAAGGAGACAAGGTCTGCATTAAAATAAACTCTGGGAAATCCCACCAAAGGATTTATAAAAAGTTCCAGAGTGTCCTTCGACACTAGTGTCAATGTCGCCCATTTGGTAAGCCAGGGAATGGGGGCTGTTTCTCTTTTATCTTTGATATCCTGTCGAGTTATGAAGAAACATAGAGGTACGATTGTGAGTACCAAAACTGTACAGTTTATTACAGTATTTTCACAGTTTAACTCTATGCCTTAAAGTTAGTGATTGTAGATCACATTCATAAGAAATATTTCACCTGGGCAGCTGTTAAGTAGGCCAGTAATTAGGCGGGCTGCACTCAACTGAACATACTCAAGCTTAAGTAGGAGGGTAGGTGAAGCACAGGAGTAGACCTCTGAACCAAATTCCAAGATGGGCCTTATATGGGAAATATAAGTAGATCTAAGAGTATAAGAATCCGCTCCCCAATCAGTGCCAGAGATATATTTGAGGATATTCAGCCTTTTCCTGCCTCTTGAAACCAAATTTTCAATATGCCTATTACTTAGCAATTCTGGATCAAGGCCCAAATAAGTAGGGTGCTTAATGTACGGTAGGAATTGTCCCATCATGTGATATCTGGATGATAATTGTAAAGTTTTCAATTTAAAGTGAAGAAACAAACATCAGATTTAGAGACGTTAAATTGTAATTTATGTTGGTTAGTAAATCTCACCACCTCAGGTAGGACAAGATTAATATTGTTTTCAATTTGTTTCAATTTTTTTAAACATATTATAAAATTTGGACATTTTCTGCTATTTGAATTTTTAAAAAATTCATCTAACTCAAATTTCATGCTCTGTCAAATAGGAGTTTGATGTTATCTTTTCAAAATCTCATAACTTCGTTTTCATAGCCATATTTCTTACCAGTTTAAAAGTTTAACAAAAACTAGAAAGATCTTGTTGAGTTACAAATTTAAAACATGGAAAATAAACATACGAAACCAAAATTTAAAATTATAGAGCAAATCCTGGCAAATAATATTCAATTACCATAGAGTTGAAAATTTCCTTTCACCATTAGCAGTAAATGTGTATTCCCCTCCATTTGTCTCTAGTAAACAGTTCCTTTAATTTGGTAAATGATAAACAATTGGCAGAAAATGAAACCTGTTGTTCAGTCATTAACAGCTGTTCCTTGGGGCAAATGCTCTTGTTTGGCAACAATCCCCTCCTCACCACATCCTGGGCTTTGGCCAAGGGTTGGAGATGAAATCCCGTTGACCCTCACTTTCCATCCCTCATAAAAAAAATTCAAAAATGAACCCTTCAGTGACTGGTCTTCCAGCGATTTTCTCCTCAGAGGAGACCAGTACTTATGCATTACGGCAGAAATTTAATCCTATCCTGTCCTTAAGACATATGTCATCATTTTTTTATTTTGTGATGCTTTCATTAGCCTCAATGATACATTTTCTGAAAATTTTATTTTGAATGTGAAACCCACAACTTTATTTTATTGGGGGTAGGGGATATAATGTTTGAGATAATTTTGTTTCCTATTTCAGGAAATAATGAATTATTTCCATCAGGAAATAATTATTCATTATTTCCTGAGAAGTCAACTAAATGAATTTCTTTTGCAGGTCATCCAAGTAGTTCAATGAAAGTTAGTCATGATTTGAACTTCTGATTATAAAGCAAAAGGCTGATACACAAATTTGATTTCTAAGTTCATTAATTAGTTCTCATATTGTGGGATTACCAGTAAAACACATTAAGTCAAAATTATCGATTTTCAGCTTTTCTTGAACAGAAAAATGAAATGTTTCTACTGGTGAAACCCACTAAGTCATGTTTTTTTAGTTCACTTTTTTTTTCAGTTTTGTAATCACATTAAGTACTCTAGCCTAGTAGTTTGTATAGGTGAAACACACTAACCATCCTCAGGATAATATAAATTAAGCATATGAGAGCCAAGACTGGTTCATAGTTAGCAAAAAAAAAAAATTTAAATGCCAGTGCTATAACTTTATTTGATTTAATAATATTAGTACCAAAGAAGTTAAAAGAAAAAAAAATCTTTGATTAGCGCTTTCTCAAAATCATGTTTTTTTTTTTTTGACTTGGTGTGTTTCACCTGTAACCCCATGATATAAGAAGATCAGAAAGTTCCCAAGCCTTAAAATATTAAATATTCAAAAAGTAATACAATAATAGATGGACAATCAACGCACTAAGATATGAAAATGTTTTATTTGAATGAATTATAACTACAAATAGAATTCACCGAAAATGAGCAATATGTACACACTGTTATATGTACATAATTTACATATATTATGATCACTGTCATATACTATACAAAAAAATCTAGGAAAACATAATATACATTATTATCGTCATCATAGCAGAGAACAGACATAAGTGAGAATCATAAATAAAGGATAATATATTCAAAAGTTAATTGTTTTCCTTTTAATCATTTACTGACACAAAGTCATCTAATTTTTGAACCTATATATATTTTAAAATACCTAATAAGGCAATATCACAATTACAAAGGAAGTGGAAAAACTCAAGTCTATTTCAAAGTTACTTGATGTCACGTAGTTGACCAATGTACATACATAATACATATATATATATGTGTTTGTGTGCATATAATACACAAAACATACTTATATGTTAGCACAAAAAGGGAAAAAGATAAGTTTTAGCTTAAAATAAAAATATTAAAGAATAAAGACAATGGACATCGGACAGCATGTTATTTATATAAACGCGACTCATTGCTCTGGAAGAAAACAGTATATTCTCTTAATACTGTTTTCTTCCAGAGCAATGAGTCGCGTATAAATTAGTGTAGAACTGATATGGACATTGGAAAAAAATATAAATGTGCTTGAAATATAGGCATTTTAATTAAAACCTAAAATAAAATCATAAAAAAAAAAACTTGTTTAAAACTTTCAACTTAATTTTTAAAAAAAAGATTGGTTAATATTTTATATATAACATGTGCAATGTAAATTATATCCAGAAAATTAAAAAATAAAATAAATATTGTCTACATTGATGACTCAATTTTAGGTGTTTAACAGATTTTAAAAAAAATTTCATGCCTTGCTTTCATTGAACATTTTTTAAGACAGAAAATGGTGTGTGTGCGTACATATATATATATATTATGCAATTTATTACAACTTTTATTTCCTTTCAATAATATTCCTGTTCAAATCCTGATAACCATATCAGCAGAAAAACATTTTTAATTGCAATAACTAATTAAAAAAGAATACTTAATACATACCTAGTTATTAGGTAAACAAAAAAATATATGTTGAACAAATTTTAAATTTTGCTTCCTTGCTTAATATCTCAGCAGAATCAAATAATCTACAAACAAAAATATTTTTTTCATTAAAGAAAAATTTTAGTGTCATACACTAATTATTTAGAAATTTTGTTTGCTTGTCTGTTCATCATCATTTTTCGATAGGCCTCTTTACCATGAAGAGTCTGTCTGAACTGGGAAACAGTATCATCGGGCGGTAGGGGCAAATCGTAAAATCGCACTGTTTTAATACACTCTGAAAGATAATGCGGAGCTATCTGGGTAAACTCATGAGATAATCTAAACACTTCAGCCTCAGTTTCATCCCTAAGAACATTTAAGTATATGTCAACAGCTTGATGATAAGGATACAAGAGCAATTCCTCTTGCTTTTCCTTCAGAGCAAGTAGATATAAGGTACTCTTAATTAAGACATTTGTAAATGCATCACTGATAGGCCGTGTTGTGTAGAACTCAAACTCCGCATCCTTTGACACGCATTTGTTTCGATTATATAAAAGTTGTTGAGGAACTTTCAGGTACTTAACAAGACAACTGTCTAAAGAACTGACATATTTAAAGATTACCTCATCCGTAGACCTTTGCATATTTATTAAGTAATCTGCAAGTTGGGTGTCAAACACATTATTAAGTGTCGTTTGAAATAAGTGTTCTAAGCTATCTGCAGGTTCTCTGCAATCGTGAACAACTTTTTCAGTGTATTTGTCTTCAAATATTCCTTGTAGACCTCGGTGAAAAGCTGCAACTCCCATGCTGTCTATATCAAACAGAAATACACATTGAGGTGTGGCTATGCAGATCCAACTCAGGCTTCCGCTGCGGGATATTTCAGAACCGTGAAATGATACTCCTATAGTGTTCAATTTTGCAATGTAATTAATTGCACGAAAGAATGCCGCGCCAATCGACTCTATAATGCAGTAATCGTCAGGACAGGAACTTTTGAGATGTGCGGGCAAATGTTCGTAACAGAAAATACTTGTGTCGTCTAAGATAACAGAGTTATCAACTCTTGACTTTTTCTCTAAATCACCATTCGAGAGTTCTTCGCCTACGGAACATAACTTCGAAACATCTAGAATAGTACTAGAATTTTCCAGTAGTTTGTAGGACAAAATATCACGAAATTGAATATACATTGTACCCATGTATTTACGTGACGGACGAAAATATACATGTTCGAACGCAGCACGCTTCCCTTTCAGCTGCAAAATTTTTAAAATACCTTCAAATTCTCCATCTGCTGTAGTAAATATTAGCTTGGAATCCAATAAATCAATAAGAGTTTCTACGTCTAAATCCATGTTGAAAAGAAATATAAGAAGCGGCTATCTTCTGGACGAGAAATAACAAACAAGTACTGGCAAGCCGCGAGAAATTCCGAACACGTGCTTTTGGTAGAATAAACACAAATAGACAAACGTGATACAACAACAGTCTCCGTGTGAAGTGGAGTGTATCTTCCTAGAGGACAGTTGCCAAATGTGCAATCTTAACTTCCGTATATTTTCACACCAGGGAGTAAGCAAGAAGTTTCACCAGGAGTAAAGAATCAAAAGAAGGACCTCATGACCTTAAAGAATGAATTCAGGATGAAAGGAGCAAATGCAGTTTTCAAGATTTGTGATTTTGTTGTAAAGATTTTTTTCTAGATGAATTCGCTAGTTGAATTCTCTAGCTGAATTCTCTACTAAACGAATTCTGAGAAATATTGGAATGAATCAAGAATGATTTTAATGAATCGTGAATGAATCAATCTTTGCGTTACCGGTTGTATCCAGTAATGATTAAAACTTTGTTGTCTCTGATTGATATCAATGTTTACCCAACACAATTGGATTTATAATTCAGGTTTGTGTGTTGTTTTTTACATTTTATCAATTTGTTCATTTTCCTCGAAAATTTCGTTTTATTTTGGCTACTGTGGTTCTTCTAGAATAACAAATGCATGAAATTTGACCTAAAATAGAGATTTTTTTTCAGCTGAATATAATTAAAAAGAAATGTATGAACGAACCAGAAATTTTCTGCCCCTTTGAATTTCAGCACTATTGTTCTGTTATTTAATTATTGGGAAAATAAGATTCTTTTTCTACTTTGCCAGGAAATAAAAAATGAAAGTTCCCTTTTTCCTTAAATGGTTATCTCTAATAAATAGATTTCAAAGTGCTTAATAGGTCTAGTCAAAGTGTTAATTACTTAATTAATACTAATTGTAAAGTATACCGTATGTTCATTGTTTTTCTAGAGTAATCTCTTCTAATCCAATAAGTGTTTATCTGTATCGATTTAAAAGGCTAATTGAAATGTTTTAATAAAGTTTTGTTTAATAATATCGTAATAGTTTACCAAAGAAAGAAATAGATGATGGTAAATGTAATTAATATATATATATATATATATATATATATATTATTTTTTTCCTCCCCATGCATTTCCTTGACAATGTTAAAGTTAGAATTAGCTATCAAAAATAATCTGAAATTAGTATCTATAAATTGCCATTAATGATCTGGTTTCAGATACTTGTACTGAAAAATATTAGCTAATTCAAAATGGATTCACCATTAAATTATTTTTGAAAATATATGAAGGCATTAAGCTCTTACTTGCATGTGTAAAACTGTGTAACATTTATATAAATAAACAGTTTATTTTTCTCCCTCCCAGGATATAATCTCTAAGAAGACATGAAAATTTAAAATATGATAGCCTGCTGAGTGTGTTTGAATTTTTGGGGGTTGTATATCATACATAAATGGCATATTTAATTTAATAGTGAATAACAAGAATGTTGAGTAAGAATCAGGATCATAGTGTAAAATAACTTGTACTTACTTTATTGCATTTTATCAGAATTGTTCAGAATGATCATCTGTCAGAATTGTTCTGAGATCATGTAATTTGTTTTAAGAAAGTGTCTCAGGTAGATGTCAGTCTCTTCTTATACTTTATGCTTTAAGGGCAGGATGATGTTAAGAAATTCAAGAGATTTTTATTCTACTATAAAAGTCATTTTTATGATTTATCTTTTGTATGAGACAGACTTTTTTTTTTTTTTTTCAGTGTGAGCATGTAAAATAATTATTTTTTAGTTTGAAATATTTGTTGCAGCAAACTAAACTTTACTTGTAATCATGCTTTTATTTTGAAAGTTAGGGTGAAGTGGGGTAAGTGAGAACACAAGCTTAAAACCCTAAAAAATTTAACTTTAAAAAAAAATTTTCAAGTGTACATTGTAGGAAAATTCTTGCTCTACTGTTATGTATAGTTTTTATTTACAGAAAAAAATTGTAAAATGGAAAATTTTTATACCTACCAAACCCTTGTATTCTAACTATGGTACTTGCCAAAAAAAAAATCATAACTAATTAACCACAACACATAAAGTTATTTTGAAAATACCCACTTATTCATTAAGAAATGAAGAATATGGATAAAATATAGAAAATCATTTTTTTTTTTCAATATTACTTCTGTACTGCATGGTTTTTACTTGCCCCATAAAAATTTTGTGTTTGGGCAAGTGAGAACACGAAGGTTGGATCAAGGAAGAACTGGCCTCATATACTGAAAGAAACCTACCTTTGTGTTAGAACTGTCATATAAATTGTTTTCCTTCCCAATATATGTTTTCTAGGGGGAGAAACTTCATAACCAACCACCTTTTGCCATATTTCTTTAACAGCTGATGATTGTTTTTAATTCCTTAATATTCAAAAATAGTAAATTATGCAACAGAAACTAGTTTTTGTAGGTTTGAAGAAGTGAATTGTAATAAACTAACTTGTTTAGACTAACTGTTACTGAATGTGAATAGAGTGGACATTACAAACTGTGTGTGAATATATTGAATTTCTAATTCTATTGTCACTATTTTTGAGTTGCCTTTCGTACCAAATGATGACTTATTAGTGTTCCTGGAAGAGCCGAGGCCTGGAAGGTGCGGTAAACAAATTTTTTCTGTGTCTTTTTGGTCCTGCAATATTCAGTAAGGCCTAGTCAAAAGAAAAAAACATTTTTTGAGCTTTTAACATACATTTGTTACTCTTAATATAAATATACGTATTTTGTTAATATTCGGATGTTGATGACACTGCTAACTTGAATAACAAATACCTCCACAATGATAGAATGTAAAAAAAAATAATAATAATAACCTTTTGTTCAGCATGAAATATCTTTTCTTTCCCTTGCCCTACTTATTTTTTTATAAGCAACTATGATTTATTCGGACCCGTGTTCTCTCTTGTCCCAAGTGCGGGAGCAAGTGAGAACGCAAAAAATTTAAATATTTGCGGCAAAATAAGTTGTGGATAGATTAAAAAAAAATAAAGCTTTAAATGTAGAGCCTAGCCAAAAGTATGTATGCAAATTTTCATACAAATACAACAAACAATGTGTTAAAAACTTATTTAGATTCAAAGTGGAACTATATGATTTTGCATTCTCACTCACCCCACTTCACCCTACCTAGTTTTCTTCACTTACTTACTGTTTTAGATGATATGTGATAAGTTAGTGTCTGATTATTGAAATATTTGTTATATTTTTTTATTAATTTTATATTTCAAAAATAGATTGTTCTTATATGAAAGATCATCAATTTTAAAATATTATGGGTAATTTTCAATCATGAGGCCCAAGGAATAGTGAAAGTAATGTTCAATTTTTTAATTGTGCCTCAGTTGGTTATAACTATTGGTAAAAACTGAAGTTCATTTTATATTCTTTGAAATTAAATTGTCCTAATATTGACTGAGAATATGTGATCAATTGGAGTGTAGGTTTGTAGTAGATGAGGTTCTCAGAGGACAATATTTCACCAGTTTGAGTTCAAAAAAATTTTGGAGAATTCAGATAAACCTGTGTTCTGCTAAAGGACGATATGTTCTTACAGTTAAGATGTTTATGTACCCTTGGCTGATTTGTCTTACTTGTTTTTAGGGCTAATATGAAGGTCATGATACGGTCGCCAAGCTGCAGCGATAATGGCGCCAAGTTGTTATTGCTGCAAATTTCTGACGTGTTTGTCATGTGACTAGTTCGTGACGCATATATCACGTGATGTTGTCAGGTGATTTATCCTGACAAATTAGAAGAAACTTGCGATGTAGAACAATTTTGAATGCGGCGCTTAAAGTTAAATTTTGTGTTCGTGTCTTCTAGAGAGTAGCTTGTTGCAAAATGAGTGACCGAATTGATTTGAGTGTGTTGTTTCGAATGGATTTTATGGGAACCAGGAATGTGATTGATTTTTGTATGGAGAATGGTTTAATATCGAGTGCTTTGGAATGCGAGAGGTGTAATAGAAAAATGGAGTTATGTGAACGAAAGGATATTTCGGATGGGTTTGAATGGCGGTGTCGTGTGTATGGAGAAAATGCACATTTTATTCGTAGGTCTGTAAGGATAGGGTCTTGGTTCAGTGAAAGCAAGCTCTCGTTGAATGTTATTTTGAAAATGACGTACATGTGGGTTTATAAGTATAGAAGTGAAAATATCGAAAGAGAGCTGAAAGTGAGTAATCGTTCTATGTGTGATTGGAGGAATTTTTGCCGGGAGGTTTGTGTTGAGGATTGTCTGCGTGAGAACGTGAAAATTGGTGGATGTGGTATAATAGTGGAAATAAATGAATGCAAGTTTGGGAAACGAAAATTTAATAGAGGCAAGAAAGTTGAAGACAAATGGGTATTTGGTGGAGTGGAGAGGGAATCTGGTAAATGTTTTTTTTTCTGTGGTTGAAAGTAGATCGAAAGAGGTTTTACTTAATATAATAAGAGAGAATGTATTGCCTGGAACTACTATAATATCAGACTGCTGGAAGGCGTACAATTGCCTTTCATCGGAAGGCTTCGTGCACCTTCGAGTAAATCACAGTCTGCATTTCAAAGATCCAGAGACAGGTGCACACAGCAACTCAATAGAAGGCACGTGGAGCGCTATTAAGAGGAGTTTGCAGAGTACTCGGAAGTGTGAGGAAGAATTTGATTCTTACCTTTCGGAGTACATTTGGAGGAGGAAGAACAAAAATGCAGCTGATTTGTTCCGCCAATTTTTGAAAGCAGTAACGGCAATATATTCGCCTCCTACTTAAAAAGGTATGTTAATATTTCATGTGTTGTATTTTACTGATTGCTACAGCCAGCATATTCATGGCGTAACTGGCGGTTGTCGGACCCCAGTGAGGTAACAGTAATCCATGTGCGCTTTCGAGTTTCATATACCCAGCGGTAGGTTTGGTTTACTGAGTGCTACAACCAGCATAATCATGGCGTAGCCGGCGGTTGTTGTTTAAGCTGGATTTTATTGGAAACAGGTGTGTAATAGATTTTGTATGGAGAATTGCCGTTTACGCTTACGAATTCGTATAGCCAGCATAAGCTTTGTTTTACTGACCGCTACAGCCAGCGGAAGTTTGTGGTACCGTGCTACAGTCAGCGGTGCGTAGCGAAGCCTTTTCTGTAATGTTTTTGGACGGATGCGTAACGTAGCGTAGCTAAGTGGAGCAAGGGTATCTGAGCGAAGCGAAGATCCTGTGTGCGCTTACGAGTTTCATAAAGGCAGCGGGAAGTTTATTTTCCAACTTATTTGTTCTTTCTTGGTCGCCATTGATGTTTTTGTTTACATTACGCATACTGACCGCTACAGCAAGCGGAAACTTTGTGGTACTGTACTACAACCAGCGGTGCGTAGCGAAGCCAGTTCTGTACAAATTTTCCAATATCCCTGGCAACACCGGAAAGCAAAAAGTTTTACAAAATACAGCTTGCGCTAAAATACAACATATACTATTTCTACATATACAATACCATACTCCATATCATAACAACTATATACCACCTATAGCGGCACACACAATATGCAATTAACATTTTATACAATATGTACAATAACTTTATATACAGCTTATGCTTCTAAGTCTTTATACTTACAACAGATTCGTTTCATAATACACCCTACGCTTTCTTGCACCTTATACAACATCTTACATTGTGTACTTACAATTCGGTACAATGTGTTACATATACCTTCATTATTTCCTTTATTATCAAATCATTACTTTCACTACCGTGCGTTTCATTTGTTTACAATATGCAGCCTATTGTATCAACGATACTTTCTTGTATTCATAAATAGTTTATAATATTTTTACGCATGGATCCTCTAAGCAAACCTTCGTTTACTGTGTCACCCGTTATTTTTGTTTACACAGTCACGGTGTATCACATGTTTACAGTCAATCTTGCATTATTTAACCATATATTTTTATTCATCTTATAGACTTCAGTACAGCTTTTGCATAGTGCTATACTTACATTTTAATAAACGCTAACATAATATTTTATAAATACATTGTACACTGTACTTCATCCTTACACATTATATTTTATATATACACTGCACATTGTATATTATATATACACACTGTTTAAAGTTATATAATTATACATATTATGGAACTCAGTACAGTTGTTTACACAATACTGCACTTTACATTTTAATTAGCTTTTTGCATATTACACTGTATATATACTTAAAACATTTCCCCCTTAAAACTTAATCGCATGTTACTAATTTTCGCAACTTCTATCAATGTTACTTATTTTCGTACAATGCGCTTGTGACAGGGTACACTTAGCATATCATGAAATACCACGGCATTTACCAACAACATATAGCGTGTGACTACCGCATAAACACTTATTTTCTCTATTTAGCAGTTAACATATTAAAACCCTTCAAAATTTAGATTGTAGTAGCGGTATTGTCCATAAAATGCAAATTAGATGCTGAAAGTAAATAATCACATAACAAGCACCCAAAGCCAACACCAAAAATAATAAATAACAATCAGGGCCCCCGGGGGCGTAATTTGAAATCGTAAGGATCACAGCACATCAGTTCCCCTTTTCGCCGCTAGAGGGATAAGCGCTCAACGTTTGGCGATGCCCTACGCGTTGGCGACGAATCGAAATCAGCATAGCATTTTATACTACGCCATCAACAAGAAATAACCGCAATAAACTGAAATAGAATTATAAATAAGTTGGATTTCATTTTATTTTTGTCATTTGCAAGCTAAATTGTAGAGACTTTAAATATTAACACAATATTTGGAGTTGTGAAAGTGGGATAAGTTTACATATTGGTTTTCTGCGATTTACGTTGTTTAATAATTTTCAGCTTTAAGGTGTTTATTTTGAAATATGTATACTATATGTGATCAATATGTTTTTAATTTTTCTTTTTTTAAAATGCTTTCTCAATTCTTTTTCCCACTCGTTTTTCATATCTATTTTTTTTATTAGGGTGGCTTTCACTTAACTGCATTTACCAAAGAAATATGAGTGGATGCTGCACTTACGTTTGTAAATAAATATATATGTACGTTTGATGCTGTCAGTTTTATTTAGCTTTTTCACAAGAGGATTCCAAACATTATTTCATGCAATTTCTTAAGCAATTAGCTATTATTTAAAATGTTCTCATATTGCACTTTCATGCATGCAATCGCATCAGATAGTTTTTAAAAAAAAGTGAAATTTTATTTAGGAAATAAAAAGTAGCGTTCATTCAATATTTGTAAGAAATATCTTTTTTTCTGCGTACATTCTTTTACTGTGTCCCTGTTTTTTTTTTTTTAAGGAAAAAATATTTATATATAAATTCAATTTTGTCCAATATTTTTGGAATTTTGGCACTATTATCGATGAAGTGTTTTTAAATATTTTGAATCAACACAGTTTCATAAATTGTAATGAAAAATTTTTTTCACTGCATTGACTATTTTGTTCTTTGATACTGTCAGTTTTATTTAGCTTTTTCACAAGAGATTCCAAACATTATTTCAAGCAATTTCTTATTTTAAGGCAAGTTTCAAGTAACTAATAAAAATTGATTAGCTATTATTTAAAATGTTCTCATATTGCACTTTCATGCATGCAATATCGGATAGTTTTTAAAAAAAGTGAAATTTTATTGAGGAAATAAAAAGTAACATTCATTCAATATTTGTAAGAAATATCCTTTTTTCTGCGTACATTCTTTTACTGTGTCCCTGTTTTTTTTTTTTTTTAAGGAAAAAATATTTATATATAAAATTCAATTTTGCCCAATATTTTTGGAACTGTGGCACTATTATTGATGAAGTGTTTTTAAATATTTTGAATGTTCACAGTTTCATGAATTGTAATCAAAAAATTTTTTCACTACACTGACCATTTTGTTCTCTGATATGATATTCTTTTATGCATATTTATAACATGATATACAACATTCATGCATATTTTAATTTCTTAACATATAAGTGTTGAATAAGACAGAACACTAAGATTTCATTTAACAGTATCTTTTATTTATTTATTCTTTTTTTCATGCTTATAAAGTATTTAATGCCCAGAACCATGGCTTTTGGCATTAGGCCGATTATTTAGTATGCTTAAAGCTAAATTTCGTTTATCTTTAGTCCTTCGCACATCACTTCTTACAGGACGACCAGCTGGTATACGGCGGGAACCTTTAGTTACAAAGTTTCGCCGCCGTGCAATAGAAGTTGGTTGCACTTTGATTTTTCCTCCTTTCCTTTTATGAGATGACAGTGCCAATCCCATAAAAATTAAAGCTTCATTAGCTTGCTCTGTACTTTTAACTGATTTTAATTTGTTTGTCATGCCATTTACTGTTGATTTACTAACATTTAATGTTAATACTCTTTCTATCTCAGCAAGAAGCAATGATTTCTCTTCATTTGAAGCAATATTTGGTTGCAATTCAGATGAAGAGATTTTTTGCTCGTGTGAAGTAGAAGGAGTACTTAAATCCATGTTAGAGATGGCATCTCCAAAGGAATGAGTATTTGGATCAGTATTTGCTCCTTTTTCGGTAAATCCCCAAAAAAAATTCTTTGGTGGACATTTATCCCCAAGGGCTAAAATAGCTAGTTCGTACCTGTCATCACAACTAAGAACTGGTGCATTTGGAAAATTGATTTTAAAATTATGGTACAAAAAACATTGATGCTTACAAAATGCACCAGTTCTACCTGAATAACAGGTACAAAAACCAACCGAAGTATTTACTAAATAACTTACATCTCCTTTTACAGAAGGAAGGCTGTAAGTTATTTCATCTAATTTTTTTACATCAGTGATTGTGCAGTTTTGAAATTTTTTGCACAATGATGAATATAATAAACTATGTGTGCGGACACGATTATGTGCATGTTCGAGTAACCGTGTAACTAAATACTGGTTCCAAACATGCACACAAAAATCTGCCAAAGCAACAATGTTAAATGCCTTTGTGCAGCACAATATAATGTCTTTAATGATTCTCATTGTAGCTTCGCAGAAATTGTTAGTGTTATGATTGCGGTAAATTATATCTTGGCGATATAACAGAGCCCATTCTTCTTTTCTTTTATAAAAATTTGCAAACCGCTTTGCAAATGCAGGGTATAACACACTGCCTGAATATAATGCTGCCACTGCATTATCGAGATCTGTTACTGAAGCAGCATACATAACCTAGGAAGGAAAATAATAATGTTTTAATAAGCAAGTATGCCTTTTGCAAATGTATTTAAATTAAAAAAAAAACAATTGTCAGTTTTTCATAAGGTAACAACATATTTATATATTTAATAATAAATAATGATTATCTCCCTTTTAATAAAAATTGTCAATCATATTTATATTTTATAAAAATAAACCCTTTCTTGAGTATGTATTTAATTTATACATTTTACTGTATGAATATTTTTTTATCAAAAGATAATAATACATAAAAAAATTAATGCAGAGTAAAGCTCTAGTTTAGCAATCTCCAGGTCCCTAATGGTGATTGTAAGATTGCGGTGGGTGATGATAAAAGTTATTATTGCAGTATTTAATAACTTAGAATGGGGAAAAAAACAAGACAGACAGATGGACTGATGTAAATTTCTATTAATAATTTCCATTAAATAGATTATTGATTATTTTAATTATGCAACATTTGCAATAAAAAATATTTACGAATTTTGATGAGTCTTATTTTACTTTCAACAATCTAATAAATATAGACTCTTGTTATAATTATCTAATTTTTACAGTGAATTAGCTTTGTTTAAATGGAGATTAAGAATCCTTAGAATGTAATCTTAAGATTGTGAAGATATTTGTGATCCTTATTCTTAAATGAAAATTTCAATTATCTTTAATATTACTTTTTTGCAGAAATATAAAAAATAATACAATGTAAGGCAAAGTTATACTAATCTAATCACAAAAACTTTTTATCAAAGAAAATATGTATGTAATTAGTAACCATGTTATAGGAAAAGATGAAATAATTTTGTTTCCAACAATATAGAATGACTAGTTTCTTCACCACTAAAATGTTCAGTGCAGTGAATAAGTTATTTGGGCTTCGTGGCCAATGGCCACCACGCTATATTGTCTAATATCTTTGTCTGCTGTAATGCAGAGGTAGTTATATCTTGCTACACATTTTACTGTTAGAGCTCATCAGGCAAGGATAAAAATTATAGCTTTTTGTACTGAAAGTATTAAATATATTTCTTTTAAATATCTATATAAAAATATTACCGATTTAAATAATTGCATCATTTCTGTCCTTTTATCCTTTGGAACATCACTCGATGATGACAAAAGCCAGCGCCATTCTGCCTGTCCAACATGGAAATGACACAATAGTTGTGTAGATGATGGCCAAATTGATTTCAGAGCACTTTTTTCTGCAGCTGCATTGTCTGTCATAAATACAGTGGGTGACTACAAGACAAAAAGTTATATTTTAAATTATAAAATAAAATATAATGAAAAATGTTTTTGTATCTTTCAATGGCATTTAAAAAAAATATTAAGGAAATACAGTGTTGCACAGATATACACTTAAATTGACATTGTTATTGTACCTCTTTGAACAAAGCAAATCATTCTACATACATTGGTATGCACATTACACTTTCCGAAGTTTTTGACCAACACAAGACAAGTAGAGGACAAATTTTCAGATTTAAATGACCAGACATCTAATAGAATCTTAAATGTTTTGTTTTCATTAGAACTTTAAGAAATTCTAGAGATATTTTTTTAAAATATAAGATCAATATATTATTACAGGTATATGAGGAAAATATATTAATAATGATCTATACATTATTTGTATATTATGATATATACTAAAAGAATTATTTCAATGTCTTACTCTTCATCTTGCTCACCCTAGAACTTTAGAATATTACTCGATTAGCATACTACTGGATTGCATTCTTTGCATGCACTTGGCCTACTCAATTCCTGATTAAAGTCTTGTTCTAAGGTAACAAAAAACATTTTTTTGTGTATTTTCTATTATAATTGCTTTTGAAAATACATAGAATGCTCAAGTTAATGATTATTAGTTTAAAAGTTAGTTACATTTATAAATATCTTCAATAAAAATCTTTAACATTTCCCGATTTACATGCTAAAATATTCTTGCATACTTGTCATTATAAGTACTTTAACTGATCAATGCAGTGTGTAGATGGCAGTGTTGTTTGTTGATTTTTGTTATCCATATTTGTTTTAGCTTAAGTTTTGAAGTAAACCACCATAAAACTAATACAATTAATATTTCATAATAGAAATATAAGTAAAAGAAAACAACAAAAAAGCACATTAAACATAGAGAAGAGTAATTTTGTCAATACATAATCAATATTCCAAGTTTCAAATACTTCTTTCATACCCTTCATTGTATTATAATTTAAAGGAAACATTTATAAAATTTAATGAAAAAATTAAGAACTTAGAACAATATACCTCTTTTCCTCCAAAACAGAATGGAAATGTTTCTTTAAACAGTTTAAAAGCATTCAAATAACTGGCTGTTGTTTGATCTTGATGGAAAAGGACAGCAAGTGGAATAGCCCCTATTTTGGTTACTGTCACAAATACTGTTAAAACTGATTTGGAGCTTTCGCAATTTGAAGTGGAATCTAGAAAAATTATTTCGCCACTTGAAGCAAGAGAGCGGGTTCTTTGCATAACTGATGATGCTATTAGTATGGACCATGGATGGTTAATACTTCCAGGGTCAACTTGCACAATCGCACCTATAAAATGAAGAATATTATTTCATCTGCAAACAGCAGAGCATTATAAGTATCTGAGCAAACTATAACAATTATTTAACATTTTCTTACCTTCTTTTTGATACAAATTTGATTTTTCCTTAAGCTTATCTAGGGGGTCAATGACAGGTCCAAAATTTTCATTCCGCCATTTGTTGTGCAGATAATAACACTGATTTTTTGTTGAGTTAATTGAGGAATTTGCCAGCATTGTATAGTCAAATGATTCTGATATCATTAATTTGCTTTCATGAAATCTTTTGGCCTCACTCGGTGTTAAGCCATCTTTAAAATATTCAGAAAATTCCACCTGAACCTACAATAAAAATTTAGATATTTGTTCAATAAACTATTATTTTCCTTTTAAAAAAGAAATTCAATGAATAATCTTTTTTTAAATAAAAATAATAATAAAATTAACAGATTTATACAAGACATGCAAATGTGTTTTTAAAACAAAATGTTTCTAAAAAGGAACTTTCTAAAATAACACTGCAAAAGTATTCAAGCTATTTTCAAATAATGATTATTTTGTGTAAAATTAAGTAAGTGTGTATTTTTAATAAGTGAAGTAAAATCTCAACTAGAATGTAAAGCATACATCTTATTTAAAAAAGTTTTATAGTGTAAAAATTTTTAATAGATTACAGAAATATCTTACTTTAAATTGTTATTTCATTATAATTTTATACGGATAATCTAAATTAACATAAGCTTAAATATAGAACAAAAAAACTTTTCTTTAATTTTCATTCTTTAGAATTTTGAGAAAAAACACCTACCTGTTTTCTCACTGGCAACATCCTTAAAGAATCAGCTGTATCCAAATAATGAGAATGCATTCTGTCAATTTTAATGACACAAGGAAGGGGTGGCTTTAATTTCAAAAAGGAATCGTTTCTCACGGTTTCACGATTTACTTTTTTGACCAAAACATTAATTTGTGCTTTGCAAAAGGCATTCTTTTGGGAATTAACTTTCGTTTTTTTTTTTGTCCGAGTGATGACAGATCCAACATTTTTGGTAAACAATTCTAAACAGAAAGAGAGAAATGTTTAGATAAAACATACAAAGTGAAATAGAAAAAATTAAATTGGTCATATTAATATGAACACGTACCTTTGTGGATTGGCATTTTCGTAATATATAACGAAGTATGTATTTGTTTTTTCACTGACGGCTAGGACAAAGTTCTCAATCTCATCAGGCGTAGACATTGTTGATCTGTACACAATTCTGTCTTTGCAGGATGATTTTTCATCAAGAACTAGACAAAAATCGTTTTGTAATCGTTCTAAACTACAGTTCGATATTTCGAACGACATGGCGGCGAGGCAATTTAAGTACTATAATATGTAAAAAAAAAAAAAAAAAAAACTCCGTATACGAAACCAAGTAATTTAAAATTGAGCGGCCGGCTGGGTTACCAGGGAGATCGTCGATTCATCGCCAACGCGTAGGGCGTCGCCAAATGTTGAGCGCTATCCCTCTAGCGGCGAAAAGGAGAACTGCGATGCGCTGTGATCCTTACGATTTCAAATTACGCCCCCCGGGGAGACACAAAATATAAATTACCAAGCAAACCCACCGGGTTACAGACTTTTAAATCTAGGTTAGGTGGGGGCAAAGGTTTGCAGTTTTGGGTTTCTTACGGGCCTCCGTTAGATCCTATCGCCTCAAAAAGTCACTTTTATTGTAGTTGGGTATCCCCTCTACCTTCTATAAAATAATGAATTTTTTCCCGAAATATTTAGTCACCGAATTTTTAATTTTACCAAAAGACCTGTCTACGAACCTTTGCCCCAATCGGTGGGGCAAAGGTTCGCACTGCAAACCTTTACCCCACTCGTTGGTTTCTTACTGGATAGGCATCGAAAATCACAAAAAGAGTTGTCTAAATAATTTTATTTCACATTTTGTAATCTTTTTAAAGGTGTTACATATATAGAAAATCACAAATTGAACAGGTTAATCTCAATAATTTTTTTCTTAAACTAAATAACTTCAAAATGAAATATCAACTATTAACACAGAAAGTTGAATCTAACAAAGAAATTCACAAAATGAACGGGGTTAATCTCAATAATTTTTTTCTTAAAGAACTTCCAATTAAAATATCAACTATTAACACTATCGTTGTATCATATCTTAGGCTTTACTCATTCTTTTAAAACCCGTAAAAATTAAGGGGATGGGGGACATTACAAAGCAATTTTTGAAATTTTTACCTCAGAGATATGAAATTGGGCATAAATATTCATTAAAGTAAAACTATTTCAAACACCTTATAAAATTTTATAAATATTTAAAATTTATTTTTTATATTTAAAAAATTGAATTTTTTATTATAATGTTTTTTAAAATGCTCCTTGCGATCCAATTTTTAGCCTTATCCTTAATTTTGCATTTAGATTGCTTATACATTTTGATCAGGGTTATGTTTTGATTTGTGCTTTCGTTGAATAATTAATTTTTAGGAAATATTTTTATGCTTGTACTCTGAATTCTCGTGAAATTTTTGTACTTTTCCACGCTTAAGTTAAACTTTGATAATCTGAATGTGTTTTTCCCTAACCAGACCTTCGAAGATTATAATGTCTTGTAACAACATTTAATTCTTTTATCTTGTAAAATAGGTCTTTGTTCAGAGCTATTTTATTTTTGTGTTGTACTAATTTATTTTATTTTTAATTTATGGATTTTCAAGAATTTTACAAAAAATTTTCTGATTTAAAAACAGGCAGTTTTTATCAAAAACCATAATTTTTTTTTCAAATTACAAAAATGTGAATTCCCATTAATAATAAAAAAAAGTTGTTAATAAGGATTCCTAATGAAAAGAGGACATGAAACAAATGTTAATAGTTAGAGGGGCAAAGGTTTGCACTGCGAACCTTTACCCCATGACTCCCGCAAACCTTTACCCCATTTCGTGCTGGTTCTGTTTCTGCAGAATGGACGCCACTGTATTTGAGTTAACCCAAAACTTAAGGTAGGATTTGAAAGGTTATTTACCACCCTAACATGCGAAAATAAGCCCAAAACAGTTCGTGAGTTTGAGTGATGCTCAAAATTACTCAAAAGTTGCAAAAAATTACATTAAAAGAGACGAAAATAAACTTACCTCATTTTCTCTGCAAGAGGGGGTCTTAACTCCAACATTTTTTACGAGGCAACTGACTGGAAGTAGAGGAATGCACTGCCTACCCTATTCTTCCTATAACTTTTCCCGGTCATTTTAAAATGTATGTGCGAACCTTTGCCCCCACCTACCCTATATCACGAAATGAGAGTAGCATTATCATTTTTAAGCCCAAATATAGATGAAGCTATCAAAAAACAAGCAGCTCAAATTTCACACTAAATGCAATTTGTAGTTAAATAAACATTTTGTTTACTTTGAAATGCAATTTCATTTTATAATTCAATGAAAATTATTTCGTTGCTATTTTAACAAATTATATTATAGGTACATCAATCATCTTAGTAAAATTCTTTTGAATTTATCTTATTGTTAGTGTGCCACCAAATTTTAAAATTATTAAAAGTGTACCGTAATGAAAACAAGGTTGAGAATCACTGGCGTATCCAATTGGGCCTACGATTTTTATACAGCCTGCGATAGATTTTTTTTACATACAAGTTGCGATGATTATGTTTTGAATTAATTCTTCATTGCAGAACACCGCGTTTGCATTGATCTTGCGAGACGCGACTGCGATACTTCATGCTTCAGTCACACACATCTGTAGTATGTACCCCCCCCCCCCCTCCCGACACTTGTTGACACATTTGGGGTCGATTCGGCCGTGACCTTCGAAACCCGTGATTTCGAAGGTCACGATTCGGCACGCTCCAGGATTGTGACTAATCGAACCATCGAACCCCTCAAGGTCCCTCGTTTCTTTTGATCATCTGCTCAAAAAATCGCCTTCGAGAGGGATTGGGGCAGAGCCGCTGTTCAGAGCGCTGCCCATAAATCACTCCTTTCTCCCCTGTGTACTGTGCTGGGCAGATGTGTGTGACTGAAGCATCAATTTTTCACAAGGTGAAAAGAAAAACCATGATGGGAAAGAACTGTGCAGGGAAAAACAGCAAACCTAAAATCGCGCCAAACGCCAAGCCGTTGGCGAAAACAAAAGGCTTGGAGAGAAACCGTATCATGTTCTTCATAAACATGATTTGTGAACATTTGCAAGCCCTAATGATCAATGTTGATTACTGTCTGTAAGTAAAATGAATATTTATATGTTAAATAATTTTTTAGTAAAATATTCATTATATAATCTTTGCCAGTAGAGTTACTCTAGATAGAAAAGTTAGAGGACATCTAAAACTCATTGTTACTTGCCTTTTTGAGGGATATGGCCATACTTATATTTTAAGATTGGTTTGTGAGATATATTTCAGATATTGTGTGAAAGGAATTGGACATATATTTTATGAGCTCTGTTATTAGTAACCAATTAAAAGGCATTCAACACCATCTTACAAGATATGTAGAAATTGGTTTTTTTTCCCTCACGTCTACTTGTTATGATGACATTACGTGCAATCAACAAAATCTGCTATAACAAAAGTTTTTCAAGCAGAAAAATATTTAAAAAGTAAAAAGGACTTTTTTTTTTCTTTTAAAGGGGATTGAAAGAGAAACTAGTACATTGTCTTTCATAAATTAGATACGCACTATATCTTTCTCTTGGATGTACACTCTTATGGTAATGGTTCTGGGCCCAGTGGCAGAAAGTTTTGTAGCTGTCTGCGACAAGCTTTTAAAATTTCATAATCTGTCTGCAAATTTTGCGTGTAATTTTATCAAATAAATAATAGATTAAACCAGCTGTTTTTTTATCATTTTATTTAAAACATGGTAAGCATGATGCATTCTCATTAATTTTGCTTATAACTTTTGAAGTTACAAAGCGTTTCATCATCTCACTTCTTGTAGGGTTTCTAAAATGAGAAGGATAAGCAGAACCATACATGGACAATAAAGCTGCTTTTAAAAATCTTTTGGTACCTTTATAACCAGATGGGGGCCCATTCAGTTGAATAAAAACCCTCTTATCATTAGTGCCCACTTCTTCATCCGTCCCATCTTTCGATCTCAGCCTATGTTTACCAACGACATCAATTACAGACCCCCAAGTCTCACATACAGCTTCCAAATTTTTAGCCCAGGTTAATTTCCAATTAATTTTTTGGTCAGGGTGTCGTCTTTGAAAATGTGTGCTCAAGTCTTTTTTTACTAATTCACAATCTCACACACACCACACACAACCTTATCACGAGACGCCATTCTAAACACGTGTGTTTCGATATTTCTATAGAATGAAAGTTGCTCTGAGCGGGCGCAGAACACAGGCAAGCGCAAAATTGTAACGAAGCAAAGGAATTCACCTATGCGCGCATGAGTTTGAGCAGTAATGCGATTTTTCAAATATCACACTACTGCGCCTGCGCAAGCTCATCGCCCTGAGTTCGTCGCCTGTGACGTCAGCTGCGCTTGCCTTAGCGTTCGGAAGGTGCAAAAGAAAACACGAACGAACATGTGGGATCCGGCGTGTGCATGATAAACGCCTGCTTCTCTGCGTACTGTGCTCGATAGGGCGGGCTCTATTGCTCGCTTCTCGGCGAAAGACAGCATTTTCCGCGGCATCTCAATAACAAGAGAAGAGGTACGTAATGCTGCGTACTGCCGCGGGGAAAAAAATGTCCGAGAGTTGTGGTCAATTTTTAAAACATTTTATTGGTGCAGACAAAAAATGTCCGAAATTTGCGGACAATTTTTGAAATTGTTTTCATTAGTGCAGACAAAAACTGTCCGCAAGGGGTTTTCTATGTCCGCGACGACGTCGCCGTGTTGCGGTGTTTCTGCCACTGGGGTTCTGGGTATCTGTAAATGTTAAAATACATGAGGTACGCAAGAACCTTACTAAACGGATGTTATTTTTCATTTCATACCAAATTTAACAAAATTGAAATCGATCTGCAACCAGGAAAATAGTGTATAAATTCTCCTTGTATATATTTGGAAATCACGTTCCTAAATTTACTATTTATTTTATTTTTATTTTTTTTATTTGGTGTATTGCATCCAGTGAGATAAAATAAATGGGTTTCTGAAAAAACAAAATTATTTTAAATTAATTCTTAAAATTTCTGTAACTCACTTTCTAGGTAAGAGGAGCCCAAAATTTAAGCAAAAATGGTCATGGTCTTGGATGTTTTTACAGATGTGAAAAATCAATATTTGAACCTGAAATGGGGCTTGAAAGGGAGGTATTCATAAAATCGCCAACCTTAAGGTCAAAAGTATAAAATATTAACACCATTATCATAATGATGATGCTTACACCATCACCATTATTATATATGTTACCGGCAAAGTATGAAACGCCGGCATTCTATAGAATGCCGAACGTTTTTAGGCAAATGAAATATGAGAATTATTACATACTTTCCCTAGGCATTGTATATAATACCTAGGCATTCTATAGAATGACAAATGCTATTTAGACAAAGTATGAAAAAATATTCTGATAAGGCTATTATATAAATGACGTGCATTCCTCAAAAATACAAATGTTATTCTGAAAAAATAATGAGTGCCATTAAAAAAAATGTATTCAAAATATGTAAAGAAAAATAAAAGTTGTACAAAACAATATTACAACAACCTTTCTTATTAAGGAAAACAAAATTTTCATATAAAAATAGGAAATTAAAATTAACCTACTTGTTGCAACATGGTAGGCTTTAATGACTTTCGAATTACATTTCATTACATTTTTCATGCAAAGACATTTCATACTTTGGCACTTTGTTTTACACATACATTTGACGAATCTTTGGCCGCTTCCACTGGACTGAGCAATTGCAACTGACCGGAGAGGAATTTCGTGGTCAGTTGCAATTGCTCAGTTGCAATATCTTCAATTCTTAGCAAGTTCTTAGGGCATAAAGTGAATTGTGATCTCGCATATACTTGTTTTAAAATTCCTTCACAAGTTCCAAGTCGGTAGAAACCATCCTCTGTCACACTCATTACAACTGCCAATATATTGCGCGAATCACCTCGCCCCTTGTCGACGTCAGGAATAGGAACTCGCACAGTAGTTCCCAAAGATGCAGTGGGAAATATTTTTTTTCGAATTCATTTTCATTTTTTGGCTTGTATTTCCAGATTGATTTTAGAATTTATTTTACCTTCAATAGAATTTCCAGTTTTGAAACAAAGGGTGCACAAAATATCCATTTCATCATCTTTACTAGCATGGCCACAGAAGGTATGAATTTTTTGACGACACTTTTTGCATGCAAATGCATCACTCGTTTCTTTTAAACACACACAACAGGTATCAGAAACGGAAATCTCTTCGGTAAGCATGTCTTCATCATGTTGGTTTAATCCACTATCGACTATAATCTAATCCATGTTTTTTTAAACAGGCTCTTTTTCTTTTAAGTCTCTTGCATAATCCGATTAGTTTCGCCTTTTTCCATTATTTGGACGCTTTCTATTACTTTTTCTAGCTGCTCCTCTGTTATGTCTTTTAAAACATCTTCGGGTAGAAAAGACGAAGCCCTACGTTAGGTTTGCAGCCAAAAAGAGCTTCGTATGGTGTTCTTTTGATCCCAGAATGATAAGCTCTATTTTTCATAAATTGAACGAAACGCAGTCCTTCACTCCAGCGGTCAGATTTGTTGTCCTGCATTAAGTACAGAGCATATTTTCGATATCTTGGTTAGCTCTTTCGACACTACCCTGGCTTTGTGAATGACGAGGCTTCCTATGGACGATCTTCAGTGCTGGCTAAAACTCCTTCAAGCTGGTCACCACATTATTGACAAATTCCCTACCATTGTCAGACTGTAATTAAGATGGCGCTCCAAGCAACGAGAATATGTCCACTAGGTTGTAGGCTACTTCTTCAGCTCTTTTTGACGTTAGAGACTTGAGAATCACAAATTTTGTAAGATGATGTTTCACATCATCTTACAAAATTTGTGTTTCTCAAGTTAATAAGATCTACCTGACAACGGGAATTCAATTCGAAAAAAATCATAGGTTTCACAACAATGCCTTTTTTAATATCTTTCTGTTTTTTTTCTGGCAAGGTTCACAAAGGTGGATGTACAGTTCAATATCATGACGTGTAACGTTTTTGTATTTGTTTGAAAGTTCTTTCAACATTCTATCACGTCTTCCGTGTCCAATAGCCAAATGAGCTTCATGAAGTACGAGAAATAACTCAAGAGTCCGTGACGTAATACTGTATAGTACTTACGCCTTCTTTAACAGGATAAATGAGTTTACTTTTGTTTTCCACAATCGTCGCATGATAGCGATTCAGCTACCAATAGTCCCTGGGTTCCTTCTTAGTAGTCATTTTGGCTTTTTGTACATCCTTTATTAACTTCTGGTAAGTAGTTTCGATTAAGAAAGAACTGTTTTTGCTGCATTTACTCGAATTTTGGACAGTTCATTGTCGAATCGTTGTTTCATGTCTATAGACCATGACTTCTTCTCCAACACTATAGCTTGCTCCTCCATTTTCATGCAGCACAGTAAAAAACTAATTTTTTTGTTGAACAAATTTAAGTAAATTTGCGTATTTTGACAATCCCGAACAAACCGCAAAGTGCAACTGACAAATTTTGAGCCTGAGGCGCGCGTTAAAAGTCCCGTGCCTTGCCACGTGATATTCGAAACGAATCGCAGATTTATTTCATACTTTGCCGGTTTCTCATTTGACATTCTATAGAATGCCTAGGAAATGTGTGAAATATGAATCGTTTCATACATTGCCGGCTAGTTTTAGGCATTATATACAATGCCGAATTTTATACTTTGCCGGTAACATATGCATTATATTTATCATCATCATATGTTATAAAAAATATTTCTGGTTCTGTGTGCACATCTGCAAGAGGAAATACGTGGCAGAAACTATATCTTTTATAATCAATGTAAAAGCTTATATAATAAAGATGATATGAATGGAAGAGATTTCACAGCATTGTTGAACATAAGAATTAAAGTGAGTGAAATTTTGATACGAAAATTTGGATTTTAAAATGTTCAACTGTTAATGAAGAAAAGAGAGATGGTACCTTTTGCTTTATTTGGAGGGCTATTTTCTCAAAACTCTTATAACTGTGAGTACAACAGCACATTTTGACATGGTTCTGACATGTTGGAGGAGACTTTTTTTCTCCTGTAATTGGGATTTTAATTAAACAAGAAAGCATTACAAGTTGCATATGGTCTCGTGGTCACAGATATTAAATTTGAAAGGGGATGAATGGATCTGTTCTGTCCACATCCCTCGTAATCATTGTTAAGGCAGTTTACCTATCAGATCTTCAACTCGCATGCTAAGCAACGTGGAATTTTCCTGGGAGTATTTCTCTGATGCCATTTTAGTAAATGCATTTTTAAAAAATATTTTTGGACATTTTGAAGTGAAACTTTAGTGTAAGTTTTCTCAGGCGAGGCGAAAAGTGAAACGCTTCAACAAACAAGGGGCTGAGAGAGGAGGGGGGAAGAACATTCCTAAACTTAAAAAAAAAAAATATTTAAGATTTATTAACAAAATCCACGGGTATCCCATGTTTACACGTCGTATGGTGTGCTTATAAAATGTATTTTACTCTCGCAATAAGTATTCATCAGCTGTGTATCATATGTATGAAGTTTTTGGGGTAAATTACGTAATATTTTTGTCAGAATCATAATTATAAACAAAGCTGAAATAAACGTTATGTTTGGAATTTTGCCATGTTTAAATATTATTTTAATTTATATTGTATTTAACTTTTAATAGTATTATTTAGCTTCAGGTGTCGAAAGATTTCCTGCTGAATTCTCGCTTAAGCTAAAGCAATAAATGAAACTGGTTTAAACTATATATCTTGCGTTTATACGTAACATATAAAAGGAATTCTACCAAACTATTTTTATTTATGTATTATTCACACAGAGTAAATATTGCTTAGTTAATTAATTCATTATTTAAGGGGGCACAGGACCTTGAAGCTCGACGAAATTCTAACCACAAAAACTCAAATAATATTAGAAAAAGAAATTTTCTTTCTTTCTAAATATAAAGTACATATCTTTAAATATGTCGTATATAAAAATGGAAATTAAAAATCTATAAATTTTCAAATTAGCAATTTCGAATTTTATATGATTAACTGCTAATTTTGAGTTTTTATGCAGCATTACTTTTAACTATCAATAGGAAACTGTTAAAACAACACTCATATGTATATTTCATGGTACTCTACATTTCAAAACCAGAAAAATGTGCAATTCTGGAATACTTTTTTTATGTGGGAAAATTATGCGAATAATTGTGATATTTTTTTAAGTTCTCCAATTTTATGCTCAATTTTTAATTTAAATAATATTTATTACAATTTATTTGGTTTTGCATTACAGGTAAATATATTGCAAGTGTATTCTGACCATTAATTATTTTCTGTAAACATATCTAAATTTTACGATGCGCACAGTACTTTATGATTTTTAATCACCTGTTAATCATATAAAATTCTAAACTGCTAATTTGAAAATTATTTATAGATTTATAATTTCCATTTTTATATATGACATATTTAAAGATATGTTTATATGTATCAAGAAAGAAAATTTCATTTTCTAATATTTGAGTTCTTGTGCTTAGAATTAGACCATCTTTCTTAGTCATTTTGTCGAGCTTGAGGGTCCTGTGCCCCCTTAAATAGAATAGACATGCTAAAAATAAAAAAGATTTGCATCGAACATCAGTCGACGATCAGAAAGTTGTTTCTCGTTATCCATGCAAAGCCATTGCGCCAAGCAAGAAATGATCCCTTGACGCATCGGAACGGTAACTCCGCAATTCAGAAACGTGCAACGCCTAGTTTACACTGAGTCCGTCCGCATAGTATTGCGTTAGCGTTAGGGCCTGTTCACATAGGAGTCCGTTGCGTAGCGTTAAGGGAAAGATGACGTTGAGACGAAAATAAACCAATCATAGGCGTTAAAAATTTCATTGCTAATCATTTGGAGGCCTATGATTGGTTTATTTTCGTCTCAACGTCATCTTTTCCTTAACGCAACGCAACGGACTCCTATGTGAACAGGCCCTCGTATCGAAATAATTTTAACCGATAACAGACCGTAACAATTTCGGGGCTAATTGTTTGGAGATCTGCAATTGGTTAATTTTTTTTTAAAACGTGTAACGCAACTGCTACCCACGCTGACGGACTCAATATGAACCTGTTCACGTTGAGTCTAATTGAGGTGTCAGTTAATTGTGGGGGTGGGGTATTTAGTTCGGTTCGTCTAATCTTTTAGTGCAATAAACTGGCACCTAAATAATAAACTTAAATTCAGGATGACTCATAAAAAGTCTCTCAATAACAATAAACACATATATTACGTTTACACCATAATTAACATGTAACTTTCCGAACTGTTATTCACATACAACAGTTGACCTCTTGGGGTAGTGATAATCCTGCCAAGCGCTCAACAAGCTTGGACTATTTGGAGTCCTTCAGACTTCTGCTCTCACCACTTGTTTAGTGCAGCATCCGCAGCCCATCAACATGGGAGCTTTCCTACCATTGGACCGTCCATCCGTTGTAGGCCTAATCGTCTCCCCCTTCAGTACTCTAGCCTTTCGCTAGATAAGCCAAAATCGGGATCCTCTTCCCCTTTACGAGAGCCCCTGCTCCGTACCGCCTCCCGCACTGGACCCCCTTCTCTCGCTGGTCTGATTGCGTATTCCCGCTCCTACACACACACACACACACACACACATATCTATACTAATATATAAAGAGAGAGGGGATTTTGTACGTGGAGGGTAATCTTCAGAACCACTGTACCTATTTGAAAAATTCTTTCACCGTTTGAAAGGTACATTATTCCAGATGGACATAGGCTATATATTATGTATATCTAATCAGTAGAAATAAAGTTAGGGGCTTAATCCTAACAATCTCCATTGTTACCGCTACTGTCCTCTACCGCTTTTTGAGGCGAAGTCTTCAACGATCCTTAGCGTGGTGCTATCTATACTAATATATAAAGAGAGAGGGGATTTTGTACGTGGAGGGTAATCTTCAGAACCACTGTACCTATTTGAAAAATTCTTTCACCGTTTGAAAGGTACATTATTCCAGATGGACAACGGCTATATATTATGTATATCTGATCAGTAGAAATAAAGTTAGGGGCTTAATCCTAACAATCTCCATTATTTCCGCTATTGTCTTCTACCGCTTTTTGTTCCGAAGATTTCAACGATTCTTATCGTGGTGCTATCGCGGTGGGCTTCTGTTCTGACGCTAGCGGTTCTAACCTAGCCGTTCTCCGGCACGCTTTTTACTTTTAAAAAATTTATTTTAATTATTAATTAACATAAAATTAATTTAATGTATTATTTAGGTCATTATTAAAGTAAAAAAAGCTTTACAATTTATTGGCTATCAATTGGAAATTTATTGGTATAATATTTTGTTCAACCCGGACAAAGTCGGGACGGGCCGCTAGTATATATATATATGAGGTCTGTTCAGAAAGTATCGAACCTTACTTTTTCCCGCGAAAACCAATGAAGCGCGGGAGACTTTCTTCAGTGTAGATGTAGAGGGGGCAGTCGTGAATTTTTTTCCCGCCCGCAGAAAGCATCAGTCGCTGGCAGTCGGCCTTACAAGTGAAGACGTGTAGTGAGCGGTCGTCGGAGTTCAGTGTTTGTGAAATGACAGAAAAACTTGAGCAGCGATATTGCATCAAAATTAAATTTGCATCAATTCCCTTCAAAATAGTCTCCTTGGTAATGTACACACTTCTCCCAGCGACCCCACCATTGTTGGAAACACTTCTGGAACGCATTTTTTGGAATGGTGAGCAAACGTACCGTCGCATTCCGCATGATGTCTTCTCTTCAGGCTCGCATTCAGGGTGGGGCAGGGGGGATAAAATCCCCGGGGCCCGGGCTTCTTGGAGGGCCCCGGTTAAAATATGAGTTGACTAAAAAAATGTATACAACATTCAAATATTGAGTGGAAAGGGGGCCCGCTATATTATTTTGCCCCGGGCCCTGGCTCAGTTGACGGCGGCCCTGCTTCTCTTGTCTCAAATCGGGTCCCTTTTAGCGTCATTATCAGCGTGGGAAATAGCCAAAAGTCACATGGTGTTGCAGTTCATCTTTGGTGGCGCTACGAGCGCCGTACCGCGAATCACCCCCCGTTTCAAATGTTTGATTCAGAATAGTGATGGGCAAAACGGATCAGTAGAGAGATCCGGATCTTTGGGAACCGTTCACTTTACTGAACGGCTCTGAACGATCCGTTCATCGTTCACTAGAAAGAATAAAGTCTGTATATATATATATATATATATATATATATATATATATATATGTATGTAAGTATATATATATATATATATATATATATATATATATATATATATATATATATATATATATATATATATATATATATGTTGTTGTTTCTAATGCCCCCTGGGCATTCTAGGCTTCGGGCTGAAGTGTGCGACTCCGGTTTAGCACCACAAGAGTCGGAGTCCGTCTTAGCTAGCTGACAGCTTAATTTTGACCGAGCACCCCCATGAGCGACATCTTGGAGGGGGGGATCGTACCCTCTCCCACCCTCCCTGACCTCATAGATGTACTTTCCGGTCTTTGGATTTAACGTGCCCATATCCGGCATAGATACGGAAGTATTTAATGTCGCGCGTCGGGATATATATATACATATGATGAGTCAATTTGACTCCTAGATTTTATGTCAAGAACGAGTTCTGTTTTTTATTTCCTTTAAATACTTTTATTATTTACATGTATTAGTAATTATTAAGTGAAAATGTATACTTGTATGAATATATAACTTCATTAACTGAACATATTCCTTGTTTTAAAAGTTGTATTATTATTTTATATTAAAAAAATACAAAAAGATGTATATATTTATCAAGAGGGATAATTTTTGTCATGTTATTTCAAACGCAAAATCGTTTAACATCTAGGTGTGTATCTGATTATATGTTTCTGTGACATAAAAAAAAGTTCTTTCACACCGTAAACCCAAAAAAAAGAACCAGATTTTTAAAAAGTCATTTTTAAGCAGTTTCTAAGAGGACATTTTTAAGTTAACTCGTTCAGTACCTTAGACGACCTTAGTCGTTTAATATATGAACTATTAACATTTTCTTCATCTTAATCTTTTATATTTTTCGAGGATATTTCATTATGTTTGATTGGCCGGCAGTAATGTTTCATTTTGATTTTATTTGTAACTAGCTGTTTACCCGACTGTTTCGGGTATTTATTTATCCCGATTTTTTATTAGACAGGAAAAGGAATGAATTCTACCTTTAGTGCAAAATCGAAGTCATTTTATTTCTCCCTCCTCTCTCCCCCCAGTGCTGATGGGGCTGAACTTGTACTTAAGTAGCATCGGGAGTGTCAGTATTCCTCTCAGCGACCCCGAAACCTATGGATTCGACACTACTCTCGATCATTTTGGAAATTTTATTTTTCACCCCTTCTTCCCCCCCCCAATACAGATGGGGGGCTGAACTTGCCCTTAAACGGAATCGTGAGTGTCACTAATCATCTCAGCGACCCCGAAAACTATTGATTAGACACCACTCTCGGTCATTTTGGACATTATATTTTTTATCTTTTCCCCCCTTCCCCCCCCCCAATGCTGATGGGGGTTGAACTTGTCCTTAAACGGAATCGTGAGTGTCACTAATCATCTCAGCGACCCTGAAAACTATTGATTAGACACCACTCTCGGTCATTTTGGACATTATATTTTTTATCTTTTCCCCCCTTCCCCCCCCCCAATGCTGATGGGGGTTGAACTTGTCCTTAAACGGAATCGTGAGTGTCACTAATCATCTCAGCGACCCCGAAAACTATTGATTAGACACCACTCTCGGTCATTTCGGACATTTTATGTTTCATCTTTTCCCCCCTCCCCCCCCCCCCCCCAATGCTGATGGGGCTGAACTTGCCCTTAAACGGAATCGTGAGTGTCACTAATCATCTCAGCGACCCCGAAAACTATTGATTAGACACCACTCTCGGTCATTTCGGACATTTTATTTTTCATCTTTTCCCCCCTCCCCCCCCCAATGCTGATGGGGGCTGAACTTGCCCTTAAACGGAATCGTGAGTGTCACTAATCATCTCAGCGTCACCGAAAACTATTGGTTCGACACTACTCTCGGTCATTTTGGACATTTCATTTTTCATCCCTTCCCCCCCTCCCCCCCAATGATGATGGGGGGCTGAACTCGCCGTTAAACGGCATCGTGAGTGTCACTATTCTTCTCATCTACACCTAAAACTATTGATTAGAACCACTCTCGGTCATTTTGGACAGTTTATTTTTCATCCTTTCCCCCCTCCCCCCCAATGCTTATTTTTAGAGGGGGGCTGAACTTGCCCTTAAACGGCTTCGAGAGTGTTACTATTTATTTCAGCGATCCCGAAAACTATGGATTCGACACTAATATCAGTCGTTTTCGTTTAGTTTTACATGGCCCCCTCCCCCCTCCCCCCTAGGGGTGCTAGGGGTATCAAACCCCCCCAGTAATTATTACCATATTATAAGTCATATGTGTACCAAGTTTGGTTGAAATTGCTCCAGGCGTTCCTGAGTGATGCTGAAACATGGTATATACATACATCCGTTACTACATATTATTAAATGGATGAATTAGTATTTTCCACTCTACATCAATCGTTATATCAACCGCAACACTGAAAACGTAATTCATTACAATAGACTGCTTATTTCCCCGTTGACTTATTCCCCCCCCCCCCCCCCGTTACTCAGCAGCTGGCCAGCAAATCAATCGCCGCTGCCCGAACGTTTCTCCAAAGACCCGGATCCTGGTCGTTCACTAACAGATCTATAGCAGATCCCAAGTCGTTCACTAACAGATCTATAGCAGATCCCAAGTCGGTCTTTCAGAGATCCGGGTCATTTTGAAAACAGATCTTCAAAAAGAGCCGTTCATTTTGAAAAGTCTTCAAAAAGAGACGGCTCTTTTTGAAAGACCTGTATCTTCAAAAAGATTGGAATCTGAAGATCTACATCGGTCTTTCCGGTTCCGGTGAACGATGTGGGAGCCGTCAGATCCGACATATTGAGATCCGGATCAGTCGTTCATTTCAAAGAGCCGTTCAGAGCGAACGGCTCTGAGCTGATTTACCCATCTCTAATTCAGAATGCATTGTGCATAAGAACCGGCCAGTTCGGTAATAATGGAACTCTCGCTGGAGAGTAATTTCTTAGTAACCTTTTATGTAAATACTGTAACTAATCTTAAATTGTAAATAAATTATGTTAATTTAAACCTGATCGTCATAACTGAAAGAGAAGTGTGCAGTATCATCACTCAAGACAAATCCGTTGAACATCTCCCAGCGCAGAATTAGCACTTGGCGTCCGCGTGACAGGACTCATTTGAAACTGAAGGTAAGCGCATGCTTACTTAATTTATATTTGCATAATGAGTAAAGATAATGTAGAAAAACTGAAGCGGCAGCGTGCTGTTTTGCGCTCCGCTACAACGAAGATTTTAACGAAAATCTCAAATACATTTGATGATTCTGAAATGATATATGATGATAAGGTAGATGCTCTGGGAGTCCTAAAAGATCAGTTAATGGAAAAAGTTGAGAAACTTAAAGCTTCAAATTCTGAAATTTTTGAAAACATTCCTGATAATGAAATTGAAGATGAAATTGAAGGAGTTGAAATGATTGATGAAAAAATTATAGAATGGAAATACAAAATTTCAAAATTTTTAAATCAGAATATTAATGTTAGATCCCAACCGGTTGTAACCGAAATTCCAAGAAATGAAATTGCTGCTTCAGCAGTTACGCAACTTAGTTCTTGTTCAAATTTAGTGAAACTTCCAAAACTGTGTATTGAAAAATTTTATGGTGATTCATCCACTTGGCTCGAATTTTGGAGTCAATTTTCTAATGCTATAGATGAAAATGAAAATTTGACAACTATTGATAAATTTTGTTATTTGAAATCTTTGTTGGGAGGTTCTGCTGCTAATGTTGTGACTGGATTTTCATTAACACATGAAAATTATAAATGAGCTATTGAACTTTTGAAAAATAGATTTGGACGACCTGACTTGACAATTAATTTACACGTAAGCAAACTTTTGAATTTGAATCCAGTTAAAAATTCTTCCAATGTAAAGGCCTTGAGAGACCTGTATGATAGCTGCGAAATTCAAATTCGTAATCTAAAATCCCTAGGTGTAGCATCTGGCAGTTATGGACACTTATTATGCCCTATTTTACTTAAACTAATACCCTCAGATATCGCGTTGGAATATAATAGAAATCGAAAGAAAAAAACGGATTTTGATATAGATGAATTACTTACTTTTTTAAAAGATGAAATTGAGTCTCGCGAAGCTACTCAACAGTTTAGTAGTTCAGAAAAATACTTCAGCGTTAAAACCGAAACTTATCGTAATGTAAAACGAAATATTCCAACGGCATATGCTTTAACAACCTCTGTTAAAAATAATTGTATCTTTTGTGAAAATTCTAACCATTTTTCTGATAAATGTAAATCTCTTTCGATTCCCCAAAAATGTGAAAAACTTAAAAGAGAAGGGCGATGCTTTTTATGTTTCCGAAAATTCCATATTGCTTCTAAATGTAGAGCCGTAAAAGAAAGTTGTAAAAATTGTCAAAGTAAATTCCATAATACATCAGTATGCTTGAAAGCTAATGAAAATCCGGTAGAGCCAAAAAATGAAGCGGAAACTCTTGTTACTACTGTTTCCCAATGTAAAGTAAAAGTCCCCCAATCCAGTAACGAAGTTATACTTCAAACTTGTTGTGTACGAATTTCAACTGACAAAAGTACGGCAGAAGCCGTGTGTTTGTATGACAGTGGTAGCCAAAGAACGTTTATAACAAAGGACATTGCAATGGCCTTGAAACCCCCCGTAATTGGGAAGGAAAAGCTCCTTGTCTACTCTTTCGCGTCCCGTGAGGGGGAGCAGAAAATTTACGATGTGGTCAGCGTTAAACTCAGCCACGTTGAGGATTCCAGCAAAAGCCTTTGCATTAAAGCGTTAGTGGTTGAAGAAATCTCTAACGTATTGATTTCGAAGCCACGGGTAGATAAGAATGTTTCGCGGAAGTTAGCCAAATTCGAGTTGTCGAATTGGAGTAGGGAAGGGGAGGATTCGCGAATTCAACTACTTGTGGGAGCTGACTATCTATACCAAATTACGGGAGGGGGAAAAGTTGAACGAATCACAAAATCTCTGTTTGTATGCGAGAGTTTATTTGGGTTTTCGCTTTGCGGAGCGTTAAGCATTGATGAAAGGGGGAAAAAGGAATGTGCCTCAGTTTTAAAAATAGCTGTACAAACTAATGACAATGAACGCGAGGATTTAAGAAAATTATGGGAGCTTGAAGCTATTGGAATAAAAAATAATAATGATGTATTCTCTGAATCTGATAGAGAAATCATGGATAGATTTGAAAGCGGTTTAAGCTTTACAAATAATAGATATCAAACAAAGTTACTTTGGAAGGATAATAGGGAAAAGTTAGGAGATAACTTTAATATTTCAAAGGATCGTTTTGTACATCTAAAACGAAAACTAAAATGGGATGATGCTTTATTTGATAAGTATAAGAGTATTGTATCAGAGCAATTGAGAAATGGCATAGTAGAAGAATGCCCCGACAATGAAATAGAAAATGGATACTTTATGCCCCATAGGCCCATAGTAAGAAATGACAAATCTTCAACGCAGGTTAGGATGGTTTTTGATGCCTCCGCAAAAGATTGTAATAATAAATCCCTGAATGATTGTTTGTGGAGTGGACCCAATTTAAATCCTAATATATTAGATACCCTTATTAACTTCAGGAAAAATAAAGTTGCCTTCTGCGCAGATATAGAAAAGGCGTTTCTCCAAATTGGCATTGCAGAGGAAGACCGAAATTATTTAAAATTTTTGTGGTTCGATGATACCGTTGATAATTCCTTCAAAATTCTTAGATTTAAGCGCGTTCCTTTCGGTGTTACTTGTAGTCCGTTTATTTTGGCCGCAACAATTAAATATCACATTAAAAATTTCAAAGAAAAACACCCTATAGTAGTTAAAATGTTAGATTCCTCATTATATGCAGATGACTTGATCGACGGATCAAATTGTGATGAAGAAGCCTTTTATCTGACATCAGCTGCTACAGAAATTCTTAAAGAAGCTGGTATGCATTTGAGAAAATTTAATTCTAATTCTAAAGTTTTAAAAGAAAAATGGGTGGTAAATAATCTCATCGAGAACCAGGATAATCCTAAAAATGTCGTGAAGCTCTTGGGATTAATATGGGATACAGATTCAGACCACTTACAGTTAGATATGCAACCTCTTACTGAAAATTGGGACACTAAAATTACGAAAAGATACATACTAAAGACCATGCTGAAATTGTTTGATCCCTTAGGTTTTATTTCACCGTATGTTATCCGCATGAAAATTTTATTACAGGAAATTTGGGAAGGAGGTTTTGAATGAGACATTGAATTACCTACGAATTTAAAGAATAAATGGGATAGTTGGTATTCTGAAACTAAACACTTAAGGAAACTGGAAATTCCTAGGATATATTTCCCTGATGGATTAAATTTGTCCTATGATTGTATAGAAATTCTTTTATTTTGTGATGCCAGTCCTAAGGCCTACGGTGCGGTAGCTTATATTAGATATAGAAATGAAGCTAACCAGATTAAGACTGCATTTCTCTGGTCTAAAGCCAGAGTATCCCCTTTAAAACGAGTGACCATTCCCCGTTTAGAGTTGTTAGGTGCATTAATTGCTGCCAGAATGTCTAAATATTTAAAAGGGGTATTAGATTTACGAAATTTGGAATTTAAGCTATGGACCGACTCTACAATAGCCTTATATTGGATTAAAGGATCTGCAGCAAACTGGAAGCCCTTTGTTTCCAATCGGGTTACTGAAATTCAATCTTTGTCAGATCCGGAAAGTTGGAACTATTGTAGCGGTCAAGATAACCCAGCTGATTTACTTACACGTGGTGAACACTTAAGCTCTTTAATAGACAATAATCTTTGGTGGCAAGGTCCTGTATGGTTATCCCTCCCTGAATCTATGTGGCCCCCTAAGGTAGGAGTTAAAGAAGACGAAGAAGTAGCAATTGAAAGAAAATCTAAGACAAAAATGACTCAGGTATGCTGTGCCGTAAATGTACGATCTGAAGCCCTTTTAAATGTAGACCGGTTCAGTAAGCTCTCTCAATTGTTTAATGTCACGGGGTGGATCCTGCGTTTCCTTCATAATTCAAATCCGAAAAATTGTAAAATATCCGGTCCCTTAACAGCCGCAGAAGTAGAAAGGGCCGAGATTTATTGGATCAAGCAAATTCAAAAATCTGCTTTCTCGGAGGAAATTGAGCAGCTACAGCGGGGAAAATCTATTTTTAAAGAATCAAAGTTGTACCACCTTAATCCCGAACTGGACGAGAATAAACTACTTGTGATTAAAGGCAGACTACAATTTTCCGATTTATATGAGCGGGAAAAACATCCGTGGGTGCTTCCCGATAAAGGAAGGTTTGTAAACCTACTTATTATTGATGCGCATGCAAGAATGTATCATTTTGGTGTAGCTGCTACCCTAGCTCATCTACGAGAGCGATATTTCATCATGAAGGGCAGAAGAATAATAAAATATGTCCTGAAAACCTGCATGCTGTGTAAAAAGTTCAATGCCACCTCTGGAAAAGAAATTACTGCACCCCTACCTAGAGATAGAATTATCGAAACACCACCTTTTGAGACCATCGGTATAGATTTTGCAGGGCCAATTTACACTAAAGGATCTTTGGGATCAGAAAAGGCTTACATTGTGCTGTTTACCTGTGCGGTTACAAGAGCTATTCATTTAGAGCTGGTGACGAATTTAAGCACGGCTAATTTCATTTTAGCTCTTAAGCGATTCTTTGCTCGAAGAGGACTCTGTAAGGTGATATACAGTGACAATGCCAAAACATTTGTCAAGACCGACTTGCTTTTAAAAGAGATCTGGAAAAGAATTTCAAAGGAAGAAGTTAAAAACTATTTAACTATGAACAAAATAATATGGAAATTTATCATCCCAAGAGCAGCCTGGTGGGGAGGTTTTTGGGAGAGAATGGTTAGATCTGTGAAAACACCATTAAAGAAGATACTCGGTAGAACTTGCCTTACTTATGAAGAAACCGAAACTATGCTCACTGAAGTGGAGGCAGTAATTAATTCTAGACCCTTATCGTATGTTTACGAAGAGCCTTCAGAACCGGAACCTCTAACTCCAGCTCATTTCTTGGTAGGAAAGAGGTTAACATCGTTGCCCTGTGGAATTCCAATTATCTTCGAAACGAAATCCGATAAATCCACGTTATTAAATAAATTAAAATATCGCCAACAAATAATTGATCATTTTTGGAAAAGGTGGAGAAAAGAATATCTTCTGGAGCTACGATCAGCAAATAAACTAGATCCCGTCAAATCTTCAGCCTTCAAAGTTGGTGATATAGTCCTGATTCATGATGAAAAGTTGCCAAAACATCTTTGGAAGTGTGGATATGTAAAAGAACTTTTGCCCGGACGAGACTCTAAAATAAGGTCATGTATCCTGAAAACTCCAACTGGACTGATTAAAAGACCGATACAACTACTGTATAAACTTGAATTAGATTCTATGGAGAAATCAAATGAACAACAATCTTAGAACTTTAACCTTATTTGATTTGTTATATTGTGCTTGATTTTAATATTTTTTATTCTCATTTTAGAATTCAACTTAATTTTACTAAACTTTAAAGTGTTTGAAAATTTGGTAATCTTTCTTATTATGTAAGTATGTCTTTAACATTTATTGATTTGTATTCAAGAAGCTATCATCATTTAGGTAATGTTTTGTTTTAATTTTTGTATTGTTCTTATTTATGTATTGTTTGATGAACAACTGTAATTGTTCATCCGGGGGCAGTGTGTTGCAGTTCATCTTTGGTGGCGCTACGAGCGCCGTACCGCGAATCACCCCCCGTTTCAAATGTTTGATTCAGAATGCATTGTGCATAAGAACCGGCCAGTTCGGTAATAATGGAACTCTCGCTGGAGAGTAATTTCTTAGTAACCTTTTATGTAAATACTGTAACTAATCTTAAATTGTAAATAAATTATGTTAATTTAAACCTGATCGTCATAACTGAAAGAGAAGTGTGCAGTATCATCACTCAAGACAAATCCGTTGAACATCTCCCAGCGCAGAATTAGCACATGGAGCCATGTCGAGTGAGTGGGGAAAAACCTTTCGGGTATGAGGGAAAAACCTCATACGGGAGAAAAACCTTTCGTCTGTGACGTTTGCCAGGCGCAATTTTCTCACAAAATCAGTTTGACCACGCATTTCCGGTCCCATACTGGAGAGAAACCTTTCGTTTGTGACATATGCAGGAAGGCTTTCGCCCGGAAACAGGTGTTGAACGAACATTTTCGAACCCACATTCGACTGAAACCTTTTGTTTGTGAGATCTGCCAGGCAGAATTTTCGAACCAAAGGAGCTTAGCCACGCATCTTCGCTCCCACACTGGAGAGAAACCTTTCGTTTGTGATATATGCAAGAAAGAATTTGCTCGGAAAGATTACTTAACCAGACACTTCCGTACCCATACTGGAGAGAAGCCTTTCGTCTGCGACTTGTGCCAAGCAGAGTTTTCTCAGAAAATAAGCCTAACTACGCATCTTTACACGCACGTCGAAGATAAGCCTCTCGTCTCTGAGGCACGCGAGGCCGTGTGTTTCAAGAAGAAAAGCTCAACTGCACATGGCCGTTCCCGTACCGGAGAGAAACCTTTCGTTTGCCATGTATGTAGTAAGGAATTTTCTGGGAAGAGTTACTACACGACGCATCTTCGCACTCACACCGCTGGGAAATCTTTTGTCTGCAATGTCTGCCAGGCGGAATTTTCTGTTATGACTAGCCTAACCAGACATCTATTAATCCATACCGGAGAGAAGCCTTTCGTTTGTGACGTGTGTAAAAAGCAATTTGCTCGAAAGCAGGACCTAACTAGGCATCTTCGAACTCATACTGGAGAAAAACCTTTCATATGCCACACATGCGGTAAAGAATTTTCTCAAAAAGGTGACTTGATTCGACACATTCGCACCCATACCGGGGAGAAACCTTTTGTCTGTGGCATATGCCAGGCTGAATTTTCCGTAAAGACGAGCTTAACTAGACATCTTCACACCCACACCGTGGAGAAACCTTTTGTTTGTCTCGTGCGCTGAAGAGATCTTACAAAATATCGCTGTTAATTGTCAGATTCATGTACATGAATAGAAAAAGTATATGAGTGGAGTGGTGTAACATCAAAACTAGCAAACTCCAATTTTTTTCCCCCAAAAAAACTGAATGAAGGCTACTGTGAACTTAACCCTATTGGATTCGCTCACCTCAATGTTAACCTATGGAGAAAATGTCTACTTTTGACAGCTACATAAATGCTGATCATCCAATAAAAATGGTCTTTTCAGATAGCCTGAACTTTAATACACTTTTCAACAGGATTCATTTTATAAATTTCGTCCACCAAAGGAATATATAAGCGTTTAAAACTCTTTTGTTGACACAATTGTCAACTTTATATGATTCAACAGAAAATTGAAAAACGTGGTATATAAAAAGTTCTTTTTATCTTGTAATTTTTATTAAGAGTCTGGCTTAGGTAACGTGAATAGCTAACAAGTTTTCACAAGTTCTTCGACCCATAGATACAAGATGGTTTCAGCTTTATGTTAAACAAAACAGGTGCATGAATTTTCAAAACGTGATCAGTCGGTATTCGGAGATTTTTCGCAGGAGAGTTTTTGAACATTTCATTTTAAAATATAGGGAATTTAATTTTTTATTACAATTGATTTCTTACGTCAGAGCCCCTACACTCAATTCAACTCAATATATTTTAATTTCCTTTATACTATATAATATTGGGACACTTACCTGTGTTCCGAAGTAAAAGTTTTAAATTATTTCCAAAAATCACTGATATACACCAAAAAGTGAAAAAAACACTGATTTTTTAAAAATTATCTTATTATAAGTACAGATTCCTGTAAAATGATTAAATTAACACATATATCTTAGCTTATAGTTTAAAACATAGTTAGTAATATTTAAAACACTATTGCAAAATTTCATTTAAATATATTAAAAACTTTTTTAAAGTATTGGCTTCCAGGTTTCGAAAAGTAACTGAAAAATAAATTTTCTTGAAAATGCATTTAAAGATGTTGCTTCCGATCTTTTGAAAGTTTCACTCTTTTGAAAATCCATCTGTCGAGATTTTATTGGAAAGTTCTGTAACCATAAAAATGTGTCGAATTCGCATCAATTTTTGTTGCAGCAAGATAGGGCCTATTCACAGAGAATCCGCCAGAGACAGCGTAACTCGTATTGACATATTGTAAACCAATCAGAGACCTTGACAATTTCGTGGCTAACCGTTTGGAGGTTTGTAATTGGTCAAATATATTTCAGTCAGAGTAACGCTGACGGGTTCTGTGTGAACGTGCCCTTAGTCATTGGGGAGAAATATCTAGAGGGATGCAAACCGTTAGTTTAATGCAACTGTAGATCTGTGTTTCTATTAGCTGCCTAATATTTATATGACTAAAATGTCTCCGGACAGGATGTAACTCTTCGGAAAACCAGGCTTTTAATATGCATGCATGGTTTGATTTCAACTTGTTTAATGCTATATTAACTGTTTTCTCAGTGTCGCACATACCTATAAATATTACGTCAAAATAAACTGTTTATGTTGTCTTTAGTTATTGGCCAAAGAAAGAGGAACTTCTTATCTATATATATAAAACAGTTCCGTGACTGACTGACTGACTGACAGATAACTCACACACCAAACCGCTGGACCTAAAGGGCTGAAATTTCGCATGGTGATTCTTCTTATAGTGTAGGGGTGCACTAAGATTTTTGAAAAATTGCATTTAAAATAACAATCTGGGGGTTATAAAATTTATATCACGAATAAAATCATAAAAATTCCTTTAAAATGAAATCTTTTTTGAATCTTTACCTCCATTTTCTGATTTTTGGTGAATTTTTAAAGATTAATTTTTAGAATTCAGTTTATTAAATACTGATCACGTGGTTTCTTTTCTTTTTGTGATACTTTAAATTAATTTTCCATCACGTGCATAACAACGAAATAGACAACAACAACAAAAAATTTCTTCCTAATGCGGCAGACGATTGGACATTATCAAAAAAATATTAAAATACAGTAAAAGAAATGTTCCTCAAACTGTACTATATTAACTGTACTATATTCTTTAGTGTGTTCTATTAGATTTAATTTGAATATTTTCTTCTACATTATTTTGTCTATAAAAATATCCGTTACGATATATATATACACACTCATGGACAAAAAAATTAGCGCACCAAGGAGTCTTCAAAATGAAACGAAATTTTACATACGTAATGACTACTTTGATATAAATAAATGATAAGAAAATCAAAGAAAAAGGATAATTTATTTCAGAGAAAAAAGCAAAAGAACGGAGGAGTTAATACTCCGTTGGACCCCCTCTAGCGCGAATGCACGATGCGATACGATCGGGCATTGAGTCATACAAGTTCTGTATGATGTCTTGAGACATTTCGTTCCATATTTGCTGTAACCTTGCCTCTAGTTCGTTCAAAATTGTGGGATGCCCAACTCGTCGTCCCAAATGATCCCAGATATGCTCGATTGGAGACAAATCTGGGGATCGGGCAGGCCAAGGAAGGGTAGTAACAGTGCGGAGACAGTCTTGTGACACCCGTGCCGTATGAGGCCGAGCATTGTCTTGTTGAAAAATGGCTCCTGGGAGCCGTTGCATGAGTGGCAACACATGTGGTTGCAGGATTTCATGAACATACCGCTGGGCTGTCATGGTGCCACAGAACAATACTAGGGGTGACCGTGTATTGTAGGCAATGGCACCCCATACCATCACACCAGCTGTGGGAGCGATGTGTCGCTGTACAGCAAAGGCAGGATTGAAGCGTTCACCACGGGCTTTCCACACACGAACACGATTGTCATCACTGCCGAGATTGAATCTGGATTCGTCGCTAAAGACGACCGGGTTCCATTCCGCTGCAGTCCAGTTTCCTCGTGCGCGGCAAAACTCCAAACGGAGGCGTCGATGGGTGGGCGTCAAGGGCAGCACACGTAATGGGCGCCTCGATACCAACTGTCCTTCAGCCAGGCGCCTTCGTATGGTTCGAGAAGACACAGAGGCCCCTAGTGAAGATGCTACCTGTGCCTGGATGGAGGCCGAGGAAGCAGTTGGCTGTACGCGTGCATTTCTTACGATGTGGCGGTCTTCTCGACGACTGGTCTGTCGAGGGCGTCCTGAGCCTGGTCTTCGTGTACATGACATCTCTCGGGTCCACTGGTCCCAACACCTCCTCACAACACAATCAGAACGGCCTAATTGACGAGCTACTCGCCTAGCTGACCACCCAGCTTCCATCATCCCGACGATTCTCCCCATCTCAAACTGCGACAACTGCTTATATTGTCTTCGAACACGGCGTAATGGCATGTCTATCTCAGCTCTTCCTTTGTAAATGATTGAGCACACTCAAACAAGCTTTGGTTACCTGTTTTATACTCCACAGAGTACGATGTTCAACGCCCTCTACCGGCTATACGTAATGCGCAATCACGCTGTATTTCTAATCATTTGCATATCTCCCCGACATGTACCTTCATTGCAAGTTTCGTTACGATCCCGCAATTATTTCTTGGTGCGCTAATTTTTTTGTTCATGAGTATATATATATATATATATATATATATATATATATATATATATATATATATGCCATTAATTGCATACATTGACCGTTGTATTTACTATATATATATATATATATACATATTTATAAATATATATATTTTTTTGGCATTAATTACATACAGTGACCGTTGTATTTAATTTGAATGTAATCCGTAGCGAAGCACGGGTATTCAGCTAGCATTATTATACTTTTAGATTGTGCTCATGCAACAACGCGTAGTTGAACCTTTTAATATTAACATCTCATTTCTTTCTCTCTTGTAGATGGGATTCTCGTCAAGTATTGCCATGTTGTGAAAGATCGCCGCTGCTTTCACGTGGATTATCAGTAATGCCGACTTTTAATCGTAAAGATCTCCATCTTCCTGTTATAAATGATTTCCTTGATTCTACATGCTGTCCCTTTTGAAAAGAAGGCAGTATCCTGTAGCCTATGTAAAGGTTGGAGGCGTAGTGGAGAGAAACCTTTCGTCTGTAAAATTTATAGAACAGAAGATGCTCGAAGTTGGACGTAGCTAGACACCTTCCATCTGTGATACATATGCGGGGCAGAGCTTTCTAGCAAAAGAAACTTGACCAATCATCCTCGTGGGGAGAGACCTTTCTTCCGTAACACATGTCAAGCAATATAAGCGGACCCAACTGTCATGGCGGACGAAAGCCAGGGAGAATTATCTCAAAGAAGTGCAAAACTTCAGTCCCATTCAGTAGAGAAAAATTTCGTTTGTGGTATATGCCAAGCGGAGTATTCTCGAAAGTCAACCTTAACTGCACATCTTCTTATCCATACTGGAGGGAAACCTTTCATTTGCAATGTATGTACCAAAGAATTTGCTCAGAAACTGGACTTAACAAGGCACCTTCTTACTCATAAACCACTCGCGAGTGATTTGTGCCAGGAAGAATTGGACTTCGCTACGCATTTCCCTACCCGTGCTGGAGATAATCGTTTCGTTTGCCATATATGTAGCAAAACTTTTTCTGCCAAATCGTGCTTAAATACTCACCTCCGTATCCATACCGGAGAGAAACTCTTCGTTTGCCATATATGTAGCAAAAGTATTTCTTCAAAAACGCAGTTGAAGATCCACATCCGTACCCATACCGGAGAGAAACCTTTCGTTTGCCCTGTATGCAACAAAACATTCATTACAAAACCATGCTTGAATACCCACCTCCGTACCCATACCGGAGAGAAACCTTTCGCTTGCCATGTGTGCAGCAAAAATTTTTCTACAAAGTCGCACTTGAATATCCATTTGCGCACTCATACTGGAGAGAAGCCTTTTGTGTGCCACGTGTGTAGCAAGAGTTTTTCTACCAAATCGCACTTAAATACCCATCTGCGTATCCATACCGGAGAGAAACCGTTCGCTTGCCCCATCTGTAGCAAAAGGTATTCTGCAAAGCAGTGCTTAAATTTCCATCTTAGTACCCACACCGGAGAGAAGCCTTTCGTTTGTCACATATGCAACAAGAACTTTGCTAAAAAATCGCGCTTGAACAGCCATTTTCGTACGCATAGCGGCGAGAAACCTTACAAGTGTGACACGTGCCAGGCAACGTTTTCTACAAAGTCACACTTAACTAGACATATCCTGACCCATACCGGAGAGAAACGTTTCGCGTGTGATGTCTGTAGTAAGCAATTTTCACGTAAACAAGACTTGACGATACATCTTTCTACTCATACCGGAGACTAATCTTTCATCTATTACACATGCCAGGCAGAATTTTCATCTAAAGAAGTGCTGAACCGGACATCTTTGTACTCTATCACGACCAGCGTTCATTTCACGTCAAAAATATTACAGAAATAAACAGTTAAATTATAAAGTGGCACGCATTCGTTATTTGAGCCGCTCACTTGTCAAATCGATTAAGGTTGCTCCGTATTAACCCTATTGGATTCGCTCACCTCAATGTTATATGGAGAAAATGTTATTCGGGGGAAAAATCTGGTCTAGTGTGGTTTAAACACAAGTAAATTCCTTTGGTGGACGCAATTTATATAAAATGAATCCTGTTGCAAAGTGCAGAAAAGTTCAGGTTGTTATCTGATAAAATACCATTTTTATATTAACTAGCTGAATACCCGTGCTTCGATACGGAGTAGATTCAAATTAAATACAAAGGTCAATGTATGCAATTAATGCCTAAAATATATATATATTTATAAAAAAAATCGTGACGGATATTTTTATAGACAAAAAAATGTAGAAGAAAATATTCAAATTAAATCTAATAGAACATACTAAAGAATATAGTACAGTTTGAGGAACATTTCTTTTACTGTATTTTAATATTTTGGATAATGTCCAATCGTCTGCCGCATTAAAAAGAATTTTTTTTTTGTTTTTTTGTCGTCAATTTATTCCGTTGTTATGCACGTGAAGCAAAATTAGTTTAAAGTATCACAAAAAGAAAAGAAACCACGTGATCAGCATTTAATGAATTAAATTCTAAAAATTAATCTTTAAAAATTCACCAAAAATCAGAAAATGGAGGTAAAGATTCGAAAAAAATTCCATTTTAAGGGAATTTTTATGATCTTTCTCGTGATATAAATTTTATAACCCTCAGATTATTATTTTAAATGCAAACTTAAAAGAATGTCACAAAAACAGCTTAAAAATTTAACTTAAAAAAATCTAAGAAGAATTTTTTTTTTAAATCTTTCTTAGTGCACCCCTGCACTAACTATAAGAAGAATCGCCATGCAAAATTTCAACCCTTTAGGTCCAGCGATTTGGTCTGTGCGTTATCTCAGTCTATTACGACTGTTTTTTTTTTTTTTTTTTTTTTATTTATTTATATATATATATATATATATATATATATATATATATATATATATATATATATATATATATATATATATATATATATATATATATAGATCAGCATTTATGTCGCTTTAAATAGTAGATACATTTTCTCCATCGGTTAACATTGATGTCAGCGAATCCAATAGGGTTAGTACATAGCAACCTTAACTCCATAAAACAAAAAGTGATAAAATAACAGACATTTAAAAAAAATTCCTTTGAAAATATAAATTCAAATAAATATTGTAGAATGTATTATTACAGATGGAGCTTTTTTATGACGACATGTAAAATCTATAACATAGAATATTCTCAGAGTCATCGTTATTTTACTTACAATTTTTGTCTGACTAAGGGAGTTAATCGATTTGACAAGTGAAAAAGAAAAAACCATTCAGTTTTCAAATTACAGTGGAATCTCGATCGATCGTTTTCGGATCCATCGTTTTTCCGTATGTGTCGTTCATTTTATCCAGTCCCAATGATCCTATTGCATTGTTATGTTTCCGCATCTATCGTTTTCCCGCATTTATCGTTCATTTCAATCGGTCCCTTGAAAAACGATAGATCGAGATTCCACTGTATTTGTTCATTACAGAAAAACTTCATACATTTTATATTAACGATTAACTGTTCTGTTACTGTTACAATTATTATTAGTTTGTTTAAATTGATTCATCAGCAACATAAATGATGTTCTCTTCGTCAGCTGCATCTGAGGTCCCGTCATGTCGATTTGTTCTTAAGTTTTTATAATAATGTTTAATAGCAGGAATGAATTTCGAAAGGTCCATCACATTTTTCTCTTGTCACAGATCTACCTGTAGGATATAATAAAGGCTGATCTACGTTTTTCACCTTCCACAGATTTTCTTATATTAATGGCATTAAATTCTGAATCTTCGGGGAAATATTTGAATTGTATGACGTGGGGTTTCGACCTTTCTAATTTTTTTTTCTCTTAAGGCTGCTGTGTACTAAACCTATTGGATTCACTCACTTCAATGTCAACCTAAGGAGAAATTGTGTCTAAGGATGGCCAACTTGGACTGAAAGATATATATATATATATATATATTGAAAATTTGTACTCAGTGATAGAAAAAGAATTTTTGCACCTTGGGCATAGGCGTATCGTCGGGGAGTGGGCACTAGGGTGGAACGAAAAAAACTTTTTTTTGAATTTCAATATGCTCTAGTTTTCAAAAGTTGCCTTTTAACAAAATAAAGACGGAAATTAAATATTAGCGTAATGAGGGCAAACTTTTGGTTTTTATTAAATTTTTGACAAATTTCGCAATTATTTTGAAATTGAATACACTTGTAGTACAAAAAAGTAGCAAAATATGTAATTTAAACATTCTTTTTAGTCAGGAGACCTGCTAAACTGATTATATAATACGTTTTACTTCATAAAAATAGTATACATAAAGGCACTTAAGGACGAGGCACTTAAAAGACACTCGGACATCACGGTGGAACGAAAATTCTTTTTTCGGAATTTCAATATGCTCTAGTTTTTAAAAGTTGTTTTTTAAAATTAAAATTAAGAATATAAAATCTTTTTGCTCTACTAAAATATTTTCAAGTGCCGCAAAGGGCTTGAAAAATGGATATTTTTATAAAAAAGTGATTATATTTGTATTTTTTGTTAATTTCTTTTATAGTATATTAAAATAACGTATATTTTCTGTAAATAAAATATTCAAAATATGATATTTTGACAGAAAGCTCGCATATTCTAAGTATTTCTAATTTTTAGATGCCATAACAGAACAACTGATTTTGTGGAATTTTGCGATTTTCATCATATTAATTTTACAGTAGCATATTCTTATAATACACATTGGAATGAAAGAAAAACAATTTTTAATTGACAGAGCTTAGTTAAAATAAACAAATCACACTTATTTAGAAAAATATTAATGTAATGTCTATAAAGGCAAAACGTTATTTTTAAAAAAAATATTCATGCTTTTCAAAAGTCCATAGTAATCACACATGGTTTCCATTACTTATTTCACTGACACATTGAATTGTTTTATTGTTTCAAATTTTGGCATTATCTTTTGAGAATGTATTTTTGTTTTTATCAATGCATCTCTTGCAGAAGTACCACGAACGGACAAGGATGACCCGGTAACTAATTTAACAATCCTTTCTACTACTTGTGTGTGACATGGAATGTTGTTAAGTCAATAATTTGTTTCTCGTGATCAGATTCTTTTGCTACCTTTATAAACTGTTTTAGTTTGTCATCAGAAACATGCCTCGTCATAGGAGGTTCTGTTACTTTAATATCATTCCATTGAATCATATCAATATAATCTTTGGCATCAAAGTTTATACGTGAAACTAAATTTTCTTGTGATGCCTCCTTCATTTTCCGCCCTTGCTTTTAGAATCCGGCGTAATCCAAACTTTCTTACTTGATTGCGATCGTCCAATATCATACAAAGGAGGAGATTTTTAGAAGCGGCAAAGTATGCATTTCTTTGAATGACAGGGTCAATTACATTTTTAAATGCCTGATTGAGGTAACTTGAATAGCTTACAAGTTTCCACAAGTGCTTCGATCCACGGATACAAGATGGTTTCAGCTTTATGTTAAACCAAATTGGTGCATGAACTTTCAAAATGTAATCAGTATTCGGAGATTTTTGCAGGAAATTCTGTCCCCACATACAAGCGAAGCATCCGGTTTGCTAATGTAAGCCATCGCGAATGACAAAATTTTCCTGGTTTTCTCATGGACAAATCAGAAGAGCACTTTCCAACAGAGATTGCATTATGTATTTCTAACAAATATTTTGGGTCCACACTTAAATAATCTTTAATTTCTAGTAATGGAATGTTATTTTCAATAGGTGAAAATTCAATCACTGGAAGTTCATAGTAGTTTTCTAGTTGTTTACCTATTTCTCCTCCAAATTCATTTGGACCTTTTAGTTTTTCCATCTAGGAAACAAAATAGGTGACGTAGGGACAGTTCATTTAAATTATTGACTTCAACAACATTCAATGTCACACACAAATAGTAGAAAGGATTGTTAATTAATTACCGTGTCATCCTTGTCCGTTCGTGGTACTTCTGCAAGAGATGCATTGGTAAAAACAAAAATACATTCTCAAAAGATAATGCCAAAATTTGAAACAATAAAACAATTCAATGTGTCAGTGAAATAAGTAATGGAAACCATGTGTGATTACTATGGACTTTTGAAAAGCATGAATATTTTTTTTTTAAATAACGTTTTGCCTTTATAGACATTACATTAATATTTTTCTAAATAAGTGTGATTTGTTTATTTTAACTAAGCTCTGTCAATTAAAAATTGTTTTTCTTTCATTCCAATGTGTATTATAAGAATATGCTACTGTAAAATTAATATGATGAAAATCGCGAAATTCCACAATATCAGTTGTTCTGTTATGGCATCTAAAAATTAGAAATACTTAGAATATGCGAGTTTTCTGTCAAAATATCATATTTTGAATTTTTTATTTATAGAAAATATACATTATTTTAATATACTATAAAAGAAATTAACAAAAAATACAAATATAATCACTTTTTCATAAAAATATCCATTTTGAAGCCCTTTGCGGCACTTGCAAATATTTTAGTAGAGCAAAAAGATTTTATATTCTTAATTTTCAAAAACAACTTTTAAAAACTAGAGCATATTGAAATTTCGAAAAAAGAATTTTCGTTCCACCGTGATGTCCGAGTGTCTTTTAAGTGCCTCGTCCTTAAGTCCATTTATGTATACTATTTTTATGAAGTAAAACGTATTATATAATCAGTTTAGCAGGTCTCCTGACTAAAAAGAATGTTTAAATTACATATTTTGCTACTTTTTTGTACTACAAGTGTATTCAATTTCAAAATAATTGCGAAATTTGTCAAAAATTTAATAAAAACCAAAAGTTTGCCCTCCTTGCGCTAACTGAAAACATGCACCAATTACGCTAATATTTAATTTCCGTCTTTATTTTGTTAAAAGGCAACTTTTGAAAACTAGAGCATATTGAAATTCAAAAAAAAGTTTTTTTCGTTCCACCCTAGTGGGCACGTCCCCCCCCCCCCCTCCCCAACTTAACTTGAAGTAAATTAAAACGTTCATAGCAGTTCAGTTAAAATCGGAAAATTGTAGAAAACTTTTACGAAAGATGGTTCTTTCCCGCTTTTTCAAACTGTGAAACCGAAGATTCCGATTATGTCTTTATCCTTAGCGTACTTTTTAACAATGATATGATCCATAACAAAAATTCGAGGCTATATTTTTTTTTCTCATTTTATTTATATTATATTTATTTTTCTCATTGTATAACTTTTGAATACTAATCAAACATCAATTCTATTGTTATTCAATTTTTAAAAAATCATAATATTTCATATTTTAAGGACCGTGCGGTAGTCCATGCGCTGAGGAAGGCCCTAACTGAATTCAATTCGTGCCTTTCCCCCCCCCCCCCAAAAAAAAAAAAAAAAAAAAAAAAGAAAAAGTTAGAAGCACGCTGCTACGCCTATAGCCTTGGGGCATTTTTCGTTTTCATAAAAAAAAAAAAAAAAATGCAACTAATATTTTTAATTTTAAATTATTCGAGGGGAAAATCTGGTCTAGTGTGTTTGAACCGCTCCTAAATTCCTTTGTTTTTTTGACGAAATTTATAAAATAATTACAAGATAAAAATAACTTTTTCTATACCATGTTTTTAAATTTTCTGTTGAATCATATAAACTTGACAATTCTATGTATTAATAAATACTTAAAAAAATTTTTTTTGATGAATAATCCCATCAATTTGAAAGAAAATGAAGTTAATTGGAAGTTAACTTGCGTTTAACTTTTCGTTCCCGTCCTGGCCGATAGATGGCTGCACAATTCTACAAAACAAAATGAACTGAAAATGAATTCAATTCTGCTTAAAGATGGCTAAAAGTATCAAAAGAATGCATTGTCATCGTGTTCTGAGCTATTCTAAAAGTTTCAAATGTTTAGCTAGTCGGGAAGTTAGTTAAAAACCGATTGCAAGATTTGTAAGGAACAAACACACAAACAAACAAGAAAGCAAGTTAATAAAAACATGGCAATAAATCGTGTTGCAAGGTGCAGAAAAGTTCAAGCTATCTGAAAATACCATTTTTATTGGATTTTTAGCATTTATGTAGCTGTCAATAGTAAATTATCTCCATAGGTTAATATTGAAGTGGGCGAATCCAATAGGGTTAGTACACAGCAGCCATAACTGATTAATTGTTTACTTTTTGTGTGTGATGAAGCAAGACTAAACAATTTTCCGTCATTATCAAGTACTTGCCTCTGCGTTTGAATTACATTATTGAAACGATTTACATAAGAGTATGGAGAGTTAATCAGACTGGCTTCTGAAATAAATTATTTATTATTCGATTGCAAAAAGAAAATAAAATAAAAAATCATTGAGTGATGTTAATCCTTATTATTATTCGAAATTTATTATGAATATTAAAAGTTAGGTGTCCATAAAGTGTTTTGACTCTAAAATTAAAATTTTTTTTTTAAAAATAGAGTTAATCCATTAGGCTTGTGAATGGCTCAATTGTTGTAACAAAATAAATTTATTTTTAAATAATTACAAGATAAAAAGAACTTTTTATATACCATGTTTTTAAATTTTCTGTTGAATCATATAAACTTGATAATTCTATGTATTAATAAATACTTTTTAAAATCTTTTTTGATGAATTATCCCATCAACTTGAAAGAAAATTAAGTTAATTTGAAGTTAACTTCCGTTAAACTTTTCGTTCCGGTCGATAGATGGCTGTAACAGTCTACAAAACAAAATTAACTGAAAATTAATTTAATTCTACTTAAAGATGGCTAAAAGTATTTTAAAAAAAGCATTGTCATCGTGTTCTGAGCTATTCAAAAAGTTTCAAATGTCTAGCTAGTCGGGAAGTTAGTTAAAAATCGATTGCAAGATTTGTACGAGACAAACACACAAACAAACAAGAAAGCAAGTTAATAAAAACATGGTTAAAATCACTGACAATAGTCAATCAAATCGCAGAAAATTTCAAATGGTAGCATGCATAGCTATTTTATGTATGACTAGCCGAATACCCGTGCTTCGCTAGTGAGTACATTGAAATAAAATAAAACGGTCAATGTATGCAATTAATGCCAAATATATATATATAAAATAATAGTAACGGATATTCTTATAGACAAAACAATGTAAAAGAAAATATTAAAATTAAATACAATGGGCAATGTATGCCATTAATTTGTATGTTTAATATCCATTAAACATACTAATTTGAATTAAATTCTTAAAAAACTTCCATCTCAATGAGTCCAGTGGTTAAATTTTATCTTTCACCGTATTTCAATATTTTTTTTCTCGATTTATTTCGTTGTTATGCACGTGACCCGAAATTAATTTTAAGTATCACAAGAAGAAAAGGAACCACGTGATCAGCATTTAATAAATTAAATTCTAAGCATTAATCTTTAAAAGTTCACCAAAAATCAGAAAATGGAGGTAAAGATTAGAAAACGAATTCATTTTAAAAGAATTTTTATGATCTTTCTCGTGATATAAATTTTATAATCCTCAGATTATTATTTCAAATGCAAACTATAAAAAAGTTGCAAAAACAGCTTAAAAATTTAATTTTAAAAATCTAAGAATTTTTTTTTTAATCTTTCTCGGTGCACCCCTGCACTATAAGAAGAATCGGCATGCAAAATTTCAGCCCTTTAGGTCCAGCGGTTTGGTCTGTGCGTTATTTGTCAGTCACTGGACTGTTTTATATATATATATATATATATATATATATATATGACGACCCCGTCTAAATGGCGGCCCGAAGCGTGCCCTTTATGTCATAAATCCCTCTTAACTCCTTAATACTTATTAATAATTATGCAGTCAGTGAAGTAAGGCCTGTGGCAAAGAACTACAAGTAAATTGCATATAACTAGTTTATTCCAATTATTAAGCTACCCGATTCAATTTGTAATTAAAGTCCAAGGAATTCATCTCTTTCCTCGCGACGCGTGACCGCACTGCCGAGGAATCTCCCGCCTTCTGCGTGAATTCGCTATTGTTTTAGACCATCTAAACTTATCGCGCATGCGTGTGACGTTTGCACCGAAGATGAGGCAGAGGCGTGACTACGGATGTTGATCAAATCCAACGGGAATTCCCCCGATTTTCTCGATGCGTTTCGAAATGGATGAGAAAAGTGGCGTTCGGTGCCAATAACTAAATTAATCCCGAAGCCCCCCTTAAATTTAAATTAATTATTCTTTCCCCAGTTAATTCCTTGACATATATATATATGTGTGTGTGTGTGTAACATTAGCGCTACGGCGGGGCGAAGCTCAACAGTCCGGTTAACTGGAAACACCTAAATGTAGTCGTAGGAAGTGGCTGAGTGGCGTAGGAATGAAGTCCAGGCGAGAAAAACATAGTACTCCACATAGCTACACAGTTCTTTATGAAGAATGGAGTTTAAGAAGCTGGCTGTACAATTGAGGATTTCAGGATCTCACATTTGGACGGACATCGCGGCTAGCGGGGGGCGGGGCCCCGGCCAGCGCAAAGCTGCGGCAATCGGACAGCGAGAATTACATCTTGATGGCCTGGAAGCAAAACCACAAGTTAGTAGGAAATTGCCGCGAAAAACGGACTTCCAGCAGGCGCGCTGAACTTTAATTGGTTTGAATTCCTTACCTGACTATAAGGCGTCATATGGCGTGATCGCTCGAAAGTTCTACACTGTTCGAAATTATATAAGAGGTAGGCGCGTGGCTTGCTTAAGGGGGAAATCTAATAGATTAATTTGGTATTTAGGTCAAAATGAGGGATAATGCTCTGTTGCGATAAAACTAATATAAGTATTTATTTATCGAGTTTTCTATCACAGTTAGGAATTATTTTGACTACCACCCTCTTAATAGATTTGACAAGTCCACACTTTGAGTAGCGTATTTTGGTGCAGGGTGTATAACACATTGGCTTTGTAATCGTGATCCTAATCAGTAGGCTATCTGCATAATTTTTATGATGCTTGCTACAACTAAACAAAACAAACAAATAAAGCCAGTTGGGGAAGAAAAATCGGAAAAATAGAATCGGAAGTGAGTATTATGAGTCGAATCTATCTTCTATATATATAAAACGCGTAGGTATGCGGCACAAAAATCGACGATATTTCTACCCTCCGAATGGCAACGGCTGCAACTACCGGATGTAAACATGAGCGGCCGTCCGCAATTTGCAACCGCGTGTCAACGTGGATTTACGCATTTTAATGAGGAATGCTTGAAAGCAAGCTGTACGGTCAAGTGAAAATTGGGAACAGTCTCAAGAAAGAAAGCGAAGAAGAAATATTTCATTAAGAGAGAATAAATGATTGCGAAGTTAGGCTTAACCGAAGCCGGCATAGCAACCGAGAGCCAGTAATAGTTAATTTTCTACACTTTTTTCAGTTTTTGCTGAATTTTTATTCCATTTTATAAGTGAAGAAATTTTTCCAACAATATATTATTTGATATGATTAGTGTAGATCTCTGAATTGGGAACAATAGTGCATACACAGAGTAATGTAATCCACACTAATTATTTTAGTACTTGCTGAATTTTTACCCCATTTTTTATGTGAAAATTTTTTCCCCAACAATTTCTTATTTGATGTAATGATAAAGTGTAGATATCTTAATTTTGAAAAATAGTACATATAAAGAGGGATGTAACTTTTAAAATCATTGGTGTTGGGTTTCTCAGGCTTATCTTTCGTTTGTGTACAATCGTGAATTTGAGTTTTGGTATGAAAAATAACTTTACTAATTATTGACCGATTTTAATTATTTTAGGCTTTTTGTGACCGCCTGAGGGTGAGTGTGAAGAATTTGGAATTTGATTTTACTTTCTTTTAAATTTTTTGGACCTCTATTCTATGTTACGACTAATTTTTGTGAGTGAATCACAAATCACAAAACTGTACTTAAAGTTTAGACTGATTCTTTTTAGTTAAGATATAGTAATTTTTATGCTTTTAAAAGTACATCGTGAATTATGAAGTTAAGAACAATATAAATTACAGTATACTAAGCATTCTGAAGTACAAACAAAATATGTAGTATACCAAATTACCAAATTTCAGAAAGTAAGCAATCGAAAGTTAGTGAGACACATAGGGGTGATTACAGGAAATGTAACAGCTTCCATTTACTGTTGTCACCCTTCAAAATTGATCGTTTTTTATTAATTAAAAATTATTATAATTATTTTAAAGCTTCGAAACTTATCTTAGAATTATCCTAAGGCTTCAAAACATAAGTATACGAAGTTTCAACCAGATTCGTCATGAAATGTAGATTTGTATACGATATATACATACATGCATATATACATACACACAGAAACACTTTGCTTTATGTATATAGATGTACACATTCAATGTTTTACTTTTCAGCTTTTTTTGCTCCGATGATGAAAGGCAAAATCTAGGTGAATTCTTAGGCATTTATTATAAATTTATATATTTTTAAATTGGGTTTTCTTTTTATTCATGTTTATAACATTTCACATGTCTTTTGTTACTATGTAATTTATACTGTGTTTAGTTTTTGAATTGATTTGGGTTAACAAACATTCTTAAAATCCCGGGCAACGCCGGCTCGCCGGGTGGGGGAGGAGATTTTTTCTTCTGCTTGCGACTGTTTGTAGGACGTGGGATGCGTATCCACAAAATTTAAATACCTTTATTCGTTGTTTTTTAGTATTTCCATTCTCTGACAATGATTGCTGAAGGGAGCGGGTCCCTAAACCGACCGGCTAGACGGGCGAAGCCCGGCTAGTAGGAAATAAAACAATTGATGTGAAAGGAACAATAACGGTTCACATAAAAACAACAGGTCACGAAAAATCTCATTTCACCGTAGTGGTTTCCTGCTTAACGGACGGTACAAAATTAATAATTACAAAATAAAAATAACTGTTTATATACCATATTTTTAAATTTTCTGTTGAATCATATAAACTTGACAATTCTATGTATTAATAAATACTTTTTAAAAATTTTTTTGATGAATTATCCCATCAACTTGAAAGAAAATGAAGTTAATCGGAAGTTAACTTTTCGTTCCCCTCCCGGTCGATAGATGGCTGCACCAGTCTACAAAACAAAATAACTGAAAATAATTCAATTCTGCTTAAATACGGCTAAAAGTATCAAAATAATGCATTGTCATCGTGTTCTGAGCTATTCTAAAAGTTTCAAATGTCTAGCTAGTCGGGAAGTTAGTTAAAAATCGATTGCAAGATTTGTACGGGACAAACACACACACAAACAAACAAACAAGAAAGCGAGTTTATAAAAACATGGAAAAATCCATGGTTATTTTTAAACGAAAGACGATGCCGAAATGTAATTTCCCAAATGGTGGTTTCATTCATGTTCATGGGAAAGGATGGATGGACGAAAACTGTGTAAAATTATGGATAAGAAATGTTTGCAAAAGCATCCTGGTGCCTTAAAGAATCCAGAAAGCCTTTTAGTTTGGGACATGTTCAGATCCCATCTAACGGATAATACGAAGAAATTGATTAAAGAGTGTAACACAGACATGACAGTTATTCCAGGTGGATTAACGCCATTAGTTCAGCCTATAGATGTGTGTATCAATATACCATTCAACGGAAATTTAAAATGACAGTGGAACACGTGAATGTTCGAAGGTGAAAAAACATTTACAAGAGGAGGCCAAAAGAGTGTATATTAACAGCATGGAATGAAATTAAACCGAACATGATTCAAAAGTCATTTAAAAAGTGTAGTATATCTAACAATCTAGAGGGAACGGAAGATGATTATTTATTTATGGATCAGAGTAACAGTGATGGGGAAGGTGAAACAGAATTCGATGATGTGCCTGAAGATATAACGGAAGACGAATATGACGAACTATTCATGTTATCCGATAATGAAAAATTTTATGTTTATAAGGTATTGTCCGACCACAGTACGAAGAACCACGGTTGGCATAGTGCCAAGACGATTCTATTCTTGCTGTAGGTAAGGCTGCTGAGGAAGGAGGGGGAAAAGTCTCGTATTCTCTCGACATTCTTTAGAATCGGTTACTAACTGCGCTTGCTTGCTTTTTCCTCGTCTGTTATTTTGATTATTATATTAAAACTAATGAATCCTTTACCCAACACAACTGCTCGGAATAAGCCGTTCAGTAGTGATTGTAAACGTATAATACACAATGTGATTAAATTGTGTGATAAAGAAGCACTAGAAGGAAATGTTATTGTTCCACTTTCGCAGTCCCTAAAGAGAGCTAGTGAAATGACCGGGATATCAATGTCCAGAATAAAAAGAATACGCAGAGAAGCAAAGGTCGAAGAAACTCCAAAATTTGAATCTCCGAGGAAACGTCAGAAAAAAAGAACCACCGAAAACGTAGCTTTAGATAATTTTGATTTTGATGTAATCCGAAAATATCCACTCCTATAACACTCCTATTTTTTAAATAGATTTGCTTCTTTCTTTTTATTATTTTGAAATTATTATTCACATATTCGATCAAAAATAAAGTTTTAAAAAATAAATTTAAAATTGCGAACAAAAAGCAGTTTGAAATACATTCCGTATTTCATAAACAAACACATCCGAAAATATGACGTTTTTCCCTATTTTCTAAGTAGACTAGCTTTTCTCGCGCATGCGTAACAGCTTCCAGGGACCTTGCTTCCGTGGTCGGACAATATGTCATTTCTTTTTAAATCTCCAATGGTTCAACCTCTACTAACATCCGCGTGAGGACTGTACAATATTCACTGCATTATGTGAGCTATAATAAACTCTCTACCCGAATGCCGTTGCTTTCCCCGGAACACAGAGCTCTGCTCCTCGTAAGGGCTCAGGAACAACGCCACTGAACACTGGAATACTGAAAACGAGTAGCCTAGTCTGACGACTCTCGTTTCCAACTGATTCGGGCAAATTGAAGGGTCCGCGTATGAAGAACACGCCATAAATCAATGAATCCAGCAGGTCAACAATGGACTATACAGGCTATTGGTCCCTTTGTAATCGTATGGAGTGTGTTGTGTTGGTACGAATTAGGACTCCTCATACGTCTATAACTTCTCTGATCAGTGTACGCTATGTTAATGGTGATGGGGGTCGAACTTGGCTTTAAACGACATCGGGAGTATAACTATTCATCTCAGCGACCCCGAAAACTATGGATTCGACACTACTCTCAGCCATTTGGGACCATTTTATATTTCACCCCTTCCTCCCCTTAATGCTTATGGGGCTGAACTTACACTTAAAAGGCATCAGGAACGTCACTATTCATAGCAGCGACCCCGAAAACTATGAATTAGACACTAATGTCGGTCGTTTTCGATTATTTTTAAATGTCCCCCTTCCCCCTCTACCCTTGAGGTGCTAGGGTCGTCTCCCCCTCCCCAGTATTTTTCCCAGATTGTAAATCATATGTGTACCAAGTTTGGTTGAAATTGCTCCAGGCGTTCCAGAGTTATGCTGGAACATACACTCATCCATCCATTTTTATACAGGGTGTCCCATAATGATTGGGATAAACTTCAAGGGGAGGTAGGGCATGTCAAAAGAATTCAAAATTGCATAGCAACCCATGGTCGCAAACGTCATGGGAAAGTGGTATCGGAGGTACAAGAAAAGAAGGCCTAGAAGGCAGGGATTATCAGAAATATTTATTGTTCATAAATATTACATATGCTGTAGTAGATGATACCATTTCAAAAGGTTACAAAAGATGCCCAAAGTTTCTACCATTACAAGAGATGCAAGCGTTACAGTCACGGACCAAGGATTGGCGGACGCGTTTGAAAACACCTGGTTGCATGGCCCCCCACGCTCTCCGGATTTAAGCAGCCTGGATTTTCTTTCTTTGAGGTATACTTAAAGGTCTGTGTATAAGACACGTGTCGAATATGAAATGGATCTGGTTGCAAGAATTGTTTGCGCTGCTGCAGATCGAAATCCAGGCTAGATATCCAAGCAAATCCAGGTGTTTTCGAACGTGTCCGCCAATCCATGGTCCGTCGCTGTAACGCTTGCATCTCTTATAATGGTGGAAACTTTGAGCATCTTTTGTAACCTTTTGAAATGGTGTTATCTACAACAGCATATGTAATATTTATGAGCAATAAATATTTCCGATAATCTCTGTCTCGTATTCCTTCATTTCTTGTACCTCTGATACCACTTTTCCATGACGTTTGCGACCATGGTTTGCTATGCAATTTTGAATCCTTTTGACCTCCCCTTAAAGTTTGTCCCAATCATTATGGGACTCCCTGTATACAGAAGGTCGTTTGCATTTTATGGCAGTGGCGTAGCAAGGGGGGGGGGGGCAAGGGGGCCTATCATGCCGTGGGCGCCACTCGCAGAGGGGCACCAATGGTCCTTTTAACTAATTCTACATATTATATTACTATATGTTTTTCGGGGGGGGGGGGGGTTATCGTACCCCGGGCGCCAGTTATGCTCGCTACGTCACTGCTTTATGGAAACGATTTTGCAATTTAGTTTTGTCATTTACATTTTGAGATAAAAATTTGGCAACTTCAGAATAATCGTATGCTTCTGTTTTGTTTTGATTGAATGTAAAATGAAGGATTTATTTTGAAAATGGCTCCTAAAATTGAGAGTTGACGTAACTGCGCTTTCCGAGGAGAAATATTCGTATCAACAAATTATCACCTATCTTAGTTGATACGATATCATCTTCTCCCCTTCCCCTTCTCCTCGGTAACGAGCGCTCTACATTTTTGAGATTTTAAACTTTGAATTTAAAAAAAAAATTTTTTCTCGCGTCATAGAAAATTCTGTACCACGGTGAATATTAATCTGCAAACTGCATGTATCTCCGACCCATAGATATCTTTCTTTTATCGCGTTTTATTTTCACACCGAACTTTTGAAACACCCGGATTTTGACTTTCAGTAGGGGAGCATATGTAGTCCCGTGGCGGTATTAATGATGGGTACATGGGTGGATATTTTTTTCATCAGAAACTAGCTGTAAATGAATAATTTCCATGGTGTAACTGATGGACATGGACAAAAAGTTTTCGTGAGGTTCCAAATAGGGCTAAGAAAGCCCTTTACCCTCGGTATGGATATGGGAAGCACTGAAGCTTTTCACGCATGGTCCAAGAAGAAATCAATCAAGTTTTTAAAAAAAGGTTACAAAATAAATTAAAGAAGTTACAAAAATAAAAACAAAAATGTTAGAATTTAGTTAGTTAAAGTTAACAAAAATTATATCAGCAAGACATGTCCAAAAAAAAAGTCCCAATATAAGATAAAATAAAAAGCAAAATATAAAGATTAAACTCGCAAAAGTCGAAGACGAGCTACAGAGGGCCGCGAGCAGCAAAGATATTAAACGCCGGGATCAAACCCAAGATGGGAAAGAACTATCAAGCAACCCGTGCTTGAAAACAGTCCGAAAAAGGAAGCAAGATGATGAATTTCTATTACAAAGGTTAAAAAAGATCAAGCTTAACTACTGGTCTAGAGCAAAATGTGTCCCGCAACCTGATTGGTTGACGAAACAGGATCCAGGAGCTTAGAAGAAGATATTATCAGGGAGGACGGCTCACAATTTGACCATGAGGATTCGCAGAGGCATAATACACCAACGAGACGATACACTACATTTTTTAAAAAGCGTAAGAGGATGTGACTGCATATAATTAGAAAAAATGGGGGTGGGGGGGTGGGGTGGGGTGGGAATTAAGCGGTCTTGAAAGAATTTAAGGAAAACGGAATGACATAAAGAAAGAAAATAGAAATTTTAAATTATGGGAAAGAAGAGTTGGGAGTAATCCCAGTGTCAAGCACCAGAGTCACTCTTAGTCTACGATTAAATTCTCTATTGTCATAATCAGGAAGATTGGTAATTTCTTCATTAGGGGTGGAGTAAAGACTATTCTAAAATTTAGTGGCGAGATTAATTATAGTCAGGCGAATGGGTTCAATACTTAGATATTTGTGGAGGGAGTAGTTAGTTTTATATCTATTGGCTTTAGTGATTAGACGTAAGGTTTTATTTTGTGTGCATTGCAATTTCTGGACATGACTGTTAGCCGCTGACCCCCATACAGGTACTGCATAAAGAAGTATAGGTCGAAGTACTGTTTTGTAAAGCAGAAGTTTATTTTCTATACTCATCTTCTTCTGGAACAGGAGGTAGGCGATATCTTTTCTAGCTTTAAAAAATTTGCAGATATTATTATTAATATTTTTATTCCAAGTAAGCTTACTATCCATGAAGATACCCAAATATTTCACTACCCTTTCAAAGTGGATGAGCTGACCCTAAACGTTAACTGGGGGTGGGGGAATCCTATTGTATGGAAAGAAGATAGCTTTTGTTTTACTGGGATTTAATTTAATACGCCACTTATCAAACCAGCGCTCAAGAATGTTAATGTGACGTTGGAGGTAAGTATGCATATATCTGACATTATGGTTTTTAGCGAGAATGGCTGTGTCATCAGCATAGAGGGCAGGCGAAGTGTTCGGGGAGGTGGGGATATCATTTATAAATAAGTTAAATAAGACCGGTCCGAGTTTCGAACCTTGAGGAACTCCCGCATTAACAGGGCGTAGTCTGGAGTGGTACCAGAATAGCTTACAGCAAAAGTTCTGTCCGAAAGATAGGATTGTATAAGTTTAATTAGGGAAGCTGGCATTTTAAATTTAATGAGTTTATAGATAAGGCCATTGTGCCAGACAGTATCAAAAGCTTTAAGAATATCAAAGAAGACAGCACCAGTCTGCATTCTGTTCTGTAGTCCATCATGGATGTACTCAGTAACACTAAGCAGCTGATGTGTGGTAGAATGTTTAGGTCTGAAACCAAATTGGGCATTAGAGAGAATATTATTGCTATCGATAAAATTATGAATACGGCTACAAAAAATGTGTTCAACCACTTTAGAAAGAGAAGATAAGAGACTAATGGGCCTGTAGTTTTTCGGAAGGGAAGGATCCTCACCAGGCTTATGAATTGGGAAAATAATGGCCGATTTCCAGGGATGCGGGTAGTATTTAAATTTAAAGATATTATTAATTAAATCAGTTAAATAGTTGGCAAAATGAAGGGGGAGATTTTTAATGGCATTATTGGTGATACCGTCTTGACCAGGGGCTTTTCTAATAGGGAGGGAGTTAATTGCATTTAAGACTTCGCTAACAGTGGATTTTCGATCTCACTATTGTGATTACTGGACTGAAAGTTCTGGAGGATATCATAGACTTTATCAATTGTAGTTGGGCAAAAACACTAGAGTAGGGATTGAATTGGGTTTCATAATTAGCTGCTAAGGCCTCAATTTTGTCAGAGTCACTAGTTAAGATACCAGAACTGGAGTTAAAGGTTGGAAGGGGCTTATGGGGTTTCCTAATTCTCTTAAGATATTGCCAAACTGAGTTATCAGTGGGAGCTAGTGACTCAATAAATTCTTTCCATTTATTATTTTTGAAATTTTTGATTTTAATTTTAACCTGATTGTCAAGATTTTTGTAATTATTAAGCATTCTGGGGTCCCGAGTTTGCTGGCAAATTTTCCTGAAATGGTTCCTATATTTAATTAGGTCAACAATATAATGGGGTAGTTTATGATAGAAATATTGAGGAGAGTGGACCTTCGCAGATTCCAGCGCGCTTTGGATGGTCTTAGTGGTAGAGGTAACAACAGCACCTATGTCATCAGGACTGTTAATATCATTAAAGGGTGGGGAGGAGTTGTTAACAAATTTAGTGAAGGACTGCCAATTAGTATGATAAGGAGAAATGATAGAATGGAGGACGGGGTTGCAGTTAATGTCAAGTTTAACAGGTAAATGGTCAGAGGATAAATCATTAATAGTATTAATCTCATACGGATAGTGAATGTTGTTTAAAAGGGCAAAGTCAATGATGGATTGGGAGCCTGAAACACCAAGCCTGGTGGGATAAAGTGGGAAAGCAGTATCAATAGAGTTATCAATTGAGTAGGAATTAATATCAGTACCATATCTGGTTACTGAACGGTCATTCTGGCAGTTCCAACGGGGTTAGTGAGCTTTAAAGTCACCAAAAAGTCTAACTTTATGGTTAAGATTAAAAAGTTGAGAAAGTTTATTAGTTACGGGTCTACCATCTATAATTTTTAAGTAAGTGGAAACAAGGGTGAGAGTAGTACTAGAGTTTATCCAAATTTTAACAATTGTGTTTTCTATGGTATGTAAGTTAATACTGGGGAGATGGTTATGTTTAATATTCCGTTTGACATAGATTACCGTGCCACCGAAACGTAGGGGAGCGTTAGTATTAGGGTCAAGGCAGGGAGTGAAGTACAGACTGTAGTTTTGAATTTTAAGAGTTCTGGGGGTGGGACACTTCACCTCCTGTACCAGAATAAGATCAACGGGGTTCTTAATAACAAACTCCCGAAGCTCATGAATACGTGTACGCAAGCCATCAGCAATCCAGCTCAGAACAGAAATTGTAGAAGAAGTAGAGGGGAGCATTAAGGGGCAGAAGAGGTGGCTGCCTCTTGTGAGGCAACAGAAAGAACGTTATTTATAGACGGTGAGTTAAGTTTATCAACTAAGTAATTAAAATCTGGTATATTCATTTCGTAACAGAGTTGTTTAATTTCTTTAAGAACATCTCTAATTTTTAAAAGTTTATTTAGTGTGCCATCAAGGTTTCCCATTGGCGTTACTCTAGAGGTTGGAGTTTCAATAGTAGAATTAGCAGGAGTAACAATATTATTGGTTTGTTCAGTCGTTATAGTGGGACGAGGGGAGTTATTGGGCTGAACAGCCTGGCTGTAAGAAATTGTTGAATTAACGGGTTTGCTGGCAAATGTATTTCCTGAGTTTGTTGGGACCATTAGTTGGGGAGTATAATTACCGGCTTTGGCCGCTTTTTTTATGGTCTTAATTTGGTTACGTCAAATTTTTACCTGTTCCGGGTGAGCACTGCAACCACGATAGTTTGATGGGTGGTCACCATTACAATTAGCACATTTTGCTGGGGTGTCACGTGGTTTAGTACAGGCTGCTGATGAGTGTGCACCAGCACACTTCATACAGACAGGCTGTAGAAGGCAAACTTCACTACTATGGTGGAATTTTTGGCAGTTGAAGCATTGCTTGGTACCTTTGAATTTGTAGGCTTCAACCCTAACTACGAAAACCTAAAAAGTGTCGGATTTCATATATATGCTCAAGAGTCTTATTTTGTCGGAGGTGGCATAGGAAAATCGGGAGAGGTTCCTTGGTGTTAAATCGTTTGAGTTGTGAAACTCTGTTCACCTCAAAACCAAATTCTACGAGTTGTTGTTTGACTTCCTCTACTGGAATGCCAATGGGGATACCTTTGATTAGGACTTTAAGAGGCCTTTCAGTCTTGGGGTTTTTTCCAAAAATAAGTTTTTCTAATAAGTTTTGGCGAGCACCTCGCTTACCTTGTGGCTCATTATCTTCATTACTTCTATTTTTTTTACTAGATTTTTTTAGTACTATTGGAACATTTATTGAAACACATTTTTATTGGCACATTTTTTGGAGCTCTTCCTCCCTTTTCTAAGAATCTTACACAGGTCCCAACCGCGAGCCAACCATCTTCTTCACAGGCCACGCTTTCTCCCTTTTGCTCACTGTGGCGACTCCGTCGCCCCTGATTCTACATCTGTCATCTAGAGAGTTTATTTATTTTCAATATGAGGTATTACAAAAGAAAATCGGCCGATAAATAACCGAAATAAAGTGGATTTTTTATATTCCATGGCGACCATCTTGATGACGTCGTTAATGTTATATGCCACACACCAGAGAGTGACACCATGGAAATTATCCATCTACAGGTAGTTTCTGATGAAAAAAATATCCACCCATGTTCCTATCATTAATACCGCCACGGAGCACGTTTTTTCGACATATGCACCCCTACTGTTTGGTAGCAGATAACAGTTATTAATCATAGTTAAGTGACTTTTATTATTTGTCGGATTAGTGGCAACGATATCGCTTAAACGCTTAGTAGCAGTTGCTTATAGTATTATTGTGTAACTTAATATAGCATTCAATTACTTGTAATGTTAGTAATTAAAAATAACTGCATAAAGTAGTGTCCGTGGCTATAAACCTTCGCAACTTTTAAATTCCATCACGAACCAACATAACATTACAGATGATGCTAGAAAAATAAACAGCTATTCGAGTAAGTTTAATTTACAGGTATTTTTTTCTGTAATTAATACCTGTAATTTTCTGTTTATTGTATGAGAGAACTGATTTGTTTAGGTCTTGAAAATAAAACATATGATATCTGCATTTTATGCTATTTTATCGCGAGTAAGGCTAAATGCTAATTCAATATGTATAACTATTAAGCGTTCGAAAATTACATGTTCAGGCATGATATGTTGTTTTCAGTAAAAAGTAGATTAATACTTTCTGGTCGATGTTGGCGTCCTACAGTAGTGTAGTGATGGGTGGGCAAGGGGGTCTATCATGCCCCGGGCGCCGCTCGCAGAAGGGCGCCAAATGATCCTTTTAACTAATTCTACATAATATATTACTATATGTTTTACGAGGGAGGGGGCTCCAAAAAGGTATAGTGCCTCGGGCGCCAGTTATGCTCGCTACGTCACTGACGTGCTACTAAAGTGTACGCTCCACGATTTCAAGAGATTGCTAAAAGTTGCCCATCTGATAATTTTATTTACAATTTTTATAATAAATTTATAAATATATCATCATACAAGTCAGACATAAGGTATAAAGTTATTAACATCCTAGATATTTGCAAAGTATCAAGTTATGAGTTATACAAAGGTATTTGAACTGTTAATTATTGCAGTGAAAGACAAAATATATGGGGAAGAGTTCCATATCCTGTGCTGTTCAGCAAAAAGTTGTCAAAGTCCACCAAGTGGAGTTCTAATGAGAAATTTAGGAAAATACCATTTCACACTGTTTTAAAACTCTTAGCCTGACAATCAGCATTTTGTGTGCAAATTCAACAGAAAGTAGCTATTAAACAAACATTAGAATATTTTAATTAAAAAAATATTGAATACAGCATTTATCTAGAATAAATAATCAAAGCATCCTAAATATTTGCAAAGTATCGATTGGTTTCAAAATGTAAATCAACATTTAAATTTTCAAAATTATGTCATAGGATATCTTTTTGGAAATGTTGTAGGGAAATAATATATTAAAAATACAAGAATTTTATAAAAAAAAATACTTAAGAACTAGAGAATAAACATCTAAGTACTTCAAGATAAAGACACATAAAACTACTAAAATAGTGAAGGATAAATAAAGTACATAAAATTTAAAAGTTTGTAGCGAGATAATTTCAATGTATATAGAAGAATGAAAAAAAAATTATAAGAATAGTATTATCAGTGAATTTTTAGAACAAAAATTAAAATTTAAAAAATTTCAAAGTATCAAAATCATTTTATAAAACTAAGAATAAAATAAAAATATTTTAGAAAAGGGTACAATATCAACAAAAAAAATTAATTATGAATATTCATTTTTGAAAAATTTAGAATTCAAAAACACTGGCACGGTGAAGTATTGTGCCAGATGTACTCAGGCCTAAAGTAAGACCTATAATCTAGATATGAATAACCAAAAGTAAGCTCTCATTCTCTAGATTGTATTTCTTCAAAAAGGAGGAAAATAAAAATATGCAAATAATTCAAATTTTTTTCATTGACTGAACATGTAATTGATAAGCTGAAGCTAATTTTCGAATTTCATTGGCTTAAAACATCTAAATGATAACTATTGAAATTCAAATAGTTGAAACTGAAAAAAAACCAAGTGACATTTTTGGCATATAATCATTGACCTTAGGTGACGTAAGAGTGAAGCTTAGCTGCATCAGGTTTGAAGCATATTAAGACATTAAACTGAATAATTAAAACATGTGTTTTAAAGGTTACAACTCAATTGTAGCAGAACATAAACAAAAGAAACACTTACATAGTAACCTACTTTCTTGCTATAAAAAATCCAGCACTTTTCCCAACATTCATGTATTTTTATAATTTCAAGTTTAATATATCAAAATTGTTAAAACATCTAAAGCTTATCGAAGTTAACAAACCATCACTTATGTGCATTATATTTTTAAAAATTACAATGAGATCAATATACGTTGTTAATTTCATGCAAAACTTACAGATAGAACTAATTAAACAATTAAATTTTCATCATAAATGATGAATTAATACGAAATTTGGTGAGTTTTTGCAACTTCGCACCATGAGCAGGTATCTGCTGTGTGTAGGTGTTACTTTCTATCATTCTTTTATCAGAGAGTTTTTTATTTATGATTACATTTGAAATAATTTGTTATTTGTTTCTGTATTCATTAGGTGTTAAAATTTTTGATGACAAAATTTAATACATAACATTCATGCTCATCGTTCTTTGTAACAAAGATAACAACAGCAGCATTAAATGCAATACTCCTAAATATTCATCATTTTATGTACTTCATTCATTATAGTATGCTTGTTTAAAGTTTGAAATCAATATATTTCAAAGATTATGATTTAAAAGTATACTTGATATCTGAAAATGAAATTCTTATTACAGCAATGATAAATTATTTAACACTTCATAACTGTACATAATTATTAGTATATTATATATAAAAATATGTAATTTTCTCTTTACCATGTATTCTAAATACTTCTTTGTTAGAAAAATTTCAAGTTTTACAAAATCTGTATTAACTGATATTTATAACAGCCTCCATACAATATTTTAAAATTTTTTAATGTGAAAATTGTACTTGTGTCAGTTCAGAACTAGATTTAAATTAACTTCTCTCTTACCTTTAGGCTGGTAAGTTTTTATTTTCCCTAAGGAAAGTATGCATAAACATTTTGTACAAGTTCTTTTGTGAAAACTGATTAAATTTATGATTAGAAGTCAGGGATTTATCAGAAGATTTTCCTTTCCTTTGCAACCATTTTGATAGCTTTGCATTACATGTTGAAGTTTCTTATTCACTATCTGTTTTCTTGGAAGTTAGTTACATATAACTTTGTTTTGAACATAAGTTATAGAACATAAATAGAAACATAATTTATAGAAATCTGATAAATAAGAAATTTGAAGATTTTATGTGAATTCTACATTTTAATCTTTAAAAATTTGGAAATTTCTACATTAACTTAATATGATAAGGTAACAAAGTATAACAGTTAATTTCTTTGCATTGAAAAAATTTGACATCTAAATTCTTATTATTAATGGCTTTTATCAAGCTGGCCTTAGTCATAGTAGCACCCAATTGAGGAAATTCTGGTGGGGTCTTTTAAAATTTTAATGTACATTAAACAATAAAAATTTAATGTGATGTATAAAAGACAAAAATTAGGAAGGTGGTCATATTTGGGTCATTCTCAGATAAAGAGAAATTTATCTTTGAAAATTTTGTTTTGTTTTCTTTTTAATCCCCTATTTTTTTGTTTTATTGGAATGTTTGCAGATCTGTCATTAAGAGAAAAATATGAGCAGAAATCGTTTGCCTGATTTATAACTTTAATTAATTAATTTGATTTCTATTGTGGCGTGGTACTGACAGGTATGATCATGGCAATGACAAGTATGAACATGGTAATAAGAAGTAGAAGCATGGTAACGAAATGTAAAATGATCACACACATTACATTTTATTTTAATTAATTTATTGCCTTTATGATACATTAGAAACACATAATATTTTAAAATCTCATATTTCTGCAAAAAATTTATAACATTTTTTCAATATCAAAACTTTTAGCATCATATCAAATATCATCCTGTCATTTTACTTTTGCCATGATGCTGAAAGTTTCAAAACAATATTTGTTACAGGTATCTTCAGGCAGTCTTTCTTAATAGGCCAATCTATGCTAGAAAGTACTTTACAATTTCTTTGGGGAAAAGGTAAAAGTTTAGTTTATTCCAATATTGGTTTGTTGGTGAATCTCTTATGAAGGAAACCTTTTTAACTTGAGGATTTAACATAATGATATGATTAAAAATTGGCATTAAATGAGCCCATGTACTGCATGGGTTATGATACATGCTGCCTAAAATATTGCAAAACCCCTGTTTTACATATTTGTCAATAGTTTTATAGTAAATTTTTCCTGTATGTAATGTGACTTGCTTTTGAGAATCTCCAAAATGGAAAGATTAGGGTTCTGCATTTGATTTACAAGAATAATTTTCACTGTAATCTACATGAAAAACTATTCCATGATTAGAAATATTATTTTTCAAATTTGTTAAAACTTAATATTGATTTCTATGATTTCCTCTATGTTACAATAGTTTTGGAATAGATTCTGTGAAATGATTAATTAGCTTTCCAATGGTACTGAATTTCTTTTCTTTTTCTGTTACTGAAAAATAACCTTTTCAATACCTTTTATGGAAGCATATTTTTTTTTGTTATGTTCTACTGATAATAATTTATATCATCTAACAATTGAACTTTGTTGTAATTAAACATGAATTACTTTGAAGAGCATTTTGAACATACCCTAAAAAAACAACTTTCTGTTAGGGGATTGCAACAAACTTTGTTATACAATTCAATCTTATGCTTTATAATTCCAAGGTGATGAAGTTTAATAAACATGAGGTAAAAATTCTCATGTTTAATACATATAAGCATTATTTTTTTTATTAACATCAGGATGAATTATATGAAATGGCTATAGTCTACAAAAAGAATATTGATGGTAATTTTCATGGAAAAAATTACAAAATTTTAAATATCTTGAAATTTGTCATTTCCATGATCTGTTGGTCATCACCATGTTTTCAAAAAGACATCGTAATGACTACCATGGTAATGCTATTTTTAATGTTAAGCTCATTTTAGGCTTAATTATAGCAATTGAAGGCTTATAGTATATTTACTTTGAAAATAGTCCCAGAGTTCTTTATAATTCAATCAATAAAATTATTAATTTTTATTATTATATTTAAATAATATGAAACATGGTAATGACACATAAAAAACTCATTGTCCTCAATTTTTGAGTAAAAGTGTCAAAATGAAACAGTATTTACCTATTGCTACAAAGAAAGATATCACTTGCTTGTTAGGACATGTGTTATACTACAATGTAGCAATCTAAGACTATTATAGCATCCTTTAGTGATGAGCTAAGAAAGCAAAAACTTTGCACCATGGGAATGACAATTATCTCCAGGGACAAAGTTTAAGTAAGGATAATTTATAAAAAATTATATTGGAACTAAAATGCTAATTATATTATAAGCAGAGAGAAGAATATATTTTATACTATTGTTATCATGCAATGTCCCTAACTTCAAATTTAATAACACTGGTCTGCATGAAAATCGGCCCTGATACAATTCCTGCTGATTCTTATGTAAAATGACCTCCTGAATCCGAATGTGACCCCCATTTTCCCCCATCACCCACCGTTTTGGAGGGAGGCCCCGACCTATTTTTATCACTTTTCGTTAATTTGGAGTGATGAAAAGGATTATTTTAGCCTTTACATTTCTTCTGAAGGGTTAGAGAGGTGAAAAGTTCTAAAACATGAGCAATTGTAGCAAGGAGATAGATTTTTGGGGGATTTGCCCCCTTAAATTGTAAAAAAAAATCATTAAAAATGATCAATTTTTCCAGTTTTTCATAACTTTTTCACTTATTTTCTACATGTTCCAGCTGCCCTCATCCTCAACCCCCCTCTCCAAATAATAGAAATATATACCAACAATAATAAAAATATATAGCAACAGTTTGGAAGATTCACTGTACCATGCTGGCACTCTCAATACCTCATGTGCACAGGTTTGCACAGGAATTTCCATGCTTTGACAAGTTTAAACTTGCATTGCTCTTGTCACTATAGTCCTGCACTGTAATCCTTATCTTCCCTGAGTACATCCCTCAGTTTTTGTACGTCTCCTTCGTATGCACAGAGTATACAACCGGGACTGATGGCAACTCATTCCCATTGGCGAACAGGACAACTTGGAAGCTCGTCTTTGATGAGTCTATAAACAGTCTCCATTTGTCTGGGTCACATGGCATCTTCAGTTCTATCATCAATACATTTGAATTAGGGACGAACACTAAGCTTCCATCTTCCGAAAAAAGTGATTTCAGGGTTTACTGCTTCGTCCTGTTAGAAGAGATTTTTATGTCCTTTTCTAAGAGATTCCACTGCTGAAGTCGAGATCCAAGAAGTTGAGATTTGCTCCTAGGTAACTCCAAATACTTGATGAGATTATTCAATTCCGGCTGAGTAACGAGGTGCGGTTGTCGATGAACTGAATCAGCTGAACACTCTTCATCATCAGTGGAGGTATTATTTGATGGTCCAGGCTGTGGCCCAAGCCTTTCAAATCCATTTCTGGCTCTAGAGTATAGGTTTTGGGGGGCAATGGGATTGGCAAAGATTCGTTATAAGGAACTGGTCTTAGAGCTGAACATATATTAGGATACTGAATTGTATGCTTACTTTTGCTAGAGAACCCGACAGTGGAAGACATATAAAAGTAACAATCTCTGAGACGACAGCAAGGTTCGCACCAAACCATGGACACAGCAAATGGCATTGATTTACAGGGACCTTTAGAGTGCCGAACTATAGTGACAAGAACAATGTAGGTTTAAACTTATCAAAGCATGAAAATTCCTGCGCAGATCTGTGCGTGCGAGATATTAAGAGTGCCAGCATGGTACAGTGAATCTTCTGAACTGTTGCTGTATATTTTTATTATTGTTGCTATATATATTTGAATTATTTGGGGGTGGATGAGGGGGCTGGAAGCTGGAATATGTAGAAAATAAATGAAAAAATTACGAAAAAACCAGAAAAATCTATCTTTTTAATGATTTTTTTACAATTTAAGGGGGCAAATCCCCCCCAAATCTCCTCCTTGCTACAAATGTTCATGTTTTAGAATTTTTTATCTCTCTAGCCCCTCAGAAGAAATATAAAGGCTAATAATCCTTTTCATCCCTCCAAATTATTGAAAAGGGATAAAAAGGAGGGGCCTGCCCCCGAAAATGGTGAGTGATGGGGAAAATGGGGGTCACATTCAGATTCAGGAGGTCATTTTACATAAGAATCAGCAGGAATGGTATCATCGCCGATTTTCATGCAGACCAGTGTTATTAAATTTGCAGTTAGGGACATGGCATGGTAATGACATTTGTAACTTTTTAAATTTTTAAAATATTCAAATTATTATTTTTTCCATGTTCAAACTATTGCACCAGAATATGCAGTTCTTTACAGTATTTCTTAAAATAAAATTAAAACATTCATGTTAGACTCACTAAATTTCAATTTGTTGTTATCTGAGAATGATCCATTTCGTTTTTTTATTTACATTTATAAGAAAGAAAAACTAAAAAGTAGCTAGACTATATATATTTTATTCACAGAACAAAATTATTTACAATTAAAACTTTTTTTTTATCAGCAAGATTATTTATAAATTAATGAAATTTTAAATTTCCTTTTTTTTAAATGCTCTATAGACAGTATTGCAAGACTGCTGAGTTTCTGCTGTGAAATTGTTAACCTCAGGTATGTTTTAATTAATTTTAATCACGAAAAGCTTCTGTTTCCCAATGCTAGTTACATGAATTGTTAAAAATTTTCTTAAAGATATAAAAGCATTTGAAAAGCCCATAGCTGTCATTTGTAGCAATTGTAGAATTTCTATAGGTTTTCCAAAACAGTAGGTTTTAATACTTCCTTTTTTTTTTACCAGTATAGAGCTATCTACGTCTACATCTTTTATAGACTTAGATTTGGTCATTATTCTGAATCATTTTTATATTTGTCAAGACAGTTTCTACTACCGATGCATGTTCCTGATGTTCATTCTATGGAATCATTTCGAATTAACTTGTCTAGCCTACTTACCTTTGAATATTTAGTATTTGTTAAAATCAATGCACCTGAACCATTTCTAATCCAGTTATGTATTGGTTCAACTTCATACTCATAATTAAATAACCTTTAATGGTCTTGTATTTTCATTTTTGTGAAGGTGTTTCTATGAATTCTGCAGTGACTTCTAGATAAGTCACAAGCTCTGTGGCTCTGACTAAAACTTGTTTGAAACCAGGGTGGCTATATTTTACTAGGAATTTTAGAAAGTTTCTAAATGATCACAGTACTTTGTTTGAGACATGTTTAAAATTTTTCTTCATGTGGGGCTCTGTACTAGCATGGGCCTCAATCACTTCCAAGTAACCCAATCGATTTTTATCCTGTCATGCCTTTCATAATTAATTCCTTACATATTTTCTATCCTTTCATTCATAGTGTTCCTTAGGCTGTCTTATGATTAATGATATCATTTTAATTTTGTGGTTAACTATGATGAGTTTGGTTTCACAGACTAAATAAGCATTTATGAAAAGAACACAGACTAGTAGCCAGAATTTGCTGTCTCGATATAGACAGATAAATCTACTCAGGGCAGAAAAATTGGGGGGATCTTGTATCTTTCACATTGAATGTTATCGCACTGAATCATCATTTTGTAAGTCCAAATTTTGGTAGATATTTTGCTGTATTAAACCTTCAACTATTTAAGGGAGTTTTTCAGAAACTTTCAAAATTTGCAGGCCTGTTTTCACAAGAGAATCTGTAGAAGATCTTGTATTTTCAGGTTTTGGTTTTAATTGCTCTTAACTTGCTACAAGAATAAGCAACAAATTTATAGCCTAAAAAAACTTTATTACCTAGCCTCCACATTTCTTTGTACTCTGAATACAATAATTTCTGATTCACCAAGTCTGTTACTAAAAAATATGTCTGATGTATGATATTCGTACCGTTGTGGTGAGATTTCATTCCAAAATCCCAATTTTGTCATATTTCTCCCTTCAGTTATGCAGTTTGTTTTGTAAAGAAGCTATGCACTGCAGGTGTGCAAGATGCTTTATATGCATAGGAGTGAAAATGCGGGGGCAGGGAAAGCACGCATTTATTTTAAGTTTTTAGTGGATTTCTATGTTTCGATTTTAGATTATATTATAAATCTTTTCTCGCTTCTGACTAATATGTGAGAATTTTTTCTCATTTTGGTTCTGTAGGAATCAATACAGGTGACATTAGGCTTTCGAGATGTAAAAAACTAAGGCAAAAAACAGAATAAATTATAATAAGTACAGTAAAACCTCATTTATCCAGACTAACTGGGACCATAGGCAATCTGGGTAATATGGGTAATAAACAAAACAAAATCCTTAATAAACAGGCTTACTGTTTATTATGATAAAAAACTATGTTTTGTAACAAAATTACATAGTATTGTTTACAAGACATTAAAAAAATATAAAAAAAACTTTTCATATCATTCCTTAACAAAGAATTGGTAATTCTAGTAAATTTTCTTAAACTCAATGAAAAGCATTTTATTACAATAATTTATTGTGCAGTCTATGAAAAGCGAATATTTGTAGTACTTGTAGTGATGTTCTTGTTATCATACTTAAAAATTATCTAATGTGAACATTTAATAATGATTTTATATCTGATCTGGATTATCCAGAGATCCAGATCAACGAGGGCTGAATAAATGTGGTTTTACTGTAATCTTTTATCAGGAAATCAGATAATTCGAATTATGTCTAGTACCTCCTTGAAAATCTAACATGTACTGGCATTGTAATTAAAAATAGTCATAATGTGATATTTGTATTCATAGGTATATGCAGTTATGTTAACAACTTAATAATACAAATTTATGTTAGCATATTCATGGTGTAGTGTGGAATTTTCTTGCACCTAATTTTACCACTTATATCTCCTGATCTACTTTTATGTAATAATTTTGATGAGATACCTTAAAGTGGCTCTGAATTTTATCAAAAACTTTTAAATAAAATATGAAGTTTGTAAAGAAATACAATATAAGAATTAAATATAATTGATTTCGATTCTCCGGTGAAATGCAGGAAGGAGTGTATCAATATATGTGCCTGCAAAGTCATAGATGACTAAATGTCATTTCCTCCTCCTCTGGGACATGTTAGTAATTCTGTCAGTGCAGTACTTCTCATAAATTCCCTTCCAGTGAAGGCAGATAATAATTTGCCTCTTGTATTCACTGTTTTAATCACAAATACAATTGAAACTATCTACCTCTAGAAATGGGTAGTTATGTTTTAATAGTTCCAAATGCTCCTAATCCAAACCCTACACCTGAGATATCTTGAGTTTTCTAATGATTTTGATGGGATACCTTAAAGGGGCTCTGAATTTTATCAGAAACTTTTAAAGGAAACTTGAAGTTTGTAAATGAATACAAGCTAATAAAATTTAAGTATAATTTCTTTAAATTATTTGATGAAGTGCTTGAAGGAGTGTATCAATATATGCGCCTGCAAAATCATAGATGACTTAAAGCCATTTCTTCCTCCTCTGGCACCTGTTAGTAATCTGGTCTGTGTAGTACTTCTCATAAATTTCTTTCCAGTGAAGGCTTATAATAATAATGCCTCTTGTACTCACTGATCTAATCACAAATGTTATTGATTGTAACTCTCTACTTGTAGAAATGGGTACTTATGTTTTAATAGTTCCAAAAGCTCCTAATCCAAACCGTTCACCTCAGATATCTTGAGTTTTCTAATTCTTTTTGCTTTCTGGTATAAGCTCAACAATCCATAATTGTTAATTGCCTTGTACTCCAATGAGATTTATGTAAAAGAATTTTGCCCTACAATTTATTTTGATAGTAAAATTAACTCGTTTGCTAGGCTATATCTTTTTCTTTTTGTCACATTTGCTCAAAATAAAGAAAATAAATGGTTTGCCAGTATCCTCACCTGAGCATATGTGTTCTAAATAAAGAAAAATTACTTTTTCTTTTTCCTGTCAAGTGTATTACTTCTAAGGATTTATATGTATTATTTTATATAATAGGTGTGAAATTTCCTTAATGTGGAAGGAGGGAGGGAAAGAAAAAATAGTTTATGGGAAGTAATTTATAGAAAGACCATAAAGAAATATAGTTTAAGGCAGGGTGTAAATGAATTTTAGTCAAATGATTAAAATCATGATTTAAATCAAATGCTTTAAAAAAATCATCGATTTTAATCCAAAAAATTATTTCATGTATTATTTTGAACATATTTTGTATATTTTCCTAAGGGTATTAAAGTTAAATATAAACAGGAAAGAAAGGAAACTTTTATGAAGTGGAATGTTTAACAAAAATTAAAAGAAAAAGACCAGCTTTTGGAGATACCTCCTTATTAAACATTTTACTTAAATTCTTTGTGTTCCCTCCACCTTTTATTGGAACTTTGTTTGATAAAAAGAGCTTTAAAATCATTAAATACCTTACAGTGGTGGAAATCAATGGCAATCCTAAAAAACTGTATGGATCAGAAAGAGTTTGATATAATACAGGTGTTATGTACTGCAAAAGGAACAACTGTTGGGATAGAGAGGATGTTTTCCACTTTTGGACTCATTTTAGGCCGAACTGCGAAACCAGTTAGGTGTAGAAAAGGCAACTAAATTAGTGTTTACGTTTAAGTCTTTAAATAAAACTAATTATTAATTATATTGATAACTGTAGATAATGAAACAAAACTAATTATAGTTTTATTTTGAAATCATTTTGTTATTATTTGTTTGTTTTTTACTTCTTTTTTTAATTATCAAAAATTATTTTATTGACAATGGTCAGCAATGTTTGAATTTGAAAATGTTTACTTCCTATTTATACATTAGTTATATACTGGTATAATATATAATTTTAAATCTCTGGTATATATAATAGTTTATATTGCATAAAATTGAAATTTAAAATAGCGCAACTAAAATTTTTAAAGTTTAATTTTTTTAATTTTAAAAAAATCATGATTTTATACACCCTGGTTTATGGGAAGTAATTTATAAAAGACCATAAAATGTTTGTGTATGAACAAAACAGTTTATATTTCATCATGTAGGGAATTTTATTTGACTTACATTTTGATTTTAATTTACTTACCCTTTAAAAAATTTAATTTTTGTGAGTATTACTGTTTTGTATACCATGCATATGTTTCTTTAATCACTGTTTTGTTAAATATGGTATTCAACTTTCGCTGTTTTTCTCAGTGCATACATTTATGACTGAAGAATAAAATATTCCCTGCTGTATCATGGAAAATTATTTATATTGACAATTGCTTTTCTATCTTATTGTTAATGAAGAGGTAGGTGTGATTTTCTGTAACCAAGAAGTGTTATAATAGGTATAGCTTAATCTTCATCTGATTTCCTGTAGTACTGAACTGTATTGTGTAGCGTTGTGACCAAAAATATTTCAATCTATGTGGATATCTTGAGATAATTTGACTTGATGCACAAAATTTAAAATGTTATGAGAATCCTGTGAGAACAAAATGGTTTTCTAGTATTCTCTGAATCACACTATAGTTTTATTTATTTTGTTATCCAGTATAAAGGTAACTCAAGATAATCAGAATGCAATTTGAATTATTCTTAATTTATCTATTTTAATTTTTATAATTTTAACTTTTAAATTTTCTAGATTTATTGCACAAAACTCTTTAATTATTATCGACAACAAGTTTGGAGAGTGTTGATTTAAGTCCCCAATTCCCAATTTTGGTCCCAGTGTATATTTTTATAAGAATGCATATTTATTTGTAGTGCATTTATTATGTAATAGTGCCCATTGTGCTTACACAGCTAGCTGATTGGATGTATGCATATCAGAATTAGAAAAATGTTTTATCTGTTAATTTTAAAGAATCTCATGAATCACAAGTGTTTCTCTTTAGCCATAGACTTTGTTAAGGACTCGTTAGCCTAACATCCACTCTAAATACAATTGAATAGGAAAATAGTTTTTCCATGGAAATGCAGAACGGAGCATTTGTAAGAATAAACTTTAATTTAGATGCCTGTGTAACTTTGAATATCCATGCCACGAATAGAGAAAATTTTAAAAATTAAGGACAAATGAGAAAAACGTGCCGAATTCAGGATATATAAAATTGTAAGCAAAGTTTTGTAGAAATACAAAAATGCAGAAACCTAATTTTTAGAAAATTTGAAATTTAAATTAAAACTTCACTTAAATTTAAACATTCACCCACTCCACACCATGCCCGAAAAAAATAAAAAAAATTGATAAAATATGAAATATGAAAAATTAGAATATACTCGTACCAATATAGATGCGGCATAGAAATATAAAAAAACCAATATTTTTCAAAAAATTCCTTAATTATATTAGACTAACTAGCAGCAATCACCCAGTAATCCCACTTGAAAACTTTTTTTAATCTGGAAAATAAAGATTCACAACAGGAAAAGATCTTAGAAATGTACAAATAAATCATTAAAGGCACCTGACGTATATCTCATACACTACAAGAGGTCCACAGATAACTTTTGAAGTGTTTGATTCAGATTATTTGAAGAATCACATAAGAGCAGTTATTGTACAGTAGATGAACGGAGAGAAATTTTAAGAATTTATACTATTGTCAATTCTAATGTATTATATATGTTTCCGTAAAAGACCGAGATTGGAGAATGTTGACATTCGCCGGTGAATGTCAACACATACCCAATACGTCGGTGAAAGACCGAATATTTGGTTATATTCTTTTACATTCGGACCATCACCGGTGTATGTCGACAAGCACAGATATGCTCTGGTGGATGTCGAATCGAGAAAAAGTACTTTAAATGCTCTCAAATCTTTAAAAGCTGTCAAAAAAGTACTCTAGATTACTTTCTGAAGTGATTTCTGCTAAAACTAAGTGCAGTACACCTTTGAATTACAGACAATTAAAACGTTTTGGCGTTTTCGAAATTAATGATAAAGAGAAGTTAATTGTACCATTAAACCAGGGGAAACAAATATACAGTATTATGTTACCAATGATGAATATTTCTGTATATTATCTGAAACTCAGCTGTTGTTGCAATAAATAAGATTGTGTAACGTCATCACATAATTAAGTTTATGATTGTTGTTATTTTCTTTTCTCATTTAGAATCTACTGTTCGTTTTAAGTTCAATAGCTTATTTATATGTGCTGTTACTTAAGCTTTCTCCTATTTTGACATATATTATAATATGTTTTAATAATGAAGTATGACTTAAAAACGTAACAAAAATATTTTTATTCAACATTCACCATCAGTGCATGGTGGATGTCGACATTTGCCGGTGTAAGTCAGAAATAACAATATTTAGCTAATATTTCGGGACATACACCAAGCGACTATGTGAATGCTGACATTCACCGGAGAATGTCGACATTCTCCGGATTTCGGTCTTTCACGGTAACATTAACATATACACAACATTCAGATTAAAATATGGTAAAAAATATCTAGCCACCAGACTACAATCCAAAGAAATATGCCTAAACAAATCCATAAACCACATACTTTGTTATTTCCTGTAATAATTTTCTATATCTTATTAGATTTATGAACTTTTTAATGTGATGGTGCCGAGCTTTTTAATCAGATGTTTAAACTCTTCAATATCTCGGAGCATTAAACTTAATAGTTAATGGTGAAATTATTTTGAATTACGGACAGCTAAAATTAATAAATAGGAAATATTAATATTGCTTATCCATTATTGATCGAGCCGTTATAAGTAGTTTTGTGGTTATTCCTTCAAGCCGTTGCAGAGATTTGATACGTTTCATAAATTCATTATGAAACATTCATTTGGACGTGCAGAGATTTGATATGTTTCATATCAAATCTCTGCACGTCCTTGTGATCTGCGAGGACAAAAGAATAATGATAGCTAAGGAACCTTGTGCCCAACTTGTAATAAATTTAAAATGCTCAGTTTAATTAATCAGAACATAATTTGTAACAGTTTATATATCTCTTACTTCTTAATACACACGATTTCTTACATTTTACTGTCAATTTCACATGAAAAATACGAAGCAAGCTTCACCAAAGTTTTAGAAAACTTTTTATACCGTGAAAATTTTGACTTGGAAGTGTAGTTTAGACTATAATGGTATAGTGTTAACATATATCATTAAATTTTTCTTGTGTTTGCAGGTGCTCGATACAGATTGTTACCTACAAAATTAAACATTTTGTGGTGCCCACGAAATTAGAATTTCAACGTATTGCTGGCAGGTACAGTTTTCTAATACTGTAAAGAAAAGTCAGCATGCCAGAAGAGAAAATGTCGTATATTGTAAGTGTAAAAGGACTTTCCAACGAACGTAATTCCTTCGAGCAGAATCTTACTGAAGCCGGAGATGAATGCAATCAATATGACACATGTAGAATTAGACTAGATGTAAAAAGTTCCAGTGTACAGATTCCCCCTCGAACAGACGAAATTTTCAAATGTGATTTATGTGAGTTAACATTTTCACAGTTAGCCGCCTTAAATACACATCATTCGTACCATAATACTGATAATCCTCTTTGCACCCTTACAGAAAAACCTATCTCTTGCACTGTATGCGAGAATAGAATTTCTGTACAGGGTCCTTTAGAACATACCTCCACCCACGCAAAAGAGAAACCTTTCGCCTGCACCATATGTGAGAAAAGGTTTTCTGTTCCGGGTAATTTAAAGAGACATCTCCGCACCCACACAGGAGAGAAACCTTTCGCGTGCACTGTGTGTGGGAAAAGGTGTTCTACACAGGGTAATTTAAAAACACATCTCCTCACCCACACTGGAGAGAAAACTTTCGCCTGCACCATATGTGAGAAAAGGTTTTCTATTCCGGGTAATTTAAAGAGACATCTCCGCACCCACACAGGAGAGAAACTTTTCGCGTGCACTGTGTGTGGGAAAAGGTATTCTACACAGGGTAATTTAAAAACACATTTCCTCACCCACACCGGAGAGAAACCTTTCGCGTGCACTGTGTGTGGGAAAAGGTATTTTACACAGGGTAGTTTAAAAACACACCTCCGCACCCACACAGGAGAGAAACCTTTCTCGTGCACTAAATGTGAGAAAAGATTTTCTGAACAGGGTAATTTAAAAGCACATCTTCGCACCCACACAGGAGAGAAACCTTTCGCATGCGCTGTGTGTGGGAAAATGTATTATCAACAGAGTAATTTAAAAACGCATCTCCGCACCCACACAGGAGAGAAACCTTTCGCATGCACTGTTTGTGGGAAAAGGTATTATCAACAGGCTAATTTAAAAACACATCTCCGCACCCACACAGGAGAGAAACCTTTCGCATGTACTGAATGTGAGAAAAAATTTTCTGTACAGGGTCTTTTAAAAGAACATCTCCGAACTCACACAGGAGAGAAACCTTTTGCATGCACTGTGTGTGGGAAAAGTTATTCTCAACATAGCAATTTAAAGACACATCTTCGCATTCACATAGGAGAGAAAACTTTCACCTGCACTGTATGCGAGAAACGGTTTTCTGTTCAGGGTAGTTTAAAGAAACATCTCCGCATCCACACAGGAGAGAAACCATTCGCATGCACCGAATGTGAAAAAACGTTTTCTCAACATTGTGAGTTAAAAATACATCTCCGTACCCACACGGGAGAAAAACCTTTCGACTGCGCTGTATGTGAGAGAAGGTTTTCTAGTCGGAGTGATTTAAAAACACATCTCCGCACCCACACAGGAGAGAAACCTTTCGCGTGCACTAAATGTGAGAAAAGATTTTCTGTGCGGAATAGCTTAAAAATACATCGTCGCACCCACACAGGAGAGAAACCTTTCTCATGCACTGTATGAAAGGTTTCTCTCCCTGTGAGAAAAAATTTTCTCTACAGGGTCATTTAACAGCACATCTTCGCACCCACACAGGTGAGAAACCTTTCTCATGCACTGTATGTGAGAAAAAATTTTCTCAACAGGGTCATTTAACAACACATCTCCGCACCCACACATGAGAGAAACCTTTCGCGAAAATTATTTCACCAGGATGCCTGAAAAGCACATCTCCGCACCCACAGAGGAGAAAAACCGTTCGGATGAACTGCATGTGAGGAAGATATTTCCCAATAGTCATTTAAAAACACATCTTCGCACCCACACAGGAGAGAAACATTTCGCGTGCACTGAATGTGAGAAAAGATTTTCTGAACAGGGTAGTTTAAAAGAACATCTCCTCACCAACAGACGAGATAAATCTGTCGCATGCACTGTATGTGAGAATAGGTTTTCTCAACAGGGTCATTTAACAACACATCTCCGCATCCACACAGGAGAGAAACCTTTCGCATGCACTGTATGTTGGGAAACATTTTCATTTCTGGAGAATTTGAAAACGCATCTCCTTATTAATGGAGGAAAGACATTTGGTCTGCAAGATTGTGAGAAACGGTTTTGAGAACTCGATCATTTAAAAAAATGTTCGTACCTACACAGAGGAGAAATCTCATCCGCTGTGTGAGGCAAAAAAATTTCCTTCCAGTGTGCTTTAAAAGAGCATCTCTGTACCCGTAGAAAAGGAATACTTTCGACTGCACTATATGTGAGAGAAAGATTTCTGCAGAGGGCAATTTAAAAAGAAATCCTTTCATCTGCACAGCGGGAGATATAAGTTTATGGCTTGAGAACACATGAAAAACGCATCTCCCTAACCATTCAAGGATGTAATCAACTCTGTATTATCGTATGAAACAAGATTTTTTGCCGAAATATTTTCTCCCGCCGTGGTAAAAATGTCCTCGAATATGGAATTCAAACTCAGGTTTGATGGTGTTTATTTAGAGGAAATATTGAATGTGATTGAATTCAAAAATTCTGTCAATATACCTGTTTATACTGCAGGAAAGGGTATTATAAATTTCAGTTTTGCAATAGCTGTGGTTTTGTAGTTGCCGAATATTTAATTATAATTTTAAGATTTAACTGTTTCTACAGCTACTGTGTTCTGTAAATGAGGAAATAAATGTGAATAATTATAAATAAATATTTTATGTCTTCTTATCGAGATTGGAATAATTTTCGGTTTTGTCTCCTTTTTTTAGTTTAAATTAGTTTAGTTATTATTATTTTATTAGAAGTTTTAAGTTTTTTGTAATGTGCAGCCAAAGTAATATTTAATCTATGGAGTATCTATTTATACTTTTATATTAGACAACGTCTCACGTTTTTATGTTTGATATATATAATTTTAATTTTGAACTCAACTCTTGAAAAATGCTTAAAATTTATAAATTACACCAAGTATCGTCTATCAAATAATGGACTCTTTATTGAGTCCCGTATCTTTAAATTGCCGATACCACAGCAGAATGTTCTTGTGACTTGGTACTTCCTTGCCGTAGCGATTTCTTAATGCACGCTGCACAGAAATAACTGAAAAACACTCGCATATTCTAATACGCAAAATCTCTTCTCTGTCATTGTCGCCATTTTTGGATTTCAATTATAGCATTCTATGGATGTGCTGTCATCTATTGATCGACGGTGGAAAAAAAACTTGGTATCTTTTTCTTTAATTTCGTGTATCACTTATTGTAATATGTGTAATAGCTTCGAAAATATAAATTTTTAAAATCCAGTCATTCATTTGTGCTAACCCTGTATTTGGACAGGGCATGTGATCATCTGCTCTCACTCTGAGTAGAACCGACAATCAGAGAGGCAACCTTTGGAAGTGACGTTTTACATCATAAGACGGAGTCCGACGGGTATTTAAAGCAAGTGTTTATGAATTTGTTTGTTTAGCAACTTGCTGGGCAGCTAACATATGCGAAAAATTTTGTGTCGCATTCAAATTAAATTTAATGATGTACGTGAAATCACGACTGTGTCTAAATTTCATAAGAATGTGGAGGCAGGAGTTTGAAAATTTATTTTGCAGAATGGACGTAGTCTGCAGTAAAATGCTATCTCCTTTGGAGAAATTTCTAAACTTTAAGAATATCATTTCGAACTTATACACACGTTTGAGGATAAAACTTTGTGTTTGTAAAAGATTTAAATAAATGTTTTTAAACAACCCATGCAAACGAAATGTGGATAAAAGGTGGATGTGCGGTATAAAGAAGGAAATTCACGAAATGATATATTTGTGTGAACTGAGAGAGAATTCAATAACAGAACTTTAATCTCGCGAGTTCTCAGGGGTTAATTTTTTACTTTCGGACCCAAAGATTTTTAGAAAACTTCATTGAGGTACGAGTTTGCTTTTTCAGAGTTCCTCCCACCGCTGGCGTGGTTTCGTATCCGGGACGCTGATAGGATGGACGGGGGTGGTGGAGTGTCGATCTCTATTACGCCATGCAGACTGCAGGCACCTGGTCGCTAGACATTTGCCTGTATGTACACTGCGGAATGCTGGCCATTCATTTAAGGGGTACTGTGGATATGTGATTATAGAAAGTTTAAAGCAAGGTTTTTAATTAAATAATTCAGTATGATATAAATTTACTTCATACTATCTGCGACCCCCCCCCCCCATTTTATCACCACCTTTCTGTGCATCACGATCCACGTTTACGCACCACTGTTGTATAGGATTTACGCCTGGAGACATCGCTCGCCAGTCCATACAGCGAATATCCTCTTGCTCGAGAAAATCGTCGACAAGGTGAGCTGTGTGTGGCCTCGCACTCCATCCATAAAAAAGATTCCCGGACCAGCAGCCTCCGGAACAACCTCACATATGCTTCAAGGACCTCATCCCTATGGCGCGGTGGCAACGCTACGACTGCCAAACACGATGTCGAACCGAGACAAGGATTCACTTACCACCTACAGGGTCTATTTCCCTTACGTTGAGGGATGATAGAGAGTCCCAGATGTCTCCAAGTGAAGGCTCGTTGAGAATCACTTTGTGTACTGAATCTGGATGCATCAGTGAAGAGAACACGACTCCATTCTTTTTGTGTACAAGAATAGTGTGTTCGGCTCCTCGAAAAACAGGCTATCTTGTGCGATACGGTCAAAGTGGGGGAGGGGAGACACCACTGGTCACCGGGCTTTAAAGGCCCTTTTCTGCTAGGCGTCTGTATACAGTTAGCCTGGAAATTGTTCCAGATGCAGCAACAAGGTCCCGAGGGAGCTCTCTAGCCGTCATTTGTCTGTGCCATCGCGTGTTGAATGCAACGTAGCGATCCTGTGCAGTTGTCGCTCTTGACGGGGCCACCTGATGATTAGGGTGGGCCGAAAAAACTTTTTTTGTTTTTCGGTGACGGCTAGTTGAAAAAAGTTGTAACACTTTTAGATAAGAAAAACCGTAAAAAAATTTTGTGAAAAAAAATATCTTCCGATCGCGCATTCACTTTGAAATATTGAAAAAAATACGAAATTTTTTTCAGCAGTTTTTTCAAGTGCAATAGTTCGCAATGCTTAGTAAAAGGGTGTTAAAAGACAGGAAAACATTTTTATATATATGTTTAAAACATTTTTTGTACAAACAAAACATTCAAAAGTACCATTTAAAAAAAACATATTTTCATAAGATTGCTGCAAATGCTGTTTTTACTGCACTTTTTACTTTCGTCGTTCCTATTATGCCACATTATTGATTGTTGAACTCAAACACATTGAAGGCAGCTTTTGAAGAAAATTCCGGAATAACTGACCTTCACAACTGGGTGCTTCTAATGCAGCCAGCTCTAGCTTCAGTACCGCTCACACTTTGGCTAGCTTGGGTGACAATTTTGATGCAACTCTCCACAGCTTGGGTGTGACATGGAAATCTATTGAAGTCTGAAATCAATGGTCTGCCAGTTTTCATCATTTCTTCTATTTCTTCATCCTGTACATTCCTTAGCAAAGGTGGCGGAGTGACTACAAACATTCCACTTAATCATGCCAACGTAATCGATCGCGTTGAAGTCAAGTGTTGGCACTCTAAAGTCTTTAATTGTTTTCCCCTTGCAATTTACCCTAGCTCTGAGAACTGGACGTAATCCCAGTTCTCTCACATGCTATCTTTTGTTCATAACCATGGCCACAATTAAATTTTCGGGGTGTGCAAAATATGAGTGTCGTTCTATTACTGGGTCGATTATTTTTCGCAAATGTTCAGGGAGGTATCGTGTTAATCTGATTGCCTCAAACACAGCCTTAGAATCTACAGAAAAATAACCACTTGCTTTAATCCGGAACCACAGTGGCACGTAACAGTGCAAAATGAAGTTCACCAGCTGCTTCAGTTCATGTGAAGGGTTTTCATCACTGACATATAGTCGGGGTACTCTATTTGCTGATGTTACCCATCGTGAATATGCTAATGGACCTGGTTCTTCCGCTGGACATTGACCAAATTTGATTGCTGCTGAAATATCTAGGAGATACAGCTGGTCTTTGCTCAGCTCTTTCTTGTCGGCATTAGGAATAGTACAGTCAATACGTAAAAAATTGGCAAAGGAAGTTTTTCACAGGCTCTCATTTTTTGACCAACTTCACCACTAAAAGATGATGGTCCTGCAGTAGCTCCGTCCAAGTGATGGAAAAGATGTCTGAATGGTAGCTCGTTGAAATGTAGGAGGCAAATACAACATTGCAGTGGTATACCAACTTTTAGCTCGATTTGACGAATGACACCATTTCTCCAGCTAGTGTTAGGGCCTGTTCACATAGGAGTCCGTTGCGTAGCGTTAAGGAAAAGATGACGTTGAGACGAAAATAAACCAATTATAGGCGTTAAAAATTTCATTGCTTATCGTTTGGAGGCCTATGATTGGTTTATTTTCGTCTCAACGTCATCTTTTCCTTAACGCAACGCAACAGACTCCTATGTGAACAGGCCCTTAGTGCCGTTCCGTCACTTCCAATTAAATCTTGCTCCTCCAGAAAAATATTCTGTTTAGCCAAATGTGTAACAATTGCCACAGTAATGTCTTTAGAAATCCCAGTACTGGGTGAAACATAGCAAAGGTATTTTGAGCCTGGTTCATGAACCAAGGAATAATGTTTTTCTTTTTGGATCCGACGATAACGTTTAGAACCAACCATTTCAATCACCACAGTCTCATACTTCCTGCTATCATAGTAAAGACCACGTAAAGGTTCATTAATAGATTTGGACTGCAAATGATGTCTGTTACTAATTTTTTCTCTTCTCACTTTGTTCTTGTCGACAACATGAGACAAGTCTTCCTCGTTTATGATGCCAAAGCCTTGGAGAACACTAGACGTAATCACGGCTGTAGCGCGGTCAGATACCCCTTACCGATCATTTGCGAGAGTTGTTGCTTTAAGTTTTATCCTCATTTGCCAGGGCTTAGATGTTTTCAGTTTTCTCTCATCTGGTTCGAAAAGCTCATCTCTTTCAGCGTCACTATAATTGTTTTCTTCTTCCTGTTCATTTTTGGGCTGCTCATGCTCAGTGGTTTCTTTACATTTATACCCACTTTCTCTCGAAGTACTTTCACCTTGGTTTATTTTATAGTAATCAGCCAACAAGGTATTTCTACGTTGCCTTTTCTCCAATTTTTGTGTTTCCAGTACGTCTACAGACCCTGTTTTGCCCAAATTGTACTTTCTTTGACGATATATGAATCTCAGTTCAAGAACTTTTTGGCTTTTTCGCACTGACACTTTATACTTATTGGACACACACACATATCCGGGTTTTTTTACAAGTGCATTCCAAAAATAGGGCATTTACATGCGGCTACATAAAAAAGAACTGCGGAAGAACGACTTTTTGCAATCCTTCAAAATACGGCTTTTACGCTAGTTTTTAAGGCAATGCGCGAATAGTTAATATCGAATAATCAAGGGTTTTAATTTTTTTTCACGTACTATTAGCTTTACCCTACACAACCTAAAATAGCGCTTTTCAAATTTCAAACGTTTGAGGGTTTCAAAAAATTGGAAAAGAAACCTTCATTTTCTTATTTTTTTCAAAACTTTGAAGTGAATGCGCTATCGGAAGATATTATCTTTTCACATTTTTTTTGCGGTTTTTCTTATCTATAAGTGTAACAACATTTTCAACTAGCCGTTTCCGGAAAAAAAAATAAAAATGGTTTTTCGGCCCACCCTACTTATGATAGTACATTTTTGGAATTGATGCCATAACCTGAATACCACTTTTGGTGCCACTAGTAGCCATCGAGCCACTTCCGCTGGAGACTGGCCATCTTAAAGCCTGCCGATGGCCCTATATCTCAGTAAGTCGTCTAAATCAGCGGTTCTCAATCTTTCAGGCTCTGTGCCCCCCTTTAAACACTGAAGTGAGGTCACGCCTCCCCCACCACCATTACCATATGTGGTCAAAACAAGTAGTATAATAAGAATTTGATACTGAAGCTGGTTATTAAAGAAAAATGTAGAGTAGATAATTTCATACACAAAAGTTTTATAATACTACACATATCTTAATTTGGAACATATTAGTATTAGAACATATGAAATCAAAGAATTAAGTACAGATCAAATATATTTGAGGAGATCAAGGATCTAGGTGAGTTCGACGTGTAATACCAGTCACTTTCACAACATTAATAAGAGGACTGGCACTGTTTGTCCGTGACAAGTTTTTGAATATTAGGTTGTAACTGTGACAAAGCACACAGCAGGTCACTTTCAACGTCCAGACGTACGACAATTATCGTGTTTTTACGATTACAACAATTACTGTGTACGACAATTATCGTGTTCGTATGTCGAAAATACATTACGGTTACATTGTGACCGCAAAACTGAGTACAATAAATTACAGTCAGTTTCACTTTTTATTTTACTTTTTTTTAAATTCACGCCTCCCTTGAAATTCTTCTGCGCGCCCCCCAGGTTGAGAACCGCTGGTCTAAATGATTGTGACAACTCACTGGCATTGAAATAATCTAGGACGGGTTTGATGCAAGAATCAACTCTGCAGACGAAATTACCCCCCTACAGAAACGGTCACTTTCACCTTCTGGTACCAAAATTGCTAAACACCGTTGAGTCAAAACTGGATGCTCCCATTGTATTACCCTAAAATATATACTGTAAAAATTTTATCAATTTTACTGGTAAACTATTTCGAGTTATTGTCAAAAACGGGCGTGTGACCCTAATTTTGGACACCGGTGTAGATAGACGAACCATCACGAGTGGCTGATAGAGATGGGTCAGCTTTGAGCTGCCACCCAAATCTGACCTCCCTGTAGTCTAAGAACTCTTTTTTGGATACAAATTAAAATATCCACTGAAGGCTGCTGTGTACTAACCCTATTGGATTAACTCACCTCGGCGGCCGCTCTTCGCAGTGGCGTAGCTACATATTCAGCGCCCTGGAGCAAGTAAAATCGGTGCGCCCACTTGTTTCTTGGAAGAGTTCTGGCGAAATTTGTTTTCTATCTACTCTTATTTCGATTTAAAACCTTACTTAATAACAATTTATTTGAAATTCAAGACATTTCAACAATAAGAAATTCAATTTAGTAAATATGAATATAATAATAAAACAAATTATAATTCTTTAAGTACGGAGTACCCACTAATATTATTATTATATATTTTATAAACTCTATTGACAAAATGTATTTCAGCATGTTTAGTTTGCACATAAAAAATACCCTTCAAAATTGTTGTTTTCTCGCTTTTTCGTTTGCAAGTCGGTCAGTCATTTTCTCCAGATCAAGTTGACAAACTATTGTTCTTTCAATTGATATCGTGGCCAAAGGGCTAAGACGGTGTTGTGAGATGTTGCTTCTTAAATATGTTTTGATTGATTTCAATTTTGAAAATCTTCGTTCTGATGTCGCTGCCGTCACCGGTAAAGTTAAAAAAATAATGCATGCTGTAATAAAGTCAGAGAAGCTACTTGAGGCTGCGGTGGGAATTAAAAGTAGTTCAGCAACTTCGCGTATAGAAGCAATTGGTTTTAATCTATACTTATATATAAAGAGAGAGCGATTTTGTACGTGGAGGGTAATCTCCAGAACCACTGCACCTATTTGAAAAATTCTTTCACTGTTTGAAAGGTACATTATTCCAGATGGACATAGGCTATACATTATGTATATCTGATCACTAGAAATAAAGTTAGGGGCTTAATCCTAACAATCTCCATTGTTACCGCTACTATCCTCTACCGCTTTTTGTGCCGAAGTCTTTGGGCTTCTGTTCTGACGTTAGCGGTTCAAAACTAGCCATTCTCCGGCACGCTTTTTTCTTTTAAAAAATTAACTTTAATTATTAACTAACGTAATATTAATTTGAATATTATTTTAAGAATATTATTTAAAAAAAATTGAATATTTAAAAAAAACATTCTTTACTTAAAATCCTTTTTTTATTTTTGTATTTTTATTTCAACTCTTAACCTCTTTCTATTATCTATACTTATAAAAAAACATTCTTTACTTAAAATCCTTTTTTTATTTTTGTATTTTTATTTTATCTCTTAACCTCTTTCTATTAATTTGAATACTATTTCAGGTGCTTAAAATAATTAAAATAAACATTCTTTTCTTAAAATCCTTTTTTTATTTTTGAATAAAACTACGGTCTCAAGCACACCTCTTTCTTTTAAAAAATTACTTTTCTATTAATTTGAATACTATTTTAGGTGCTTAAAATAATTAAAAAAAACATTATTTACTAAAAATCCTTTTTTTTTGTGCGTTTTTATTTCATCTCTTATTCTAATTTTGGGATACCAATGTGTATCTATACTTCTATAATCTATATCTATATCTATATTTCGATATTAATATATAAAGAGAGATCGGATTTTGTATGTGGAGGGTAATCTCCGGAACCACTGCACCTATTTAATAAATTCTTTTACTATTTGAAAGGTACATTATTCCAGATGGACATAGGCTATATATTATGTATATCTGATCAGTAGAAAGAAAGTTAGGGGCCTAAATGTTGAGCTGATGCTTCACCTTTACAACTTTCCTTTGTCACATTTTTAACATTTGAATTTTCTTTGTCAACCATAATCAAGTAACCATAGCAACACATTAAACTACATTTTTATTTATTATCAGTAAAACATTTAATATGTTAAAGATTCAAGTGAAGGAGGTATTGAAAAATACAAAAAGAATTTTTGAAATTGACAACGTTTAAGGGTTTATTGAAGAAAATTACATTTGAAACTACGCTTTTAATGGGACATTTGAGGTAAAAATATTTACAAATTGTTGGCTATCATCTGGAAATTTATTGGTATAATGCTTCAGAACTTTATTTATAAACTTTATGTTTTTTAATTTATGTACAATTTTATGCACAATTTGCGTAAATCGAACTTGAATTATTGAACTTTATTCAAAAACCAGTGTGTTTCATTGAAACTGTGAAATTTATTGATTATTTCTAATAGGTCTATGTTTGTTCCTTTATAAGTGAAAACGTATTGCCTCAATTGAGCTGAAATTTTGTATAGATATAGTTGATAGTTCAGATTAAAACATTGGCATATTATTTTTTGAAAATCGGGCCCCGGAGTTTTTTAATTAATGTTTTAATGATTTTGCCTCTAAAAGTTGCTAATTTCGACAGCTTCCGCTGCGAGACAATGGATCCGAATCGTACCAAAATCGGCACACGATTCAGTGCCTGACGTAGCCGAATTTTGAATTTTGAATTTTAAAAAGTTATTAAATTTTTGTGCCATTTTTGGTGTTTTTTTTGTGCGTGGACTCTGTAGCGGATAGGCTATGGGGCCAAATCGTATCAAAATCGGTATGCGGGTGGCCCCGGACACAATTCAGTGCCTGACGTTACAGTTTCCAATAAAAATTTCTTTTGCCATCACCATGAATAAATCCCAAGGTCAAACATACAAATATATTGGACTTGACTTACGGGAAGATTGGTTTACTCATGGACAATTACATGTTGGTCTCTCTAGGTCAGGAAATGCGGAGAATCAAATTGTTTTAAAACCTCAGAAAAACGAAAAATGTGGTATACCATAAAGTTTTAAAACAAATTATACCTTCCTAATATCTACTTAAGATAGATAATTGTTCAACCCGCACATAGTTGGGACGGGCCGCTAGTTGAATATAAAAGCATATTTTAAATTGAAACAGTTGAGATCCCAAATTAGGCGAAATATCGGAAAAATATGCCGATTGTAACAATTCTGATCCTTTCAGGATACTTTTATCAGGTGACGCGACGAGATATGCAGGTGATAGACATTTAAAAAGTGTACATAATTGTAGAACGGATTTCAATCTAATAGTTAATTGATTAATTATTAAATCCATTACTCTATAAAACACCTGGACTTTGAACACATTATTCACTGTTTTCAATGCGTTCATCTACTTGTAATTCATCAAACAATGTTTTCACACGACGCAATCTTTTGGGGGGAAAACAAGGTTCAGTATTCCATAGAGCTGATGACTCAAGGGAATCGTTTTTACCAAACTCCCAATTATTCCTTAATTTCTGAAATTGGATTAGGAGTGATGAAAACATCTCAACGGATTTCTCTATATTTTCATGAGTACCTTGCAGCATTTTCGAGACTGTATTAATAGGTTCGAGTATTTTACTTTGTACCATTATCAAAATAATTGTTGTAAATTGTTCAAAATAATATATCAGATTTTTAGCTACACGTTGCTCGTCATAATTTTTTCCATTCAATAATAAATACACCCTTAGACCCCCACCCCCCAACAACAACAAAAAAAAAAATCGACGCACGAAGAAGGGGTAATGCAAATTGGACACAAATTGCTATGCATACAAGTTTCGACAGAAAATGCAAAATTTTAAAGTTTGGTGGCCAATGAATGAACATGTGACGTTGCAACACGTCTTAACTGCGCAACTGGCAGGACATTAAAGAGGAAAAATTTCGATTCCAGGTCATAAATTCTTTGCGACTTTCATTCCGTGTTCTCAGGTAGACAGTAACTATGCTTCGCATACAGGTGCGCGAACAATATGCGCAGATGTCAGCATTTGAGAGAGGACATGTAGTTGGGCTTAAAGAAGCCGGTTGGTCTAATCGGCGAATCGCTCGACAATTGGATAGGAGCGATGCCACTATTAGACGATGTTGGCAGGAATGGGTGAACCATGGCCGAACACAGCGTCGAGAAGGAAGCGGTCAGCCTAGAGAAACGACAGAACGTGAGGACCGAGCAATCGACAGAGCGGCACTCACAGCCCTAGATTCATCATTATCATCTGTCGTACGTGCAACTGGTGCTTCAGTGGCCGCAAGGACCATTCATAAGCGGCTGAGAGAAAGGGGGCTGAGCTCACGGCGCCCCTTGCGTCGACTACCATTGACCTCTGTACACCGACAAGCCCGTCTGCTGTGGTGTCGGGCACATTCGACCTGGAATGTTACTCACTGGAGTAGAATTGTCTTCAGTGATGAGTCCCGCTTCGAACTGAGCCCCGATGACCAGCGAATACGTGTCTGGAGACGCCCCGGACAGCGGTGGGATACCAACCTTTCTGTCTTCCGCCATACGAGCCGACAACCAAGAGTGATGGTCTGGGGTGCCATTGCATTTCATAGCAGGACTCCTTTGGTTGTCATCCGCGGCACCCTTACAGCACAGCGGTGCGTCGATGCTGTTCTACGCCCCGTTGTGTTGCCCTTAATATCACACCACCATGGTCTTACATTTGAGCAAGATAATGCCGACCCGCACACGGCGAGAGTTTCTACTGCTTGTCTTCGTGCTTTCCCAACGCTACCTTGGCCAGCAAGGTCGCCGGATCTCTCTCCCACCCAATTGAGCACGTTTGGAGCATTAGGGGCAGGGACCTCCAACCAGCTCGGGATTTTGACAATCTAACGTACCAATTGGACAGAATTTGGCACGATATCCGACAGGAGGACAGCCGCCACCTCTATCAATCCAAGCTGAATAACTGCTTGCATAGGGGCCAGAGGTGGATCAACGCTTTATTGACTTTTTCACTTTGTAAAGCTCTTTCTCTTGAATAAATCACCCAATTTTTCTCAAATTGTAATCATTTGTTTTTCTGTACATGTACATCACATCTACGGACTTTCGTCTCATTCGGATAACTTCGTCTTGGTGCACCGTGGTTTTTTTTTTTTGTTTTTGTCTAACAGTGCATGTTAATATTTTAATTACATCAAAAAAACGCGAATGTGGGGCATCAAGGGCCTGAACACGGGAAGACAATCGTGTTGGACAAACTCTCTTTAATGTTTTTGCTAAGTTGGTTTGTTTCGTTTCCCAACGCCTAAGAGAACTGAAAAAACGTAAATTTTTTCTAGCTGTTCATAAAATTGTCTGACTTCCTGTACATTGGTGATACTGTCAATTCACTGTTAATTACCCGTATCTAACCAAGAGCACTTAAAAAAGGTGTATTTTTAATTTAATTAATCGCTAGTCTGGCTGTTAATTTTATTTCACGTATTCTGTGACACGCGCTACCTGGAGTATTGAATACAACTCTAAAGTCACAGGTAAAATAAGCTACACCCCTCAAAGTTTTTTTTATATTTCTTAGGGAGCATCTAGGGCCTAAGAGCAACACCATACAAAATTTTAATTTTCTAGAAAACATGTACCAGAGGTAGGTTTTTGTTGTTGTTTTGGGGAGATTAAGCTCCTTTTAATCCCTTAAATTTTGTATTTTAAAAAAATATTTCTTTGTGCGAACCTAGGGTCTAAGAGAAACTATCATACAAAAATTCAGCTTTCTAGGTCTCATGGTTCTAGAGATACAGTGTGTGTGCGTGTGTTTTGGGGAGGAGAATTAGGCCCCATTTGGGCCCCCTTAAAATTCTAATTTATTAAAAAGATTTCTTAACGAGCACTTAGGGCATAATAGCAACCTCCATGCAAAATTTAAGCATCCTAAGACTTATGGTTCTAATAATTTGAGTTTCTTTTAACACTCATTTTGAATATTTTTTGTGTATTTCTGTTTTGTCATTAGCCCGCAATTTTTAATTAGATCTAAAATTATTTATGATGGAAATTTCGTTCTTCCCCTGCCGATTTTTTAAAAATTTCCTCATGCATGTTATAAAAATACACATTTGTATTTTTATGACTGCTGCTCCTGAAAATGTTTACCGCCAACTTTCAGCTATAATTCGTAACTGTTAGGTAGTACCTATTATTATTTATGTTGCAACATCAATTAACATTCTTCATAAACAAATCACTTACTTTTAAAATTATGCGTCGGTGAATCCAACAACACGCTGTAGATAAGTGGTTTAGTAAAATAATAGTCATAAATTGTACGAAGTCACTTAAACAGAACAATAAATTACAATCCACAGTCTCAATAAGTTTTAAAAATTGTATAACACATTCATTCAAGATTCATCTTGAAATTCTTACACTGCACAAAGTAAACAATGGGAATATGAAGCGCTAAATACTAAGCTTGCTTTAAAAAAATCCCCGAATATTTGCCTCTATTCTGCGCCGATGTTAAAGCTGCTATGTAAAACAAAATCTTTGTTTGGACCCCTGCATGTTTTTGACTCTTGTAGCGGGAGGAGTCAGTAAGTTGACCCTAGAGAATTCTACCCCCCGCTCGTTTAGAATGACATTTGAAGGATTGTAATGACTCGCCATAGGGGGACCACGCCATAATGACCACGCCATAGGGGGTGAAGATGCTCCAGCCATTTCCCTTTTCCTGATAAGAACACTGAACTGGTAACGTTTGAGAATATCTAGTGTCTAACACCGGGCAAAAATTCAAAGCGCGGCCTTGCCTAGTTTTATTTACTTAAATATATTTAATTTATATTTTGTATATTTTATAGAAAAAATTAATTTAAATAATGTTTTCAATTTAACTCTGACAAATCGAAATTATTTATACAAAAGTTTTCACAAATTTTTATTTCACTCTTTCAAATTTTGCGCCCCTCATGATTCGTGCGCCTGGAGCAGTTCGCTCTAAAGCCCTGGTTTCCTAGAGCGACGTCGGCGGCGTACTACCGCTGTCAACGCTGACCGCAATGACAGCTGTGACAAACTGCCGACGGCAGTCGCGAAGGGGTGGTTTCCAAGGAAGACGGAACGGGAGGGTTTTTCACTTTCTTTTAGTAAACAACGTCTTTCGTCTTTGTCCGACAGCCATCGCTAGAAATAAACATTGTTATGGCTGAAAGCGATATTATTGCTCTTCTATTAGATGAAGAGGAACGAGATGATGAAATAATACAATCGGCTTTTGAGAGAGAAGATCATCATGATCTGTTCAAAAAAAGGGAGGATGAAGGAACCTTTAATATTTTAATTCAAAGGTATTTAAAAGACGATGAAGTAAAGTTCCGAGAATACTTCAGAGTTTCACGGGAGATTTTTTACTATATACTATCATTCATTAAAAATGACATCACCAAAGATTCTTGCAATCGAGTGCGTCGCCCTATTTCTGCTGAGGAAGAACTCTCTGCTGAGGAAGAACTCTCTACAAACCCGGTCGACGGGTTTTGTAACCAGTTGCGCCGTGTGCGTGGCTCCATTCAATTACATAGGTTACGACTCAACACGGACTGGTTTGTGATTCGAGTCAGTTATCAGTTTCTTTTGAGTTGCCCCGTGTGCAGACGGCCTTAGTTTTAGCATATCTGGGTCTAGATTCGGGCCAGTATTTAGACCGGTGATCTTTAACCTGTCGTAGATCAGGGAGTATTTCTCAAATAGATAAATAAATAAAATGAGACTGGCACTATCTCCCAACCAATCCTTTTAGAGCCAAAAAAAATTTTTTTCGGGGGGGGGGGGAGAATAAGGAATTTGAATAAACAAAAAATTTTTGGTAATCAACTTTGATAAAAGAAAGTCCCCCATAAACTTAATAACCCATTTATCGTAAAAGTAAACTTAATAGTAAACATAAAACCCTATGAAAAATTTAGATTTTTTGAGCTTGCATTTGCTTTGCTTGCTGTAAAATCCCTGGCATTATATTGCTGAAAGCTTTACGATCAAAAATATTTTTTGCTCCCAAATATATAAAATTGTGAAATTTGCGGTCGTTTAGAAACGATGACAATTTCTTTACGCCTGCTGACTTCGCGGATCAATTCTAGGCTTTTTCTGGGCCAGCGCTTAAGAACCAAGGTTAGTAATCATAGAGAATAAAGTGTGTATTTTCTCATTTGTATTTTTCTTTTTATCATTTAAAAAATATATATTTATTTTAAAATCTATGTTTTTCGTAGGTTAGATGCAATCTGCGTTGATTACATTTTTCTCGTTGGGAGCCCTGTTTCTGTCATTTTGAAGAGAGATTTCCATTAAAACATGTTAACGACTGAACAACTACCATTACTAAATCTTCTGGTAGGGGTTAGTTCGAATCAGTATGTCGAACGCAACTCTATTATCAATTTTCTTTACATCAGTTTCTTCCCCATCCCAGTGCATGTAGAGACATTTTTCGACTTACGAGCGAGATAGGGACCGAGACATTGGTCGTAAGTCGAGTTTCAAACAAAGAATTTTTTTTGTAAATGTACATACATATATATATATATTTTTACTTTCATACATACATACGTCATTTAAAATACATTACACTTTTTTTAGAAGACAAATTATTCATCGCCATCACTACTTTTTATGTTAGTACAATCCATTGGTTCAGAATTTGCGACAGAAGATACGTTGCATGTTTTATTTTAAGAAAGTTATCCGAGGTAGTTTGAACAGTCTGCTCCTTCTTTTCCTTGCATATTGTCTGGTAGCAAGCCAGATTTTACTGAATACGACGATTTACACTTGCGGATCTTTCTTCTTTTGGTTCCATTGCTTCTAATTGTAGTAGTTCTTTATCAATATAGTGATAAGTTGAAGTCATTATTTTTTCAAAACAAATTTTTTTTTATTGTACATCGGCTTGTTCGCTTGTATTCCTCTCTTCTTCTGCAGCATAATTTGCTGCAATCTCTTGCAAATCCTCATTGGTAAGTTCTTCGGAATCATGTTCAATAAATTGTTTGATATCTTCGTTGTCAATTTCCAGATTAAGTTTCTCACCAAATTTTGAGATCCGATCTTTGACTTCGACCAGAGGATCTACTTGTTTGGATACTGAATGAATTGCGTTCGTTTATCTGCTTGTTCGGATACTGAATGAATTGCGTTCGTTTATCTGCTTGTTCGGATACTGAATGAATCGCATTTGTTTATCTACTTGTTCGGATGCTGAATGAATTGCGTTCGTTTATCTGCTTGTTCGGATACTGAATGAATTGCTTTCGTTTATCTACTTGTTCGGATACTGAATGAATTGCATTTGTTTATCTACTTGTTCGGATACTGAATGAATTGCATTTGTTTATCTACTTGTTCGGATACTGAATGAATTGCGTTCGTTTATCTACTTGTTCGGATACTGAATGAATTGCATTTGTTTATCTGCTTGTTCGGATACTGAATGAATTGCGTTCGTTTATCTGCTTGTTCGGATACTGAATGAATTGCATTCGTTTCAAAACGTTTTGTTAGTTTCTTTCATATTCCGTACATACATGCTGGATTGACTTCCTTCCATCCTCTATCTATGATCTGAATGCTATGAAGAATATTATAATTTTTCCAAAGTGCTTTTCAGTTCGTCCCCTCTTCAAGTGCCGTAAATGCTGGTGCAAAAGTAATTTTTAAGCAATTTGCTTTAAAACCTTCCGCGACAGCTGTTGCGATCACGCACTCTCTGCTGAGGCAGGAGGTGTTTCCCGTGACTACTCTCTCCAGGAGCGGCTGTCTTTTAAGCACTAAGCCTAATTTTACGAAAAATTGCAAAATAGTAACATTTTCCAGCAAATCTATATATCTAAGCTATTATCTATATATGGGTTACATACACTTTATAATTTCTCTATTCACAAATTTTTGTTTTACAGATTAAAATATCTATTTTTTTACAGTATTTACTTAACTATCGATGCAACCGATATTGGACTTACCATCAACGAAAGCAAAACTAAATACATGGAGTTTATGACTAATAACTCAAGCAAAGAACCATTTCATGTAAAAAATTACTCCTTTGAAAGAGTAGAACAATTTAAGTACCTAGGCACCGTGATAAGCAATGGAAATAACTTTATTAAAACAGAAGTTAATCATAGAATAACTATGGGAAACAAATGCTTCTATGGCCTGAAAAAACAACTGAGGTCAAGGCTCCTCAATGTAAAAACCAAATTGAAGATCTACAAGACACTCATTCGGCCGGTTGTACTGTATGGAAGCGAAACATGGACACTCAATAAGGACACTGAAAACCGATTGAATGTATTTGAAAGACGGGTCTTGCGATCTATTTTCGGACCAGTATATGACAATGGAAGATGGAGAGGACTTTTGAATTTTGAACTTGAGGAGATTCAAAGAACCGACAATCTCAAAAACCATTAAAATCTCTCGACTAAGATGGTTGGGGCACGTTTGGAGAGCACAGGAAAACCTACCCATGAAAATACTAACTTTCAGGGTGCCAGAGGGAATGAGAAAAAGGGGCCGCCCCCCCTCAAGGTGGCTTGATGGTGCTGAATGCGACCTCACAACGCTTGGTGTGAGGGGTTGGAAAAGTGCCGCGCTGGATAGGGAACGCTGGAGACGCATTTTAGAGACAGCCAGGGCCTGTCGCAGGCTGTAGTGCTGTAGATGATGATGACTTAACTATCGATTTTAAATCAGAAATCTCACAGCACCAGGGCTCGAATTCGTCTCAAAACTAAACAGCGAACCCATAAGCTACAATCCCATACCAAATGAAAACAAAATTACTCGTAAATAAGGAACACGTGCAAAGTGTAAGTGCCCTTACTGCTGACAGACAGCTGCAATAAATAGCTTTCTCTATTTCTTTACATGAAACTATAGCCAGCATGTGAGTCATGCCCGCAACTTTATTTAAAAAACACGGTCACAATCATGTGTATTCCAAATTTCACGGACATAGGATGACATCTAGTACCCCCAAAATTAACTAATAAAACGTTCCGATCTACTGTCACGTATATGTGAGAGTTGGGAGTGAAAGTCTTTCCACTCTGTCACGCGGGCGCGACGGCCGTGAGAAAACGCGGATAGCAGCTGTCACGTATACGCGACGTTCGCCGCGAAAAGTTTTTTAAAAGTGGCAATTGCTCCCTTATCTATACGTTGACCGTTGTATTTAATTTGAATGTACTCCGTAGCGAAGCGCGGGTTTTCAGCTAGTATAGAAATATAAGGAAAATACCAATATTTTTCAAAAATTTCCTTAATTATATTACACTAACTAGCAGCATTCACTCAGTAATCCCTCTTAAAAACTTTTTTTTATTCTGGAAAATAAAGATTCACGATAAGAAAAGATCTTAGAAATGTACAAAGAAAGCATTAAAGATAACTAACGTGTATCTCATAGATTACAAGAGGTTCACAGATAACTTTTGAAATGTTTGATTCAGATTATTTAAAGAATCACATAAGAGCAGTTATCGTACAGTAAATGAACGGAGGAAAATTTCAAGAATTTATACTATTGTCAGTTAATTCTAATGTATTATATACACAACATTCAGATTAAAATATGGAGTGAGCGTGGTAAAAATATCTGTAGCTACTCAACTACAATCCGAAGAAATATGCCTAAACAAATCCATAAGCCACATATTTGTTATTTCCTGTAATAATTCTGTATATTTTATTACATTTATGAAATTTTTAATGTGATGGTACCGACCTTTTTAATCAGATGTTAATCTCTTCAATTTCTCGGAGCATTAAACTTAATGATGAAATTATTTTGAATTACAGGCAACTAAAATGAATATATAGGAAGAAATAATATTGCTTATCCATTATTGATCGAGCCGTTATCAGTAGTTTTGTGGAGATCCCTACAAGTCGAAAGATACCAAAGCTCTGCACGTCCTTATGATCTGCCAGGACAAAAGAATAATGATAGATAAGGATCTTGAGCCGAAATTGCAACAAATTTAAAATGCTCAGTAGTATAATTATTCAGAACATAATTTGTGACAGTTTATATATATCTCACTTCCTAATACAATTTCATACATTTTACTGTCAGTTTAACCTGAAAAATACGAAGCAAGCTTTACCAAAGGTTTTGAAAACACTGTATGCATTAAAAATTTTGACTTGGAAATGTGGTTTATAGTATAACGCTTTAGTGTTAACATGTGTCTCATTCATTTTTTTCTCCTGTTTGCAGGTGCTCGATACAGATTGTTTCCTACAAAATTATACAGTTTGTTGTACCCACGAATTTAGAAGTTCAACGTATTGCTGGCAGCTACAGCTTATTTGTAAGAGACGTCAGCATGTCAGAAGAGAAAGCGTCGTGTGTTTTAAGCGTAAATGGATTTTCCGACGAACGTCATTCCTTCGAGCAGAATATTACTAAAACCGAAGATGAATGCAATAAGCGTGACACATGGAGAAGTAGACTAAATGTAAAAATTTCCAGTGCACAGATTCCCCCTCGCACCGAAGAAATTTTCAAATGTGATTTATGTGAGTTAACATTTTCACAGTTAGCCGCCTTAAATACGCATCATTCGTACCATAATACTGATAATCCTTTTTGCACCCTTACAGAAAAACCTATTTCCTGCACTGTATGCGAGAAAAGAATTTCTGTACAGGGTCCTTTAGAAGAACATACCCCCACCGACGCAGAAGAGAAACCTTTCGCCTGCACCATATGTGAGAAAAGGTTTTCTGTTCAGGGTAATTTAAAGAGACATCTCCGCACCCACACAGCAGAAAAACCTTTCGCGTGCATTGAATGTGAGAAAAAATTTTCTGTGCAGAGTGATTTAAAAAGACATACACGCACCCACACGGGAGAGAAAACTTTCACCTGCACTGTATGCGAGCAAAGATTTTCTGTTCAGAGTAATTTAAAGAGGCATCTCCGCACCCACACAGGAGAGAAACATTTCGCGTGCACTGAATGTGAGAAAAAATTTTCTGCACAGTGTAATTTAAAATGTCATACACGCATCCACACAGGAGAGAAACCTTTCACCTGCACTAAATGTGAAAAAAGTTTTACTCAACGTTGTGAATTAAAAACACATCTCCGTAGCCACACAGGGGAAAAGTCTTTCGGCTGCACTGTATGCGGGAAAGCATTTTCTGTACAGAGAGCTCTACAAACACATCTTCGCTTCCACACGGGAGAAAAACCTTTCGCATGCATTGTATGTGAGAAAAGATTTTCTCAACACTGCCATCTAAAAATTCATCTCCGCGCCTTCGCGGGAGAGAAAATTTTCGCCTGCACTGAATGTGAGAAAAAATTTTCTTATAAGAGTGGTTTAAAAACACATCTCCGCACTCACACAGGAGAGAAACCTTACGATTGCACTGTATGTGAGAAAAGATTTTCTCAACATAATCATTTAAAAGTGCATCTCCGCACCCACGCAGGAGAGAAACCTTTCGCCTGCAGTGTATGTGAGAAAAGATTTTCTCAACACTACCATCTAAAAATTCATCTCCGCTCCCACACCGGAGAGAAAATTTTCGCATGCACTGAATGTGAGAAAAAATTTTCTTATAAGAGTGGTTTAAAAACACATCTTCGCACCCACACAGGAGAGAAACCTTTCGCCTGCAGTGTATGCGATAAAAGATTTTCTGATCAGAGTGATTTAAAGAAACATCTTCGCACCCACACGGGAGAGAAACATTTCGCATGCAATGCATGTGGGAAAACATTTTCTGAAACGGGTAATTTAAAAACACATCTTTGTATCCACGCGGGAGAGAAAACTTTCGCCTGCACTGAATGTGAGAAGAAATTTTCTCATTATAGTAGTTTAAAAACACATCTCCGCACCCACACAGGAGAGAAACCTTTCGCATGCACTCTGTGTGAGAAGAGATTTTCTCAATCGGGTCATTTAGCAACACATCTCCGCACCCACACAGGAGAGAAACCTTTTGCATGCACTCTATGTGGGAAAACATTTCCTGAATCGGGTCGTTTAAAAAGTCATCTCCGCACCCATACGGGAGAGAAACCTTTTGCCTGCACTGTATGTGAGAAAACATTTTCAATTCTGTCGAATTTGAAAACGCATCTCCTTATCCATGGAAGAAAGACTTCTGGTCTACAAGATATGTGAGAAAAGTTTTTCGGAACTCTGTCATTAAAAAAACTTGTTCGTACCTTCACAGAAGAGAAATCTGTTATTCTCTCTGTGTGAGAGAAAAGATTTTCCTTCCTGTGTGCTCTAAAAGCACATTTCCGTATCCGTACAAAGGTGAAATCTTTTGATTGCACTATATGTGAGATAAAAATTTCTGCTGAGGGCAATTTAAAAAGAGAATCTCTTTCATCTGCACTGCATGAGAGATAGGTTTATGGCTTGAGAACACATGAACAACTCATCTCCCTACCCATCCAGGGGTGTAAGGAACTCTGTATTATCGTATGAAACGGGATTTGTTTGGCGAAAGTGAATTTCTCCCACCGTAGTAAAAAGGTTCTCAAAAGTGAAATTCAAACTTAGGTATGATTGTGTTTATTTAGAGATATCGCGCATAATTATGTTTTGGAATTAATTTAGTGTGTTATGACATTAAATTTTTTTAAATATATCAGTTTGATATTGGTCATGATCTACTATCCCTGAGGGTTACTTGACCCACCAAACTGATTAAAGTAAAAAAAAAACCTGTCAATATACCTGTTTATACTGCATTAAAGGGTATTATAAATTTCACTTTTGCAATACTTGTGGTTTTGTTTTTGCCGAATATTAAATTATAATATTCAAGATTTAACTGTTTTTTACTAGATATGTTGTGTTCTGTAAATGAGGAAATAAATATGAATAATTATACACTGCTGGCCACCCAAATTGCAACACCAAGAAAGACAAGAGATATCACAACAAAATTTATTTTGTAGATAACATGTTGACCAAGTATCAAATGATTAAATTTATAGACTTCTGTGAAGTGCGGTTCCTGCCAAAATCAGTAGCCAGAGTAGCCGCCATCGTTGGAGATCACCGCTGCCACACGCTTCGGCATTGATTCAAAGAGACTTTGGATGAGTTCTTGGGGTACAGCAGACCAAGCAGCTTCCACACGTTGCCAAAGTTGATCTGCTGTGGCAGCTGGGGATGGAATCTGGGTCAATCGTAAAGCAACCATGGACCACATGTTTTCTATCGGCGAAAGATCCGGAGAGCGAGGCTACCAGGGAAGCAATTCAATCTGGCGATTGACGAAGAAACGATTGACAATGCGTGCCACGTGTGGTCGCGCATTATCCTGTTGAAATATGGCTGTGGGCAAGCCCTGAAGGTAAGGAAGGACAACTGGCTCCAACACCTCGGAGATGTAGCGCTGGCTGTTTAAAGTACCGGCAATGCGTACTAGAGGTGTGCGAGAGTGATATCCAATACCGCCCCATACCATAATACCCGGTGCAGCACCAGTGTGGCGGTGCATAACGCAGCTGTTCAGCATCCTCTCTTCACGGTGTCTCCAGACTCGAATGCGACCATCGTGGTGTTGCAGACAGAAGCGTGACTCGTCAGTAAAGACAATTTCATTCCATTCTGCCGTCCACATCCTTCTGTCATCGCACCGTTGGCGGCGGAGACGTCTGTGGTTCTGCGTCAAGGGTAGACAAAGCAATGGACGTCTTGCGGACAGACCACTCTGCTGTAAACGGCGTCGAATGGTACGCGCAGACACTGGATGATGCGTTACAGACTGCATGTGCTGTGCTATGGTTGGTGATGTGACTGAGTGATCCGTCACTGCCATGCGCACAATTTGCCTGTCATCACGTGAAGTGGTGCGCTAAGGTGGATGCGATCGTACACGCCGGTCCGTCGTACCGTCCTGCATCCAACGATCACATATCCGCATTACAGTTGTTTGGTTTCGTCCAACACGACTACCGATTTTGCTGAAAGATAATCCACAATCTCGGTAGGCCACTATCCTTCCTCTGTCGAACTCGGATACTTGATCAAAAGATGATCGCTGTTTTCGACGAGGCATAATTGATCGTTTTTTTTTGAAAAAACCTCAAGAAAAACAGAATTGCCGAACTTGAAATCGTCGAAATCTCCAAGCCTTAAATAGCGCTTTGAAGTGGCGCCACAGGCACGCGTGATGTGCGTCTGCGCTGAAATTCTAATCATTTGCATATCTCACCTCCGCTAATGCATGTTGTAAATTTGATGTTATTTGCATGTTTCCTTCAGGGTGTTGCATTTACAGTGGCCAGCAGTGTATATAAATGAATTTTTTATAGCTTCATATCGATATTGGATTAATTTTCGCTTTTGTCTCTCTTTTTTAATTGAAATTAATTAAGTTTCCTATTTTATTAAAAGGTTTTTTTTGTAATGTGCAGGCAAAGTAATACTTAATGTAAGGAGTATCTAATTATGCTTTTATACTAGATAACGTCTCAAATTTTTATATATGAAATATATAATTTTACTTTTCAACTCACTCTTGAAAAATGTTTAAAAATTACACCAAGTATCGTCTATCGAATAATGGACTCTCTATTGAGTTTTGCAATATGCAGGGTTAGCAGAAATAAATGGCCGGTTTTTAAATATTTATATTTTCGAAACTATTACACATATTACAATAAGTGATACACGAAATTAAAAATATAGAGCAAATTTTATTTTGTGTTACAAATGTTCGATGTGTGACCCTTGTGTTACACAACAAACATCTAATCTGTAATCAAGTTCCTTCCTCATATTTTATAGTATCACACTGTCAATGGTTCCTAGGGCTGCTGAAATGCGTTCTATTATTTGGAAAGGCAAGGATATCGCATGACCCCCTTTGGAAAGCGCATGACCCCCTATAGAGATACGGTCATTACAATCCCTCAAACTGTCAACCCTAAGGGGGTGGAATTCTCGAACTGTCAACTGGACTCCTCCCACCACAAGAGTCGGGAAGGAATAGAAATGGGAAAGGAGATTTTTTTTTTAGTACATAGCCACCTTAAGTTCGTGCAGTGTTTTCGGCATCGGTGGTGTATAAACGAAGTATTTGACATTACCCCATAAAAGAAATCATGGTGTAAGGTCCAGGGATCTTGATGGCCATGTGATTAAGGGTAAGTCAAGGTCACCCACACCGGATCCATCGGTGTGGAAGGTCCTAGTTTAAGTAAACTCATACATGTGAAGACCAATGGACTGGGGCTCCATCCCGTTGAAACACAAAATGTGTGCTGTCCTGATGCAGTTGTTGCAAATTTCGTTATTTTCACGTGTCCGGATAATTGCTACCTGTTACCGTTTTTTCAGCAAAGGCCCATACAATTTTGTTTGCCACTTAGCACAAAAGCATTCACTTTTGGTGAATCTCTCTGCAACTGCTCAATTTCATAGGGAGTTTCACTTCCCCACACTCTAACATAATGACGATTGACATGTCCGGATTTAATGGAAAATCGCTTCGTCTGAAAAAATCAGTTTATTTGCGATATCTCCTCTTTTTAATTTCTCTTGCATGCGAACACAAATGTCAAATCGACGAATTGCGTCGCCCGCTGTTAAATGTAGCTAATTCTAAGTGATACGGCTTGAAATTTAATTTTTGGTAAAATTTTCCGTATCTTTTTGTGTGGATAATTACAAGTTTACGGGCGGCAGCTGTCGTAGACTTCCGTGATGATACTATCTCCTTTAGAGATATTTCTAAACTTTACGAATATCATTTCGAACTTACACACGTTTGAGGATAAAACTTGTGTGTTTGTAAAAGATTTAAATGAATGATTTTGAAACAACCCATGCAAAGGAAATGTGGATAAGAGGTGGATGTTCGGTATCATGATGGAAATTGGAGAAATGATATATTTGGGTGAACTAAAAGAGGATTGAACAATAGAAATTTCATTTGGCGATTTTTAAGGAGTTCAATTCTTTTTTTCTTTCGGAGCGAAAGAATTTTAGAATGCATTTTCTAGGAACTTATTTAACGTGCTATAGTAGGGTTATCTGTATATATATATACGCATACAAAAAGGCAAACACTCGCAACCCACCAATGCAGGTGCAGAATTCTTTCAGATTATTTTGTCAATGGACATTGTGTCCATTGACAAAACGGACACAATGTCCATTGTCAAGTGCGCTAGTGTTACTTACATGCAGCAGATTCTAATATTTTAAATTAAATGAAAGAATAATCAGTATTTGTTGTTTGTAAATCCGACATTTAACCTGCATTATCTAAAACGTTCCGGATGACATTTGGCTTTTCGTCTTCAGGATTATTATCCAAGCAGATAACCAGCTTTGCCGGCCGACAGCCAGGATAGCTGCGAATCCCCCCCCCCTACTGGGGGACATTGGGGGTGGTTTCTTTTGTACAGTCACCTGTCGCTCATTATCTATCCCCGTGTAATAAAAAAAGGCTGGTTTTCGCAGCAATAGGTTTTGAAGGAATGGTATTTTGGCTTAAAAATTTTCCCAGCGAAATAAGAGGAAGGAAATAATTTTAAAATAATTTAATATTCTAATGTAGCCGTAATATTTTTAAATATTTATTTCCAAAAATACATCTTAAAAAAACATTTAAAAATAACCAGAATCTAATATATAAAAATGAATGTTTTTATCTCTGTAATTGTATAGAAATCCACAGTTTAGGAGCAACGATCGTGAAATTTTAAATACAGGCGTCTTTAAAAACAGCCGAGGGTCTGAAGAACTTCAAAAATCGAAATTAATTACCGTTGATTTTTAATTAATAAAAAACCACAATTTTGAAACTAAATGTAAGCTGTTACACTTTGTGGCATCATCCCTCTGAATATGGCGTCCACGTTAGGGTTAGCTGACAGCGAGCGAAAAGATAAAAATAAATAAAATCAAAAAGTTTCAAGTTATATATTAAACCAGAATAATAAATGAAAATAATAATCTTTCAAGTCAGATTTTATACTTTAAGACATTTCGATTAACGATCGTCGTTTATTTTCGCCGTGTTATTTTGTAAACAAACGTTCTCTGTTGCCATTTTCATTTCAGACATTTCTTATTGAAACGATGTAATGCGTAGTAAATGCGTTAAATATTTCTTATCTAAAATTTATATTTTAAAACATTTCAGTGAAATTAACATCGTCTTCAGATTATAAACAGACGTTATTTGTTGCTATTTTCATTTTAGAAATTTCTTATTAAAATGATGGAATTCTCCGATATATTTCCATAGTGGAGATTTAGACACATTACAGAATTAAAAAAAAACCTTTGTGTAATTTATATATTTGTGTGTGTTTAATTATTTCAAGTGACTCTAAAGTGGGCGTGGCATTTTTTCCACTAGCGTGAAAAATCAGAATAATATTGAATTATTTAATTTTTTTTTTTTGCTCATCAGACGACAGTAGCAGCGAGTGGCAGTAGTTACACAAGTTTGAATTTGAAACATTGTTTTGTTGTTTCCTAAAAGAAGCAATAATCCGTTACTGTATAATCCGTTACTGATATTGTTCTTAATTTTATAATTCACGATGTACTTTTAAAAGCATAAAAATTAGTATATCTTAACTAAAAAGAATCAGTCTAAACTTAAGCACAGTTTTGCGATTTATTTACGGTTAACTATGTTTGTGTTTAGCTATTCCATTTGTTTGTTTTAAAAAATGATTTTTTAAAGGTTTTTTTTGGTGCTTTATGGTAAAATAGCACTTAAAAATTAAAAAAAAGAAACAAAAACTTAACTGTAAATAGCATACTTTTTCTATAAATTGGTCAATTTGAAGTAATTTTTATTGAAATTTAGCTAAAATGCCTATAACTGCATAAAAATCTTAATGCTACTGTTTTAATTTCCCAAGCACAATTCTAAAAATGTTATAAAATACGCAGCCCTACTTTCCGATTTAGTACAAGAATTTAAAATTGATTTCAGGACTTCGGGGAAAATAAACAATTTTTGTTTTTGCATGTTTTCTATTCTATTTACAGTCGATATAGATATAATGCTAGCAAATTGTCAAATGGAATGCATAGAGTTGCAATCTGACATTTAACTTAAAGAGAAATTCAATCGAGTCTCTTTGTTGTACTCATAAATCATACCTGCCCAGATATAAATATCCTTCACTGCATAGTCAAACGTTATTCTGGTCATCAACGTTTGGAAGCACGTACATCTGAGAACAACTATTTTCAAGAGTTTCAACTATTTTGAAGCACACTAAGAGTCAAATTCGAACCAAAATTTATTCGTTGTTTTTTAGTATTGATGTGTATGACATTTCCCATCCCTTTTTTATACTATGTTTAATTTTTCATGCAGAGTTCACAAGGCAAAAGACAATTTTACTTTTCAGCTTTTAGTGATGAAAGGCTGAATCTATCTAAATTCTGAGATGTGTATAACATTTCACATGTTTTTTTCCTATGCTATTTATACTGTGTTTAGTTTTTAAGTTGACTTTGGTTAACAAACATTCATATTGAACCCCGAATCAAGAAACGAGAAACATAGTTTATGAAGGTACTTCAGATGATATTTGGATCAGTTTAATTGAACAGAGATTTATATGGAGTTTAATAAGGACAGAATGTTTCTATTATTGCTACAGAATCTTGCATTTATGGTGCGTGTAGCCCAAACTGCAGATTTCTGTTAATTTTTTCATCAGTCAGTGCCTTTAACAAATACTTTAATACTTTATTTATATATTTTTTTGGCTACAGAATCCTGCATTTATGAAGGTATTTATATGGACAATTAGACATTTTTACTTTTAAGCTTTTAGAGATTTATTATAAATGTATATATTTTATGATATTTATACTGTTATTAAATCTATGTTATTTATACTGTGTTTAGTTTTTAAATTACTTTTTGTTAACAAACATTAGACAATTTGACATTTTTAATTTAAACTTGAAAAATGAAAGGCTGAATCTACTAAAATTCTGAAATGTGTATAACATTTCACATGTTTTTTTTAAATGTTATTTATGCTGTGTTTACTTTTTTAATCAATTTTGTTTAACAAACATTCGACAAAATGACATTTTTACTTTTCAGCTTTACTTTTTAAAACTCTTAACTTTCCGAGAGACAATTTGACATTTTTTCCTTTTCAGCTTTTAATGGTTTATTATAAATGTATATATTTTATGTTTTACTTTTCAGCTTCTTTTGCTCCAAAGATGAAAGGTTAAATCTAGATGAATTCTGAGGAGTTAATTATAAATTTATATATTTTTATATTGGATTTTTTAAAAATTATTTGGGTGTATAACATTTCACATGCTTATTTTTCTATGTTATTTATACTGTGTTTAGTCTTTAAATTGATTTTGGTTAACAAACATTCGACAAATTGACATTTTTACTTTTCAGCTTTACTTTCCAAAAGACAATTTGACATTTTTCCTTTTCAGCTTTTAGTGGTTTATTATAAATGTATGTATATTTTATGTTTTACTTATCAGCTTCTTTTGCTCCAAACATAGAAGGTTAAATCTTGCTAAATTGTTTAGATTTTAAATTGATTTTGGATAACAAACATTCCACAATTTGACATTTTTACTTTACAGCTTTTAGTGGTACAATGATGAAAGACTGCATCTAACCAAAATACTGAGATATGTATAACATTTCACATGCTTTTTTTTGGTTATGTAATTTATACTGTGTTAAGTTTTTAAATTGATTTTGGTTAACAAACATTCCACAATTTGACATTTTTACTTTACAGCTTTTAGTGGTACAATGATGAAAGACTGCATCTACCAAAATACTGAGATATGTATAACATTTCACATGCTTTTTTTTTCGGTTATGTAATTTATACTGTGTTAAGTTTTTAAATTGATTTTGGTTAACAAACATTCCACAATTTGACATTTTTACTTTATAGCTTTTAGTGGTACAATGATGAAAGACTGCATCTACCAAAATACTGAGATATGTATAACATTTCACATGCTTTTTTTGGCTAATTTATACTGTGTTAATTTTTTAAATTGATTTTGGTTAACAAACCTTCTTAAAATTCCGGGCAACGCCGGGTACTTCAGCTAGTTACATATAAAAATGTTTAAGTTACCAGTAAAAATGTTTAAGAAAAAAAATACTTAACACTGTAAATTTATTTTTAAAATACTGAATTACTAATTTTTAAAAATAAGTAATTTCCTGTGAGAGTGGCCAGGTATCCATATCGATACAATAGGCATATTATCTTTTGAAATCAGTTACGCGGCCTTTAAAGATCTAAGGTCAAGTAAAAATATAATTTAGTTTGAAATTTAGAATTTGAACGTTTATTTTCTAACGATTAAAAGTGAGAGTAAATACCCTCACCTAAGGCGACATCAGTGAGGGCGATGGTACTAAATGGGACCTGTTTCTGATGCTTTATTTGCTAAATAAGTGACAGTTAATTAAGACGTGTGACTATGGGTTTTGTCCATATGGAGCTCAACTTTATCAATGTCCTTTCCATATAAGGCTGGAATTTCTTCTTCAAAAATTGGCTCTAAAATATTCTGCTGATAGTAGAGTGAATTAATTTTGGCTTTACTTAAGACTTTTTTGATTTGGACTTTTACTTAAGACTTTTTTTTCGGCTTGACATTGATTGATAGAGGTGGCGGATGTCCTCCTGCGGGATATCATGCCAAATTCCAAAACTAATTTAAAAACCAAATTGTTTCCTTATTGAGCTACTGGTGAAAGTTTTTGCAACTTAGGTACTTAGTGGAAATCTAAAGCATAGACGTCAAACCTGGCCTTAAGTCGTATAAGTTTTGTACATACTGCTTAGTAGACTTCCATAAGCTAACAATTTTACCAGGAGAAATTGTCATAGCTCAAGATGTTGTAAACTGTAGTTTGTAATTTACAATAATGTCAATGCTTCATCTCTGCCGAAAGAGATTTACAGAGACATGTATTTTCGTGTTACAGAGAAGTATAGTAACATGTATTTATATTCTTGGTTAACGAACTTTCTAAGAAGGCAACATACTTAAACAAATAATACTTGGGAAACATTAAACACTCATTAGCGGTATACATGCATAAAGAAATCTGTAGTTTTAAGCTATTATCTTTCACAAATAACAAAATAACAGTATCTTTCCTCCCTGGTCCCCCCCCCCCCTTAAATAATTTCTGGCTACGGCCCTGACTTCTGTCTGAAACCTTTCTTTCAGTCGTTTAAGACAACAATAGTAAATCCGTTAATTTTGTACAATAAAATTATATTACTATACAACAAATATAACTTTAAATTTTGTCCATTAATTCTATTAATTAAAATTTTATTAATTTCACATAGATTCCCATTATTTCATGTGTTTACATTTTTGCTCAAACTTTCCTAGGGATCTCGAAAGCACTATTTTGTCTTCGCATAAATTGTAATGCATCATAAAATTTCGGAAAAAAATTTATATGTATTGTTTAGATAAATTTAAGTATTTTTGATAAAACATGTCAATATATCTTTCAGTCCGTAGTGTCTCATTGAGAAGTTTAATTCGTGTGAAAATGATATAAGGTAACAAAATCCTGATATAATTTTTACGTGTCCTTACTCACTTATCTTTAATCCTTATATAAGTTCCAATCAATTATATAAATGTTTTAAAAGAACAAATATCACTCTCTTTACTCAAAGGGAAAAAAGTGGAAATTACCTTGTTTTTACATAAACAAAGAGTGTTTTATAATAACTCTCCGGTATGGTTTGAACTGTGGTGATTATTAAATTATATTAACACACACACTATTACATTTATTACATCCATTTAAATACCAATTTGAAAATTGCGTTTCAAATTCTAATCATATCAACTGTTAGTAACATGGAATCGTGGGAAATTGTTTGAATTGTCTGGTTTGTCCAACTGATCATTTATATTTTTTATTTTGAAACTACTGTATTCTTCAAAAATTATAGTCACACATAAAAGCAAACTGGTGGTACTTTACGAGAAATTCTCTCAAACAAAATTACCATTGGAACGAAAGGAACATTTGCCTATGCATTGTTAACGAGTTATACTGTAGTACCGAAAAATAGCGGCAAAAAGTTATCTATCTCTTCCATTAACGTCTGTTTTGTTTTCTTTTAAGCCTATACATGAAAAGATTAAGGTTAGGTTATATTTCTAAGGTGTATTTACAGTGAGGTATAGCGCAAGGAGTAATATACCTCACTGTAAAGTGACAGTATATCACTCAGTTTATACCTCACTGTAAAGTATTACAGTGAGGTATACACCAAGCCAAAATAAAATAAATAAATCGACCAAAATAAAATAAATAAATGACCAAAATAAAATAAATAAATGACCAAAATAAATAAATTTTGCTATGCACCCGTCATACGATGGACATTTAGCCTAGTAACTAATAAAGCACTATCTTTAAAAATAATACAATCTTAGTTAAAACAGGAAAAAAATCTTAAGTTTATTTTAATCCCCAAATAATGAAATAGTGGAGTTATACATTAATGGGAAACAATTTTATACATTTATAAAATAAAAAGAACCAGTCTGGTTTAGTTTTCATAAGATTGTAAATGCGCACTTTTCTGAAGTACAGAACTATGCATAACTTTATAATTACTAATAACTATATTACATGTACTGTGTGATAGATTTTGAAACAAGGGGCGACACACAGACCAACATTACACTGTTCACATTCATATCTAGCCTCTCGACGAACTTTTTTACCACTGTCAAGGGCACACACGACACACTTCCGAACGGGAAGCTTCTTATTTGATGCAGAGTTTGTTCTGTACGAGGGGAAGTGCCTTTCCGACAACCTGGCTATATTTTGTGATAGTTTTATAGCTAAGCTACTATTCGGGATTTGTTTGATTTCTCTGAATCTTCAATTAATTTTTCGACCAGTCTCATTCTCAAATCCGCATGTCTTAAATTTCCACCACTCTTTTTAAAGATTACAAAGGAGTTCCACACAGTCTGATGCAGCAGATAGCGAAATATATATTTTTTTAATATTTACGCTGTTGATGTCTCGTTTTCTGTAATAAGATAAACACCGATCAGCCAAATCCACTCCACCCATTGATAAATTATAGTCAATAACCACGGCTGGTTTTTTTTTCATATCTCTGTTTGAAGGGATATCCACGAGATCTGCGTTGTGAATAGTGCTTAGCATGCAAAGTGGTTTCTTGTCTTGCCACTTCGAAACGCAAATCTTTCCTTTTTGAAAGGCAATAATTTCTCCTTTCTTCAATTTTTTATTCTTTATCGGCAGAGGTAAACCTTTTCTATTTGCCTTCATAGTTCCGTAGAGGTCTGTTTTTTCTTTTAAGAGCAAATTTGCTAGTTATGGAGATGTATAAAAATTATCTGTTGTCAGGGTGTAACCTTTGCTTAACAAATCATGAACTAGAGTCATGACAGTTTTCGTAGAAAGACCATACATATTGTATTTGTCGTGGAAAACTGTCCCTTTGCCAGTGTAAACGAGGGAGTTCCAAATGTATCCACTTTGGGATTCGCAGAACTGATACATTTTGATTCCAAATCGTGCACGTTTAGTTGGAATGTACTGTTTCTATCCCAGTGGTCCTTTGTATCCCAACAAAGATTCATCAACAGTTATTTCTTGTTCTGGATGGTAAACATTTTGGAAGTTTTTTATCAGCCTGTGATGCACATCATAAATTTTCCTTAACTTTGAATGGGGATGAGTTTCAGCATCAAAGGTTTCGGTATTTTCAAAGTGCAGGAATTTCATTATCAGGGAGAATCGTTGAATGCTCATCACCTGGCTGAAGAAAGGAGTTGACAGTATTGGTCTCTTGGACCAAAACCATCTCTCGACTGGTTTCTGGACTAGTCCTTCTAACAGCAATAAATTTATACATCTCTTCTTTGCTAGTGTCTTGCCACTTTAAAGAACGAGATGATGGCGTCAGATGGGCAGTTCCAATATAATTATTGGCATAACGGTTCGTTTCAACGACTACGTGAGAAATAATTTCCTCATCAAAAAATAAGCGAAAAAATTCTAAAGGATCCTCTGTGTCTCTTATAGAAACTTTAATTCCAGAATCTCTGGTAAAAGGAAATTTTGGTGGAGGTGGTACTTTAGCATCAATTTCACACCAATTTCTAGCTTCCTCTAAATTGTCATCAAAATCAGATTCAGAATCTGATGATAGAAATTCTTCATCTGTATATCCAATAAGGCTTTCTTGATGAGATTTAAAACCCATTTTATACAAAAATTGAAATATTCAAAATTTAAACTTCCTCTGACCACCGACTCCAAATTTGGGGTAATACGCTAAGCATCCAAGACAGCCAAAATGCCTTTTACTTCCGCCTATGACTTCAGGCAAAAAGGGTCTTTTCTTAAGATATTTGCCGCTAATTGCGTGTGGAAGTTTCCAGCGGAAATAGTATGGGAGTCGAATTGTTGTATCTTTCAAACGATGTGAGATAGTTTTCTATGAAATGAAATAGCCTCAAAGTTTATGTTTCAGTGGAATGAAAATCGCAGCATTATCTGTATATTGATTGGATTGCTTGTACAATTTATTAGTAGTTTATACAAGAATTTTCAGTTTTTGTTTATGCAGATTTTATTTTATTTTTTATTTTTTATTTGATGCGGTTTATTTATCTAAGAGGGGGAGGAGACAGAAACAAAGAATAAATTATAAAAAGGATATTGTATGAAAGAAAGGGAGTAATCGGAAACTAAATAGTTAACATGCATTTGAAATTCAACAAAATCGACAATGCATGCAAGTAATTAATATCTAATTTATAAAATTATTGTAGGGTAGGGGGGCTCTAAGGTTGGCATGGGGCAAAGGTTCGCAGGTATATTTAAAAATGACCAGGAACAGTTTTAGGGTGAATAAGGTAGGCAGTGCATTCATATACTTCCAGTCAGTTACCTCGTGAAAGCTGTTGGAGTTACGGCCTTCTCTAGCAGAAAAAAAATGAGATAAGCTTATTTTCGTCATTTTTAATGTAATTTTTTGCAACTTTTGAGTAATTTTGAGCATTACTCAAACTCACGAACTGTTTTATGCTTATTCTCACATGTTAGGGTGGTAAATAACCTTTCAAATCCTACCTTAAGTTTTGGATTAACTCAAATACAATGGCGTCCATTCTGCCAAAACAGAACCAGCACGAAATGGGGTAAAAGTTTGCGGGAGTCATGGGGTAAAGGTTTGCAGTGCAAACCTTTGCCCCTCATACTATTAACATTTGTTTCATGTCCTCTTTTCATTAGGAATCCTTATTTACAACGTCTTTTAGTTCTTGGTTTTCAGTTTACGGTAAACATCCCTCTTGAAACATGGTGTCTAGCGTGCGGGAATTATACGGGAGTTTTTGTCATCGGGAAAAATGCGCGAATTATACGGTAATTTAGCATTTTGACCTACAAATGCGGGAATTTTTTTCAACCATTTCCTTATAATATTTTCAATTAAACAAAAATTACTTCAAAATAAACGAGAATAAAATGATGTAGTACTCGTATGTGCGGCAGAGGGGAAACGTTCCGAAATAATTTTTCTTTTTTTAAATTAATTTTTATTTTTTATTATAACCAATATATACTGGAAAAAGTTGTTCTACTATTTTTTTAAAGTCAAGTTTGTTTCCATTGTTTCAGTCATTCACCTTTCATTTACAACCCTTTTTACGTGGGATTAACTAGTTAACTAATCCTCCAAAGCCTTGTGGTATAGGTACCTTTATTTTAAATCCCATTATTTCACAAATTATTCTTCAATTGGGATTTATGTTGGATTTTCATTTACACGATACTATGAAATTTAGATTGTGAACCGGGGGAAAAAAAACAAGTTTTCAATTCTTAAAGGAAACTTCAAATTTCACTTGGAAATTATTAATGGGCATTCACATTTTTGTAATTTGAAAATAAATTAAAGTTTTTGATAACACTGTTTGTTTTTAATTATAATTTTTTTTGTAAAGTGCTTGAAAATCCATAAATTAAAAATAAAATAAATTAGTACAACACAAAAAATAAAATAGTTCTGAACATAGACCTAATTTACAAGGTGAAAGAATTAAATGTTGTTATAAGACATTATAGGCTTCGAAGGTCTGGTCAGAGAAATTAGCTCTCCCTCATTAAGGCTGCTATGTACTAAGAAAAAAATCGTATTTCTTGCAGACTCTTGTGGTGGGAGGAGTCCAGTTGACAGTTCGAGAATTCCACTCCCCTTAGGATTGAGATTTTGAGGGATAGTAATGGCTCTCTCTCTATAGGGGGGTTAAGCGCTGCTCCCAAATTTTTTATTTAAATTATATTTTTGTCAACTATTTACAGGTACATAAATGCTGATAATCAAATAAAATTGGTATTGTCAGATAGCCTGAACTTTTCTGAAAAGCGCTACAGGATTCATTTTATAAATTTCACCCACCGAAGGAATTTATGAGCGTTTAAAACACACTATACCAGATTTTCCCCAGAATAATTTAAATTTTAAAATTTAATTGCATTTTTTTAAAAAAATGAAAAATGTACACAAATGTAAAATTTCTTTCTCTATGACGGAGTACAATTTTTAAAAAAAATATTTGAATCCAAGTCGGCAATCCGTGGACAAATTTTCTCCATAGGTTAACATTGAGGTGAGCGAATCCAATGGGGTTAGTACATAGCAGCCTTAATGGACGAGTTTCGGCTAATTTGCTACATAGACAGCAAAGGAAAAAGGGGTGGTGGGGATTTTACAAGCCAGTACAGCTAGACACCCTGTTTCGTTACCTATGCTAAAAGATTTTTTTTCTTTTCCGGAGTTTGAATAATAATAAGATAAGTGATATTTAATAATATTTTATTCATAGAATCAAAAATCAATCAATAAGGATTAATGCATCTAGTCAAGTGTACTAAGTCAATTTTTGTCTACCTTAATTTGCTTAATTTTTACGGGTTTTAAAAGACTCAGTATAGCCTAAGATATGATATAACGATAGTGTTAATAGTTGATATTTTAGTTGGAGGTTCTTTAGTTTAAGAAAAAAATTATTGAGATTAACCCTGTTCAATTTGTGAATTCCTTTATTAGATTCAACTTTCATTAAGAATTCTGAAATATCAACTATTAAGATGTGTTAATAGTTGATATTACAGTTTGAAGTTATTTAGTTTAAGAAAACATTTATTGAGATTAATCTGTTTAATTTGTGATTTTTTATATATATAACACCTTTAAAAAGATTACAAAATGTGAAATAAAATTATTTAGACAACTCTATTTGTGATTTCCTATGCCTATCCAGTTAGAAACCAACGAGTGGGGCAATGGTTCGCAAACAGGTGTTTTGGTAAAATTAAAAATTCGGTGTCTGAACCTTTCTGGAAAAAATTCATTATTTTATAGAAGGAAAAAACCAACAGCAAACCCGGAAACCATTTCTCAGAATAGATAACACTCCCTGACTTAACGAAAATGAGATGTTGGAATTGCTTTTGTCAGCTGATATCCCGCAGTGCTCAAGTGCGGAGAAACTCAGAATTCTATTTCCCCCTCCGAGGAGGGGGGAGGGGTACATTCGTTCCGCAGCATGGCAGAGGGGGAAAACAATTTTTGAGGAAACCGTTTTTAAGAAATTGCAATGGAAATTGTTGACCGTTGGGAAGTAATTCATAGATGGAGGCTTTGGTCGTTTATAGAAAGAAAACGAATATTTGCTTGACCGCCAGAGGGTTAATTACGAAAGCTTATTACAATCATTCATTAAAAAATATTATTACAATTTCACGAAATCTATTCTGATTAAATACATAAAAAATAATAATCAAATACAAAACACAGATCGAAATTCAATATATTTAATTTTTCAAATCAGTAACCATAAAAATTATGTTTTTAGTTTTGATGAAAAAGTGTCAAAGCCAGGACTTTGTCGTAGTGATTGCTACCCGAGTCCCACCGTCTCACCTACACAAACACAAAAGCTTAGCACAAACTTTTGTATCTTATAAATTATACGCATTTATAACTCAAATTGAAAACGAAATTTCAAATAATTTTATTATTAACAAAAAAAAATTTGTATTTTTATAACATTAAAATATACCGAACTGAAAATTTTTTGACTTTCTTTTGACATTCTATAGAATGCTAAAAATTTTGCATCACTTTCTTATAATTAATGTGGCGCAACAAACAGCCGATGGTGAAAATTCCGTTCCAAGTACGGATGTACTCGTACTCTCCGCCGAAACCTTCTCCTTTTCACCTTGCGGTACCAGTATAACATAAGAATCTCCTCCTCATCACTGGAGCTGCTCATTTTAAACAAATAATAATTACAAGATAAAAAAAACTTTTTATATACCATGTTTTTAAATTTTCTGTTGAATCATATAAACTTGACAATTCTATGCATTAATAAATACTTTTTTAAAAAATTTTTCATGAATTATACCATCAACTTGAAAGAAAATGAAGTTAATTGGAAGTTAACTTGCTTTTAACTTTTCGTTCGCGTCCCGGCCGACAGAAGGCTGTACCAGTCTACAAAACAAAATTAACCGAAAATGAACTCAATAGTGCTTCCAGATCTCTAAAAGTATTAAAATAATGCATTGTCATCGTGTTCTGCGATATTCTGAAAGTTTCAAATGTCTAGCTAGTCGGGAAGTTAGTTAAAAATCGATTACAAGATTTGTACGGGACAAACATACAAAGAAACAAGAAAGCGAGTTAATAAAAACATGGTAGAAACAAGAAGTTTTGTACTTTGCACGTTGAAGACATTATACCTACTGAGAAAAATATGGAATCGTCATCCCACTTCGAATCCGAGACGAAACCACTTCGAGTGCGATTCGACCCGTGTGCGGGTAGACTTTGCATAGTTCATACAAGACGCACATCTCGCTTCGAGATCGGGCCGAGTACGAGACGACCCGTGTGCGGATGGCCTACAGAGCTGATTGCGGAGTGAGCATGGCTGGTAATCATAATTTAAGGTAATTTCAACGAGGTAGGTTAATTAGTGCTCGTGAAATGGGTCATAGCATTTGAAAGACACAGACAAAGTTTAGGTTTTCAAGTTCTACAACTTCAACGGCGTACCTCGAATACAAGAATTCCAGTAAAACATTGAGTCTACGACAACAGTGTGGTCGTTGGAAAACTCCACTTAACCGTGACCGGCGTCTCCTGTCGCGAATCATTTTGAGCGAAAGGAGGGGAAAATTGGTGCACAAAACATCGCAATTCATTGCTGGAACCTGTTCAAACATCCGCGTGAGAATTGCACAATATTCACTGCATTATTAAAACTTTAATAAAATCTCAGCCAAAATGCCGTTGCTTTCCCCGGAACACAGAGCTCTGCTCCTCGTAACGGCTCAGAAAAATGCAACTGAACACTGGAATACTGGAAACGAGTAGCCCAGTCTGACGACTCTCGTTTCCAACTGATTCGGGCAAATTGAAGGGTCCGCTTATGAAGAACATGCCATAAATCAATGAATCTAGCAGGTCAACAATAAGCTATACAGGCTATTGCTCCTTCAGTAATCGTATGAAGTGTTTTGAGCTGGTACGAATTAAGACTCCTCATACGTCTATAACTTCTGTGATTAGAGTACGCTTTGTTAATGGTGATGGGGGTTGAACTTGCCCTTAAACGGCATCGGGAAAATGACTATTCATCTCAGCGACCCGAAAACTATGGATTAGACACTAATATCAGTCATTTTCGATTATTTTTGCATTCCTCCCTTCCCCCTTCCACCCTACAGTTTCTAGGGTCGATTTACGCCCCCTCCGTTAATCTTTTCCCTAGACAGTAAGTCATATGTGTATCAAGTTTGGTTGAAATTGGTCCAGGCGTTCTAGAGTGATGCTGGAACAACACACATCCATCTATTTTTACATTCAGAAGGTCGCTGGCACTTTATGAAAACGATTTTGTAATCAATTTTTGTCATTTGCATTTTAAGATAAATTTTGCCAACATCAGAATAATCGTCTGCTTCTGGTTTGTTTTGATTGAATGTAAAAGATTTATTTTGAAAATGGTTCCAAAAATTGATAGATGGCTCGAAGGTTACGTATCTGCGCTTTCCGAGGAGAAATATTTGTATCAACAAATTATCACCTATCTTAGTTGATACGATATTATCTATCCTCCCCACTCCCCGGTAACCAGCACCCTCTATTGTCGAGATTTTAAACTTTGAATATTTCTTTCGTCATAGAAAATTCTGAACCACGGTGAATATTAATTTGCAAAATGTGTCTCCGACCTATACATCACTTTCTTTTATCGCGTTTTACTTTCACACCGAGAGGGCAAGGTGGCCGGTTGGCAAAGGCGTCGAGCCAGTGATCTGAGGCCTGCGGGTTCCATCTCGGTCGCTGACAAAAATCCACCGACGTGCTCACTAATGGTGGCCGGGGCACGTAAAATAGGGCTTTGCTGCTATGTCCTCCAAGATCTAAAATTCACCTCTGGAGGTGCAGGGTCAGGTGTTCCGGTCTCGTCACTTGACTCGGTTCAAAATTACGGGACGGGCCCCTAGGGGGTTAATGCTGGTCCTCCTATACGATGCTCCCAGAAAAGTGGCCAGCAAAATCGCGGTGTCATATGACGCAGTGGCGCCGGAAGAGTCAAATATAGAGGGGGGCAAAGTAAAATAGATTAAAACTTTTACACCTTTATTATTAAAAATACATATATACGGTTATAAAAAATAAACTTTTATGTTATATTATGCCCTATCACACGTCAACGTGTACGCGTTTCAAATACATCGGATTCAAGATTCCCTTTCGCGATGAAAAAACATCGTGTAGGGTTGCTTTTGAATCGCAAAAGCAAACGTCTGGAATTGGCGTTTAAACGCGCTTGCGTACCTGAAATTGGCGATTAATCGCTCCTGCGTATATGGAATGACGTTTATCGCGCTTGCGTTAGCGAGTGTGAGGTTGGAATTTAGTATTCAGTTTTGTTAGGCTTTATGATTTTAAATGAAAATTCTAATATTTTACGAGCGCTAGCTAGGTAGAAACGGAAAAATTCAATTTTCTAGGGGGCAAGGGGGGCAAGTGCCCTCCCTTGCCCCCCCCCTTTCCTGCGCCACTGATATGACGATAAGGATAATGTCCAAGTAACTGTCTGCCGTACTGGAGAAGACATTCACACCGAACTTTTGAAACACCCGGATCTGGACTTTGGTAACAGTATAAATCACAGTTAAGTGGTTGTTAATATTTGTCGGATCAGTGGCAACGATATCGCTTAATCTCTTGGTAGAAGTTGGTTGCGTATTGTATTATTGTATGTATAACTTAACATAGCATTCAATTTCTTGTTTTTTAGTAATTAAAAGTGACTGTATGAGGATGTTGCCCGTGGATATAAACCTTCGCAACTTTTAAATTTGATCACGGACCAACATAACATTACAGGTGATGCTAGAAAAATAAACAGCTATTCAAGTAAGTTTAATTTACAGGTGTTTTTTTTTCTGTATTGTATGAGAGAACTGTTTTGTTTAGGCGTTTAAAATGAAATATATGATATCCCCATTTTACGCTATTTTATCGTGAGTAAGGCTAAATGCTAATACATCACGTATCACTATTAAAAGGTCGAAAATTACATGTTCAGGCATAATATGTTGTTTTTAGTAAAAAAGTAGATTAATACTTTCTGGTCGATGTTGGCGTGCTACAGTGGCGTAGCGATGGATGGGCAAGGGGGTCTAACATGCCCCGGGCGCCACTCGCCCGATCGTCCTTTTAACTAATTCTACATAATATATGTTTTACGAGGGAGGAGGCGCCAAAAAGGTATCGTGCCCCGGGCGCCAGTTATGCTCGCTACGTCACTGGCGTGCTACTAAAGTATACGCTCCACGATTTCAAGAGATTACTAAAAGTTGCCCGATTATTTTATTTGCAATTTTTATAGTAAATTTATAAATATATCATCATATAAGTCAGACATAAGGTATAAAGTTATTAACATCCTAAATATTTGCAAAGTTCTGAGTTATACAAAGGTATTTGAACTGTTAATAATTGCCGTAAAAGACAAAATATACGAAGAGTTCCATATCCTGTGCTGTTCGGCAAAAAGTTGTCAAAGTCCACCAAGTGGAGTTCTGATGAGAAACTTAGGAAAATACCATTTCACACTGTTTTAAAACTCTTAGCCTGACAATCAGCATTTTGTGTGAAAATTCAACAAAAAGTAGCTATTAAACAAACCTTAGAATATTTTAATTAAAAAAATATTGAATACAGCATTTATCTAGAATAAATAATTAAAACATCCTAAATATTTACAAAGTGTCAATTGGTTTCAAAATGTAAGTCAACATTTAAATTTTCAAAATTATGTCATAAGATATCTTTTTGGAAATGTTGTAGGGAAATAATATATTAAAAATACAAGAATTTTATAAAAAAAAATACTTAAGAACTAGAGAATAAACATCTAAGTACTTCAAGATAAAGACACATAAAACTACTAAAATAGTGAAGGATAAATAAAGTACATAAAATTTAAAAGTTTGTAGCAAGATAATTTCAATGTATATAGAAGAATGAAAAAAAAATTATAAGAATAGTATTATCAGTGAACTTTTAGAACAAAATTAAAATTTAAAATATTTCCAAAGTATCAAAATCATTTTATAAAACTAAGAATAAAATAAAGATATTTTAGAAAAGGGTACAATATCAACAAAAAAAATTAATTATGAATATTCATTTTTGAAAAATTTAGAATTCAAAAACACTGGCACGGTAAAGTATTGTGCCATATGTACTCAGGCCTAAAGTAAGACCTATAATCTAGATATGAATAACCGAAGGTCAGCTCTCATTCTCTAGATTGTATTTCTTCAAAAAGGAGGAAAATAAAAATATGCAAATAATTCAAATTTTTTTTCATTGACTGAACATGTAATTGATAAGCTGAAGCTAATTTTCGAATTTCATTGGCTTAAAACATCTAAATGATAACTATTGAAATTGAAATAGTTGAAACTGAAAAAAACCAAGTGACATTTTTGGCATATAATCGTTAACCTTAGGTGACGTAAGAGTGAAGCTTAGCTGCATAAGGTTTGAAGCATATTAAGACATTAAACTGAATAATTAATACATATGTGTTTTAAAGGTTATAACTCAATTATACCAGAACATAAACAAAAGAACCACTTACATAGTAACCTATTTTCTTGCTATAAAAAATCCAGCACTTTTCCCAACATTCATGTATTTTTATAATTTCATGTTTAATATATCAAAATTGTTAAAACATCTAAAGCTTATCGAAGTTAACAAACCATCACTTATGTGCATTATATTTTTAAAAATTACAATGAGATCAATATACATTGTTAATTTCATGCAAAACTTACAGATAGAACTAATTAAATAATTAAATTTTCATCATAAATGATGAATTATTACGAAATTTGGTGAGTTTTTGCAACTTTGCACCATATCTGCTGTCTAGGTGTTACTTTCTTCTATCATTCTTTTATCAGAGTTTTTTATTTATGATTACATTTGAAATATTTTTTTATTTGTTATTTGTTTCTGTATTCATTCAGTGTTTAAATTTTTGATGACAAAATTTAATACATAACATTCATGCTCATCGTTCTTTGTAACAAAGATAACAACAACAGCATTAAATGCAATACTCCTAAATATTCATCATTTTATGTACTTCATTCATTATAGTATGCTTGTTTAAAGTTTGAAATCAATATATTTCAAAGATTATGATTTAAAAGTGTACTTGATATCTGAAAATGAAATTCTTATTACAGCAATGATAAATTATTTAACACTTCATAACTGTACATAATTATTAGTATATTATATATAAAAATATGTAATTTTCTCTTTACCATGTATTCTAAATACTTCTTTGTTAGAAAAATTTCAAGATTTACAAAATCTGTATTAACTGATATTTATAACAGCCTCCATACAATATTTTAAAATTTTTTAATGTGAAAATTGTTCTTGTGTCAGTTCAGAACCAGATTTAAATTATCTGCTCTTTTACCTTTAGGCTGGTAAGTTTTTATTTTGCCTAAGGAAAGTATGCATAAACATTTTGTACAAGTTCTATTGTGAAAACTGATTAAATTTATGATTAGAAGTCAGGGATTTACCAGAAGATTTGCCTTTCCTTTGCAACCATTTTGATAGCTTTGCATTACATGTTGAAGTTTCTTATTCACTATCTGTTTTCTTGGAAGTTAGTTACATATAACTTTGTTTTGAACATAAGTTATAGAACATAAATAGAAACATAGTTTATAGAAATCTTATAAATAAATTTGAAGATTTTATGTGAATTCTACATTTTAATCTTTAAAAATTTGGAAATTTCTACATTAACTTAATATGATAAGGTATCAAAGTATAACATTTAATTACTTTGAATTGGAAAATTTGACATCCAAATTCTTATTATTCATAGCTTTGATCAGGCTGACATTAGTCATAGTAGGACCCAATTGAGGAAATTCTGGTGGGGTCTTTTAAAATTTTAATGTACATTAAACAATAAAAATTTAATGTGATATATAAAAGACAAAAATTAGGAAGGTGGTCATATTTGGGTCTTTCTCAGATAAAGGAAATTTTAGCTTTGAAAATTTTTTTTTTTTAATTCCCTATTTTTTTGTTTTATTGGAATGTTTGCAAATCTGTTATTAATAGAAAAATATGAGCAGAAATCATTTGCCTGATTTATAACTTTAATTAATTAATTTTGATTTCTATTGTGGCATGGTAATGACAGGTATGATCATGGCAATGACAAGTATGAACATGATAATAACAAGCAGAAGCATGGTAATGAAATGTAAAGTGATCTCACACATTACATTTTATTTTACATAATTTATTTCCTTTATGATACATTAGAAACACATAATATTTTAAAATCTCATATTTCTGCAAAAAAATTATAGCATTTTTTCAATATCAACACTTGGCAAAAGTAAAATGACAGGATGATATTTGATATGCTGAAACTTTCAAAACAATATTTGTTACATTTATCTTCAGGCAATCTTTCTTAATAGGCCAATCAATGCTGGAAAGTACTTTATAATTTCTTTGAGTAAAAGGTAAAATTTTAGTTTATTCGAATATTGGTTTGTTGGTGAATCTCTTATGAAGGAAACCTTTTTAACTTTAAGATTTATCATAATAATATGATTAAAAATTGGCATTAAATGAGCCCATGTAATGTATGGGTTATGACACATGCTGCCTAAAATATTGCAAAACCCTTGTTTTACATATTTGTCAATAGTTTTATAGTAAAGTTTTCCTGTATAAAATGTGATGTGCTTTCGAGAATCTCCAAAATGAAAAGATTAGTGTTCTGCATTTGATTTACGAGAATAATTTTCACTGTAATGTACATGAAAAACTACTTTATGATTGGAAATATTATTTTTCAAATTCGTTAAAACTTAATATTGATGTTTATGATTTTCTCCATGTTATAATAGTTTCGGAATAGATTCTCTGAAAAGATTAATTAGCTTTCCAATGGTACTGCATTTCTTTTCTTTTTCTGTTACTGAAAAATAACCTTTTCAATACCTTTTATGGAAGCATATTTTTTTTGTTATGTTCTACTGATAATAACTTATATCATCTAACAATTGAACTTTGTTGGAATTAAACATGAGTTACTTCGAAGAGCAATTTGAACATACATAAAAAAACAACTTTCTGTTAGGGGATTGCAATAAACTTCGTTGTACAAATCAATCTTATGCTTTATAATTTCAAGGTGATGAAGTTTAATAAACATGAGGCAAAAATTCTCATGATTAATACATAAGCATTATCTCTTTTATTAACATCAGGATGAATTATATGAAATGGCTATAATCTACAAAAAGTTTAGTATCCTATTTTGATGTTTCTTTCTGAAACATATTTGTTGTGGAGGTTTATCAAAGTATCATTCAGTTCTTTTTTTATTCATCTCTGCTTATTCAAAGTAACTGTTTCTTTTTCCCTGGGAATTTGGTTGCTGTTTATATCAGCTTCCAAAAAATCCTTTTTGAAGTCTGATTGACATTGTTGATCTTTGCTTCCTTTCATATCTAAACAATGATTCATGATTCACATTTTTTGGTAACTTTTAAAAAGGGGAAAATCTTTACAAGAATTTAAAATTTTATACTTTTTAAAATGTTTTCCTCTTATGGTATTTGTAAAAAAGTTGTTGATTTATCTGTTTAACAGTTGATGTAACTTTTCTCCAATTGGCTTTTCAATTCACTTTGAAGTAACTTCATTCAAATTTCATTTGGAACATTTCTATTATTGTTAAGAATTTTTTTAGCAGCCTTTTTTGGAGAAGATTGCTTGACATTTAAAACATCTTTCTTTAAATAGTTTTAATTTCTTGATTTTTCAACTCTCAGTTCAGCCTGAATCTTTATCATTTTCTGATGTAGGGAAGATCTATCTCTGTAAATTCTTTTTCTACCAGCATGAACTCTTGATATACTCTGTGGACATTCAGAGGAACTAGTTGATGGAAATATAGCTGCATTATTTTGTAATGACAAAGAACTTGAAGAAATTTCAAGATGATTATCAACACCTTCACATTATGCTTCTGTTATAATAGTCACTTGATCTGAATTGTTTTGCTTCTGCCTATATTCAGCTGTTGCAGTTTGCCTTTTTCCTGTCTGTCTCCGGTCTCTTGCCTATAGACTTGATATACTCTTGATCTACTTTTCTTCCTTTCTTCTTAGATATGTTTCATTGTCTTTTATTTTAGCTTCAGAATATGCAATTGGATAATTTTTTATTTTTTCACACAGTTTTCTTACTTCTTTTGTTTCTAAAGAAGTTTTTCTTAAGTGGTTAATTTTTTCACCTAGCCTATTTTGAATAAACAAATAGCAGCTAAATTTGTTGATAAACTCTAAGTGAAGCAGAAAAAGAACCACATTAACACTTTTTTCATTATGTTCGATCTTAAATGAGTTAAATGAAACTTCAGTTATATGGCCTCTTCAGGCCATTTCCAATATAAAACGAGAAACAAGTTTTAGAAAAGCAGCATAACAATTGACTTCATACCTGCTTATTAGACAGCCGCAATACGAATTGCATTGAAACAGGACAATACTAAAGCTGTTATGGTTTGAATCAACTAGTATTGTCATCATATAATAAGTGGATATCAAACAAATTTCTTTATTATCTAATTTCCAAAGTCTCAGTAAATTAAAAATTAAGATATTTGTTTTTAACAATTAACCTACTTCTTAGTATCATTCATAAAATAAATATAAATATATACACAATTATATAATATAAAACTAAATTCTTTTCCCTCTATTTTTGTTAAAAATTAAATATTGTTTTCAGATAAATAAAAATAAAAATTATAGACTTCTAATAATTATTATTGTTTAGTAAGATCAGCTTTATAAAAATAAGTCAGTAAATTAAAATCTTTGTATTTACTCAAATTTATAAATAAAATATTCACGGTAATTTTCTTGAAAAAATATCACAAAATTTAAAAAATCTTCAAATTAGTCATTCTATGATCTGTTGATCATCACCATATTTTTAAAAAGACATTGTAATGACATTTTTAACGTTAAGCTCATTGTAGGCTTGATTATAGCAATTGAAGGCTTATAGTATATTTTCTCTGAAAATAGTGCCAAAGCTCTTTATAATTCAATCAATAAAATTAATAATTTTTATTATTATATTTAAGTAATATGAAACATAGTAATGACACATAAAAAACTCATTATTCCCAATTTTTGAATAAAAGTGTCAAAATGAAACACTTTTTACCTATTGTGACAAAGAAAGATATCAATTCTTGTTAGGAAATGTGTTACCCTACAATGTAGCAACTTTAAAAGTATTTTAACACCCTTTAGGGATGAGCTAAGAAAGCAAACACTTTGCACCATGGTAACTTCAGGGACAAAGTTTAATTAAAGATAATTTTTTAAAAAAAATTTGTATTGGAACCAAAATGCTAATTATATTACAAGCAGAGAGATGAAAATTTTTTATACTAATGTTGTCCTTGCTCTAAGGCTTTCCAACATTTTAAACTATAAATCTGAATTATTATTAAATTTAAAGTTAGGGACATGACATGGTAATGACATTTGCAACTTTTTAAATTTTTACAATATTTAAATTATTATTATTTTTCCATGTTCAAACTATTGAACAATGCAGTTCTTTACAGTATTTCTTAAAATTAAATTAAAACATTCATGTTAGACTCACTAAATTTCAATTTGTTGGTCGAGGAAATAAAATTTCCCTTTATCTAAGAATGACCTATTTCCTTTTTTATGTACATTTATAAGAAAGAAAAACTAAAAAGTAGCTCGACTATATATATTTTATTCACAGAACCAAATTATTTACAATTCAAATTTTTTTATCAGCAAGATTATTTATAAATTAATGAAATTTTAATTTCCTTTTTTCTACATGCTCTATAGACAGTATTGCAAGAATGTTGAGTTTCTGCTGTGATATTGTTAACTTCAGGTTCGTTTTTATAAATTTGAATCTAATAAAGCTTCTTTTTCAAAATGCCAGTTACTTGAATTGTTAAAAATTTCCTTAAAGATATAAAAGCTTTTGAAAAGCCAGTAGCTGCCATTTGTATCAGTTGTAGAATTTTTATAGGGTTTCCAAAACAATAAGTTTTAATTCTTCCATTTTTTCGACCAGTATATAACTATCTACATCTTATATAGACTTCATTTGGTCATTATTCTGAATCATTTTTACATCTGTCAAGACAGTTTCTAGTACCTATGCATGTTCCTGATGTTCAATGTTTGGAATCATCTGGAATTAACTTGTCTAGTCTGCTTAGCTTTGTACAGTATTTGTTAAAATCAATGCACATCAAATATTTCGATCCAGTTATGTATTGGTTCATCCACATACTCATAATTAAATAACCTTTTTCATGTTTCTATAAATTGTGAAGTGAACTCTACATAAGTCACAAGCTCTGTGGCTCCGACTAAAACTTGTTTGAAACCAGAGTGGCTATATTTTACTGGGAATTTTAGGTTTCTAAATGGGCACAGTACTTCCTTTGAGACATATTTTAAATTTTTCTTTCTGTGGGGCTCTCTACTAGCATGGGGTCCAATTGCTTCCAATATATCCAGTCGTATTAAATCCAGTCATGCCTTTCATAATTAGTTCCTTACATATTTTCTATCCTTTTATTCGTAGTGTTCCTAAGACTCTATTATGATTAATGATATCATTTTAATTCTGTGGTTAACTATGATGTGTTCGGTTTCACAGACTAATTAAAAATTTATGAACAGAACACTGACTAGTAGCCAGAATTTGTTGTCTCGATATAGACAGTTAAATCTACTCAGGGCAGAAAAATTGTGGGTATTTTGTATATTTCACATTGCATGTTATCTCACTGAATCATCACTTTGTAAGTCAAGTTTTGGTAAGTATTTTGCTCTATTGAACCCTTCAACTATTTAAAGGAGTTTTCAGAAACTTTCAAAATTTGCAGGCCTCTTTTCACAAGAGAGTCTGTGGAAGATCTTCTATTTGCAGCTTTTGGTTTTAATTACTCTTAACTTTCTACGAGAATAAGCAACAAATGTATAGCCTGAAAATTTTTATTACCTAGCCTACACATTTCTTTTTAATCTGAATACAATGGTTTCTGATTCACCAAGTCTGTTGCAAAAAAATATGTCTGATGTACCATATTCATACCTTTGTAGTGAGATTTTTTTTCAAAATCCCAATTTTGACATTTTTCTCCCTTCAGTTCTTGAGTTTGTTCTGTAAAGAAGCTATGCAAGATGCTTTATATGCATAGCAGTGAAAATGTGGGGGCAGGGAAAGCATGCAATTATTTTAAGTTTTTACTGGATTTCTATTTTTAGATTTTTGATTATATTATAAATCTCATCTCGCTTCTGACTAATATGTGAGAATTATTTCTCATTTTAGTTCTGTAGTCATCAATACAGGTGACATTAGGCGTTCGAGATGTAAAAAACTAAGGCAAAAAACAAAATAAATAATAATAATAAGTACAGTAAAACCTCATTTTTCCAGACAAATTGGGCCCATAGGCAATCCGGATAATCTGGGTAAAAAGCAAAACAAAATCCTTTATAAGAGGACTTAAAAGATATAAAAATAACTTTTCATATCATTTCTTAACATAGAATTGGTAAGTCCAGTAAAGCTTTCGTAAACTCAACGAAAAGCATTTTATTACCACAATTTATCATACAATCTATGAAAACCGAATATTTGTAGTACTTGTAGTGACATTCTTGTTATCATAGTTAAAAATTATTATCTAATGTGAACATTAAATAATGATTTTATATCTGATCCGGATTATCCAGAGATCCAGATCAACAAGGTCTGAATAAACGTGGCTTTACTGTAATCTTTTGTTAGGAAATCAGATAATTCGAATTATGTCTAGTTCTTACTTGTAAATCCAACATGTACTAAACATTGTAATTAAAAACAGTCATAATGTGATATTTGTATTCATAGGTATATGCAGTTGTGTTAACAACTTAATAATACAAATTTATGTTAGCATATTCGTAGTGTAGTGTGGAATTTTCTTGTACCTGATTTTACCACTTATATTTCCTGATCTTCTTTTATGTAATAATTTTGATGAGATAACTTAAAGGGGCTCTGAATTTTATCAAAAGCTTTTAAATAAAATATGAAGTTTATAAAGAAATGCAAATTTATAAGACTTTAATATAATTGCTTTCGATTCTCCGATGAAACGCAGGAAGGAGTGTATCAATATTTGTGCCTGCAAAGTCAAAGATGACTAAAAGCCATTTCCTCCTCCTCCTCTGGGGCATGTTAGTAATTCTGTCAGTGCAGTACTTCTCATAAATTCCCTTCCACTGAAGGCAGATAATAATTTTCCTCTTGTATTCACTGATCTAATCACAAATACAATTGAAACTCTCTACCTCTAGAAATGGGTAGTTCCAAATGCTCGTAATCCAAACCCTACACCTCAGGTATCTTAGTTTTCTGATTCTCTTTGCTTTTTGGTATAAGCTCAACAATCCGTAATTGTTAACTGCCTTGTCTGTAAATATTTTATACTCCTATTAGATTTATATAAAAGAATTTTCTCTACAATTTTTTTTCAAAGTAACAATAACTCGTTTGCTGAGCAATATCTTTTTCTCTATAAAAAAAGAAAATAAATTGTTTGCCAGTATCCTCACCTGAGCATATGTATACAAAATAGAGAAAAATTACTTTTTGTTTTTCCTATCAAGTGTATTTCTTCTACGGATTTATATTTATTCTAGGTCCACAGATCAATTCTAATGTATTATATATAAAGCATTCAGATTAAAATATGGAGAGAGCTTGGTAAAAAATATCTGTAGCCACCAGACTGCAATCCAAAGAAATATGCCTAAACATCTCCATAAGTAATGTATTCTTTGTTATTTCCTGTAATAATTTTCTATATTTTATTAGATTTACGAATTTAATGTGATGATACCGAGCTTTTTAATCAGATGTTAATCTGGTCAATTTCTCGGAACATTAAACTTAATAATTAATGATGAAATTATTTTGAATTACGGACAACTAAAATGAATATATAGGAAATAATAATATTGCTTATCCATTATTGATCGAGCCGATATCAGTATTTGTGGTGATCCCTACAAGCCGAAACATCAAATTTCTGTACGTCTTTATGATCTGCCAGGACAAAAGAATAATGATAGCTAAGGAACCTTGCGCCCCACTTGCAATAAATTTAAAATGCTCAGTTTAATTAATCAGAACATAATTTGGGACAGTTTAATCTCTCACTTCCTAATACACACAATTTCTTACATGTTACTGTCAATTTAACGTGAAAAATACGAAGCAAGGTTCACCAAAGTTTTAGAAAACATTTTATGCATTGAAAATTTTGACTTGGAAGTGTGGTTTATATTATAATATAGTGTTAACATATATCATTCAATTTTTTTTTCTCCAGTTTGCAGGTGCTCGGTACAGATTCTTAACTACAAAATTAAACATTTTGTAGTGTCCACGAATTGAGAAGTTCAACGTATCGCTGGCACGTACAGTTTTCTTGTCATGTAAAGAAACGTTGGCATGCCAGAAAAGAAAATGTCGTGTATTTTAAGTGTAAAAGGACTTTCCAACGAACGCCATTCCTTCGAGCAAAATCTTACTGAAACCGAAGATGAATGCAGTCCATGTGACACGTGTAGAATTAGACTAAATGTAAACAGTTCCAGTGCACAGGTTCCCCCTCGCACCGAAGAAATTTTCAAATGTGCTTTATGTGAGTTCACATTTTCTTCGTACCACATTACTGATAATCCTCTTTCTACCCTTACAGAAAAACCTTTCTCCTGCCCTGTATGTGAGAAAAAATTTTCTCTTCAGGGTAATTTAAAAATACATATCCGCACCCACACGGGAGAGAAACCTTTCCCGTGCACTCAATGTGATAGGAAATTTTCTCTCCAGAATAATTTAAAAAGACATATCCGCACCCACACAGGACAGAAACCTTTCGCATGTACTGAATGTGAGAAAAATTTTTCTAGACAGTGTGATTTAAAAAGACATATCCGCACCCACACGGGCGAGAAACCTTTCGAATGTACTGTATGTGGTAAAAGGTGGTCTGATCAGAGTTATTTAAAATCGCATCTCCGCACCCACACAGGAGAGAAACCTTTCGCGTGCACTGAATGTGAGAGGAAGTTTTCTCACCAGAGTCATTTAAAATCACATCTCCGCACCCACACAGGAGAGAAACCTTTCGCATGCACTGAATGTGAGAAAAAATTTTCTCGCCAGAATGATTTAAAAATACATCTCCGCACCCACAAAGGAGAGAAACCTTTAGCATGCACTGAATGTGAGAAATTTTTTTTTACACAGTGTGGTTTAAAAAGACATACCCGCACCCACACAGGAGAGAAACCTTTCGCATGCACTGAATGTGAGAACAAATTTTCTACACAATGTGGTTTAAAAAGACATACCCGCACCCACACTGGAGAGAAACCTTTCACATGTACTGTATGTGGGAAAAGGTGTTCTGATCAGGGGCTTTTAAAATCACATCTCCGCACGCACACAGGAGAGAAACCTTTCGCGTGCACTGAATGCGAGAGGAAAATTTCTCACCAGAATCAATTAAAAACACATCTCCGCTCCCACACAGGAGAAAACTTTCGCATGCACTGAATGTGACAACAAATTTTCTACACAATGTGGTTTAAAAAGACATACCCGCACCCACGCGGGAGAGAAACCTTAAGCATGTACTGTATGTGGGAAACGGTGGTCTGATCATTTAAAAATCATATCTCAATTCCCACACAGGAGACAAACCTTTAGCATGCACTGAATGTGAGAAAATATTTTCTCGTCAGAGTGACTTAAAGCGACATGTCCGCACCCACACAGGAGAGAAACATTTCGCGTGCACATTATGTGAGAGAAACTTTTCTCAACAGTGTCATTTAACAACACATCTCCACCCATACAGGAGTGAAACCTTTCGCCTGCACTGTATGTGAGAAAATTTTTTCTCACCAGCATGATTTGAAATGACATCACCCCGCCCACAGAGAAGAGAAATCTATCGCATGCACTGTATCAGAGAAGAAATTTGCTCACCAGAGTCATTTAACAACACATCTCACAGGATAGAAACCTTTCGCCTGCACTGGTGAGAAAATTCGAAAATTTTCTCACCATAATGTTTTAAAAAACATCTCCGAACCCACACAGGAGAGAAACCTTTCTCATGCAATGTATGTGGGAAAACATTTTCTGAACAGTCATCTAAAAAGTCATCTCCGCATCCACACAGGAGACAAACCTTTCGCATGCACTGTTTGTGAGAATAATTTTTCTCAATCGAGTCATTCAACAACACATCTCCGCACCTACACTGGAGAGAAACCTATCGCGTGAACTGAATGTGAGAAAAGATTTTCATTGCATGGAAATTTGAAAACGCATCTCCTTATCCATGGAGGAAAGACTTTGCAAGATATGTGAGAAAACGTTTTGTGAAGTCGATCATTTAAAAAACATGTTTGTTCCTACACAGATAAGAAATCTTTCGTCCTGACTATGTAAGAGAAAAAAATTATCTTCCATGGTGCTTTAAAGGAGATTCTCCGTACCCGTAGAAAAGGAAAACTTTCGATTGCATTATATGTGAGACAAAAATTTCTGCAGGGATTAATTTAAAAAGAGAATCCCTTTCATCTGCACAGCGTGAGAGATAGGTTTATGGCTTTAGAACACATGAAAAACGCATCGTCCTCAACATTCAGAGATGTAACCAACTCTGTAATAGTGTATGAAACGAGATTTTTTGGCGAAATATTTTTCTTTCACCGTGGTAAAAATGTGCTCGAAAATGGAATTCAAACTCAAGTTTCATGGTGTTTATTTAGAGGAGATATTGAAAGTGATTAGATTAAAAAACCCTGTCAATATACCTGTTTATACTACATTAAAGGGTATTATAAATTTCACTTTTGCAATACTTCTGGTTTTGTTTTTGCCGAATATTTAATTATAATTTTTAAGATTTAACTGTTTCTACAGCTACTGTGTTCTGTAAATGAGGAAATAAATATGAATAATTATAAATAAATATTTTATGCCTTCTTATGGAGATTTAATAATTTTCGGTTTTGTCTCTCTTTTTTTAGTTTAAATTAATTTAGTTTTTATTATTTTATTAGAAGTTTTTAATGTGCAGCCAAAATAATATTTCCTCTATGGTGTATCTATTTATACTTTTATATTAGGTAACTCTCACATTTTTATGTATGATATATTTCATTTTAATTTTGAACTCAACTCTTGAAAAATGTTTAAAATTTATAAATTACACCAAGTATCGTCTATCGAATAATGGACTCTTTATTGAGTCTTGCAATATATTTGGATCATCTGCATGCGATATTCTGTTCTCGCTCTGAGTGGAACCGGTAATCAAAGAGAAAACCTTTGGAAGTGACGTTTCACATTATAAGACGATGTCCCATTGGTATTTAACGCAAGTTTTTATGATATTGTTTGTTTAGCATTTTGCTGGGCTTCTAAGATATGCGATAAATTTTGTGTCTTAAATTAAATTTTATCTTCTACGCGAAAACACGAGTGTATCTAAAATTCATAAGAATGTGGAGGCATGAGTTAGAAAATTTATATTGCAGAAGCGATGTGATCTAAAGGAAAATGCTCTCCTTTGGAGAAATTTCTAAACTTTGTAAGGTCGATATAAGATTCGATTGACAATAATCGAACCTTTAAGTGCATAAATTTAAAGAAGCCGCTTAAGCTATGCTAATTTCAGCATATGTCGTTGGTATAAATACCGAGCAGATAGATTTCAGAAGAGAGTGATTAGTTTGAAGCTCTCCAAGCGAATTGCTTTGGTATCGATTACTTAGGTTGCTTCAAAATCTGGCTTGAGTCTTGCCAATCCGGCATTTCCGATGATAGAGTATTATTAGGTGGGAAGTATCGTGTTGCAGTGCTGGTGTGGCTTTAGCTTTGAATTTGCGAGTACATAAACTTCACTGTCTTGAACTGTGTCTATATCTGTTCTTTCAGCCTATATTGCTGCTAGTTACTGTTTACAAGTTTAAATAAACACTGTTATTCATTTAGAAACTGTGTTGCTTCTAATTTAGTAGAGGGTAACTTCGTATACATATACCCAAATTAGGATAGAAGTCAGCCATCTCTATAACTTTAAGAATACATTTCGAACTTACTGTTACACACGTTTAAGGATGAATTTTCTATGTTTGTAGAAGATTTAAATGAATGTTTTTGAAGGAACCCATGGAAACGAAATGTGATTAAGAGGTGGATGTTTGGTATAATGAAGGAAATTGAGGAAATGATATATTTGAGGGAACTAAAAGAAGATTCAATAATAGAAGTCGAAATCTCGCGATTTTTGAGGAGTTAATTTTTTTTCTTTCTGAGCCAAACATTTTTAGAAAACTTTATTAAGGTTCGCTTTTGAGATTCCTTCCTACCACTGGCGTGGTTTCGTGGTCGGGATGATGATAGTTTCGATGTAGGGGGTGGGCGGTGTAGAACTCTGATACGCCATGCAGATAGTACGGCACTCGCCAAGACTGATTCGTTCATGTCGCGAGAATGATTTGATGATAACCAGACGCGAGAGTTCGATCTCTTTTTCGGACAGTCATATATACTCATAGTAAAAAAAATTTCGCAACTTAAAACAAAAGAACTGACTGCGGTTACAGCGTGTCCAAGTTAATTCCCCCGACATATTTTTGCATATCAGTGGCTTTTATCCAGAGATAATTCCTTCAGTCGTGCTTTGTGAGTGGGGTTGTCCACGGAAACAATTGAGATGACAAAGAGCATGTTTACTTTCTGTGCCCCGATTAACCTACTACTTCAACGTTAATTTGAAGTGTTTGTTAAATGATGTGAAAGATTGCCCTGGATTCTTAATTCAAGCGAGAACACTGCTAATAGTGCCAATGAAAATCTAATCAACTTAGCAAATAACATCATTGTCTGTGGCCAGGCATCGTAAGCAGCACTAGGTCTAGCTACTAATAACAGAGCGACGTGCTGCACGTCGAAATCCTAGATACGGCATTTCGTTATAACGGCCTTTTTTAATTATGGAACTTTTTCGATTTACGGCCCACAATGTTTTGTTATACGGTGGCGGCACTGCTACATTTTTCCTTTGTCATCATTTTACTAGGTTGACGGTTAAGTGTAGTTTGGCGTGATTATTCTTGTTTGTTTTCAGGTTGAGTTTTGTTTCTTTTTGCATTAATTGTTGAATTGTAAACATATTTGGTACGTATGTATTAGAAAGACTATATTTTCGTTACATATATAATTAATTCATTAATTCTTTTAAACACAATCGTTCCTTTTTTAGGTAAAAAATGCCACCGAAATGTTCATTGAATTTGGAGATTGATACTGATAAAAATTAAAAGAGAAGCCCAAAATCTGCCACGCTAGAGACCAAACTTTGAATTTTACGTCGTATTGAACCTGTGAGAAAGTTGTTCAAATCTGTAATGCAATGGGACTGGCGAAGTCTACCGTTCAAACTATTCGCGATAGAAAAGAAATTAAAACACATTCGCTATCTGCTGCACCTTTAAGTGTCTCAAAATTAACTCGCCAAAGAAGCATGTTATGGAAAAAATGGAAAAATTATTCGATAAGTGGATTGAACACAATAATCAACGAAGAATGCCAATGAGCCAAATGACTAATACAAAAGGCTAAACGTATTTTCGAAAATTTAAACAGGGAGGATACTGATGAAACTTTGAAAGATGTAACATTCCAAGGAAACCGAGGTTGGTTTGGTAAATTCAAAAATCGCCCCAATTTGCAGAACTTAAAAATGAAAGGTGAAAGAGCTAGTACCGATAATGACGCAGCTAAAGAATATCCCAACATTTTGAAAAGAATTATTGAAAGAGGTGGATTCCGACCTGAACAAGTTTTCAATGTAGACGAGACAGGACTCTATTGGAAGCGAATGCCTGAAAGAACTTACATTTCAAAATAACCTTATACCAAATCACCGTATATCAAGTCTGCATCTGGATATACGGTGTCAAAAGAAAGATTAACTTTGCTCCTTGATGTTAATGCTTCAGGGGATTTTAAGCTAAAACCATTTTTAGTATATCTTTCCGAAAATCCAAGGGGTTTTAAAAGGCTGAACAAGAAACAATTGCCCGTCATTTGGAGATCCAACAAGAAAGGTTGGATGACTAAGATTCTTTTGAAGACTGGTTTAAAAATTACTATTGCCCAGAAGTAAAAAAATAACTGAAGGACAATAACTTGTGCAAAAAGGCATTGTCCTGGAGCATAGGATAATGCTCCAGGGCACCCGTTTAATTTATCCGAAGATGTGGAGATTGAGTATCTTTTCAAAAATACAACTGTTTAAGTTTTTTGCAATGTGCAGCCAAAGTGTTATTTAATCTATGGAGTATCTATTTATACTTTTATATTAGATAACATCTCACATTTTTATGTATGATTTATATAATTTCAAATACCCATCGGACTTCTTCCGATGGGTATTTAAAGCAAGTGTTTATGAATTTGTTTGTTTAGCAATTTGCTGGGCAGCTAACATATGCGAGAAATTTCGTGTCTTATTCAAATTAAATTTAATCATGTAAGTGAAAACACGAGTGTATCTTAAATTCATAAGAATGTGGAGGCACGAGTTAGAAAATTTATTTTGCAGAATGGACGTCGTATAAAGGGTGGTATTTTTCAAAAATAAATAAATAAATAAAATGAGACTGGCACTATCTCCCAACCAATCCTTTTAGAGGCAAAAAAAATGTTTTTTGCAATAAACAAAAGAATTTTCATAAACAACTGATAAAAAAGTTCCCCATAAACTTAATAACCCATTTAACGTAAAAGTAAACTTAATAGCAAACATAAAACCCTATAAAAAAATTAAGATTTTTGAGCTTGCATTTGCTTTGCTAGCTGTAAAGTTCCTGACATTATTTCTGAAATCTATACGGACAATCTTTGCTCCCAAATTTATAAAATTGTTAAAATTGCGGTCGTTTAGAAAGGATGACAATTTCTTTACGCCTGCTGACTTCGCGGATCATTTCTAGGGTTTTTCCGAGCCATCGCTTAAGAACCAAGGTTAGTAATCTTAGAGAATGGAGTGTGCATTTTCACATTTGTATTTTTCCCTTTTTTATCATTTTTAAATAAAAAAATAATTATTTTAAAAAGCTAGGTTTTTCGTACGCAAGTTGCAGTTTGCGTTGATTACATTTTTCTCGTTGGGAGCCCTGTTTCTGACACTTTGAAGAGGGATTTCCATTAAAGCATGTCAACGACGCAACAACTACCAAACTGCCATTACTTAATCTTCTGGTAGGGGTTAGTTCGTATCAGTATGTCGAAAGCGACTCTATTACCCATTTTCTTCACCTCAGTTTCTCCCCATCCCAGTGCATGTTGAGACACTCCTTGACTTACGACCGAGATAGGGACCGAGGCATTGGTCGTAAGTCGAGTTTCAAACCAAAAAAAATTTTTTTTGTATATGTACATACATATATTTTTTTAAACTTTCATACATAATTTAAAATACATTACACTGTTTTAGAAGACAAATTATTCATCGCCATCACTATTTTTTATGTTAGTACAATCCATTGGTTCAGAATTTGCGACAGAAGATACGTTGCAAGTTTTATTTTAACAAAGTTATCTTAGGTAGTTTGAACAGTTTGCTCCTTCTTTTCCTTGCATATTGTCTGGTAGCAAGACAGATTTTACTGAATGCGATGATTTACACTTGTGACTCTTTCTTCGTTTGGATCTATTGCCTCTAATTGCTGTAGTTCTTTATAATATAGTAATAAGCTGAAGTCTTTTTTTTTAAACCTTTTTTTTATTGTACATCAGCTTGTTCGGTTGTATTCCTCTCTTCTTCAGCAGCATAGTGTGTTGCAATCTCTTGCAAATCCTCATTGGTAAGTTCTTCTGGATCATGTTCAATAAATTCTTTGATATCTTCGTTGTCGATTCCCAGATTAAGTTTCTCATCAAATTTTGAGATCAGATCTGTGACTTCTGTCAAAGGATCTACGCGTTCGAATACTGAATGAATTGCATTCTTTTTTAAAAACATTTTGTTATTTTCTTCTATATTCCGTACATGTATGCTAGAGTGACTTCTTTCCATCCTCTATCTATGATCTTAATACTATGAAGAATATTATAGTCTTTCCAAATTGCTTTTAAGTTCGTCGCCTCTTGAAGTGCCGTAATTGCTTGTGCAAACATAATTTTTAAGTAATTTGCTTTAAAAGTGCAATTGCTCCCTCCTTTGGCTATAAAATCCTTGTAGTCTTCGGGGGTTGATACAGAACTTTTATGTTTGCGTGTAAATCGCATATGTCTTTTGGATGTCCCAGTGCCTTATCCTGTAATAAAAGTATTTTAAGTGGAATGTCTTGCTCTTTACGGTAATATTTTATTTAACCAATAAAAACATTTGTTAACGAGTCTTGAAACATTAATTGCGTCATCCAAGTTCTTTTGGCGCAGCTGTAATTATCATGTAACTTATTTACATCTTTTCCTTTCAGTCCAATAAAAGTGTAACTCGATCTTGTAACGCCTTGAAACCTGGCATGCTTTGCGCTCCTTTATGAATGAAGATGCGTTGAGGCATCTTCTTCCAATTTAGCCCGGCTTCGTCTACCTTAAGAATCTGTTTCTTTCGATACTTTTCATCTTCAAGCAGCTCATCGAATTCAGTCATAAAATCTGCAGATTTATAATCAGCACTTGCTGTCTCTCCACTTATTTTGACATTATGGAAATTCATTCTTTTCCCAAATCTTTGAAATTATCCATAGCTTGCAGTTAATGTCTGGTCATAATCTTCCCCTTTCTGTAGTTTCAACTGTTCGAAAGACTGCGTGCTTTTGTTCGAATGGTCATGAGGCTTAGTGGAATTCTTTTTAAAATTAAATCCTCCATCCAAATCAACAACAGTTTTTCCATTTCGTGGATGGGGTCCTTATCGTTTTGCTGTTATAATTGATGATTTAATTACAGGGGTTCTCAACCTTTCAGGCTCTGTGCCCCCCCCTTTGAACATGGATAGAAAAAAATGGATAGTAAAAAATGAAAGACTATGAAAATTAGTGTATACTCGTACCAATATTTTTATAATATAGAAATATAAGCAAAATACCAATATTTTTAAAAAATTTCCTTAATTAAATTACACTAACTAGCAGCATTCGCTCAGTAATCCCTCTTAAAAACTTTTTTTTATTCTGGAAAATAAAGATTCACGATAGGAAAAGATCTTAGAAATGTACAAAGAAAGCATTAAAGATAACGTGTATCTCATAGACTACAAGAGGTTCACAGATAACTTTTGAAATGTTTGATTCAGATTATTTAAAGAATCACACAAGAGCAGTTATTGTACAGTAAATGAACGGAGGAAAATTTCAAGAATTTATACTATTGTCAATTAATTCTAATGTATTATATACACAACATTCAGATTAAAATATGGAGTCAGCGTGGTAAAAATATCTGTAGCTACTCAACTGCAATCCGAAGAAATATGCCTAAACAAATCCATAAGCCCCTTTTTTTATTTCCTGTAATAATTCTCTATATTTTATTAGATTTATGAACTTTTTTATGTGATGGTACTTTTTAATCAGATGTTAATCTCTTCAATTTCTAAACTTAATGATGAAATTATTTTGAATTACAAGCAACTAAAATGAATATATAGGAAGAAATAATATTGCTTATCCATTATTGATCGAGCCGATATCAGTAGTTTTGTGGAGATCCCTACAAGTCGAAAGATACCAAAGCTCTGCACGTCCTTATGATCTGCCAGGACAAAAGAATAATGATAGATAAGGATCTTGAGCCGAAATTGCAACAAATTTAAAATGCTCAGTAGTTTAATTATTCAGAACATAATTTGTGACAGTTTATATATATCTCACTTAATAATACAATTTCATACATTTTACTGTCAATTTAACCTGAAAAATACGAAGCAAGCTTTACCAAAGGTTTTGAAAACACTGTATGCATTCAAAATTTTGACTTGGAAATGTGGTTTATAGTATAACGGTTTAGTGTTAACATGTGTCTCATTCAATTTTTTCTCCTGTTTGCAGGTGCTCGATACAGATTGTTTCCTACAAAATTATACAGTTTGTTGTACCCACGAATTTAGAAGTTCAACGTATTGCTGGCAGCTACAGTTTATTTGTAAGAGACGTCAGCATGTCAGAAGAGAAAGCGTCGTGTGTTTTAAGCGTAAATGGATTTTCCGACGACGTCATTCCTTCGAGCGGAATCTTACTAAAACCGAAGATGAATGCAATAAGTGTGACAAATGTAGAATTAGACTCAATGTAAACAGTTCCAGTCCACAGATTCCCCCTCGCACCGAAAAAATTTTCAAATGTGATTTGACATTTGTGTGAGTTAACATTTTCACAGTTAGCCGCCTTAAATACGCATCATTCGTGTCATAATACTGATAATCCTCTTTGCACCGTTACAGAAAAACCTATTTCCTGCACTGTATGCGAGAAAAGAATGTCTGTACAGGGTCCTTTAGAAGAACATACTCCCATCCACGCAGAAGAGAAACCTTTCGCCTGCACCATATGTGAGATAAGGTTTTCTTTTCTGGGTAATTTAAAGAGACATCTCCGCACCCACACAGCAGAAAAACCTTTCGCGTGCACTGAATGTGAGAAAAAATTTTCTGTACAGTGTGATTTAAAAAGACATAGACGCACTCACACGGGAGAGAAACCTTTCGCATGTACTATATGTGTGAAAAGGTATTCTGTACAGGGAAATTTAAAGGTACATCTCCGCACCCACATAGGAGAGAAAACTTTCACCTGCCCCGTATGCGAGAAAAGATTTTCTGCTCAGGTTAATTTAAAGAGGCATCTCCGCACCCACACAGGAGAGAAACCTTTCGCCTGCACTGAATGTGAGAAAAAATTTTCTTATCAGAATGGTTTAAAAACACATCTTCGCACCCACACAGGAGAGAAACCTTTCGGCTGCAGTCTATGTGAGAAAAGTTTTTCTCAACGCTGCCATCTAAAAATTCATCTCCGCTCCCACACGGGAGAGAAAACTTTCGCATGCACTGAATGTGATAAAAAATTTTCTCATCAGACTGGTTTAAGGATACATCTTCGCACCCACACGGGAGAGAAACCTTTCGTATGCACTGCATGTGGGAAAACATTTTCTGAAAAGGTTCATTTAAAAATACATCTTCGTATCCACACGGGAGAGAAAACTTTCGCCTGCACTGAATGTGAGAAGAAATTTTCTCATCAGAGTAGTTTAAAAACACATTTCCGCACCCACACAGGAGAGAAACCTTTCGCATGCACTCTGTGTGAGAAGAGATTTTCTCAATCGGGTCATTTAGCAACACATCTCCGCACCCACACAGGAGAGAAACCTTTTGCATGCACTCTATGTGGGAAAACATTTTCTGAATCGGGTCGTTTAAAAAGTCATCTTCGCACCCATACGGGAGAGAAACCTTTCGCCTGCACTGTATGTGAGAAAACATTTTCAATTCTGTCGAATTTGAAAACGCATCTCCTTATCCATGGAAGAAAGACTTCTGGTCTACAAGATATGTGAGAAAAGTTTTTCGGAACTCTGTCATTTAAAAAAACTTGTTCGTACCTACACAGAAGAGAAATCTCTCATTCTCTCTGTGTGAGAGAAAAGATTTTCCTTGTGTGCTCTAGAAGCACATTTCCGTATCCGTACAAAGGTGAAATCTTTTGATTGCACTATATGTGAGATAAAATTTTCTGCTGAGGGCAATTTAAAAAGAGAATCTCTTTCATCTACAGTGCATGAGAGATAGGTTTATGGCTTGAGAACACATGAACAACTCATCTCCTTACACATCCAGGGGTGTAAGCAACTCTGTATTATCGTATGAAACGGGATTTGTTTTGCGAAAGTATATTTCTCCCACCGTAGTAAAAAGGTTCTCAAAAGTGAAATTCAAACTTAGGTTTGATTGTGTTTATTTAGAGATATCGCGCATAATTATGTTTTGGAATTAATTTAGTGTTTTATGACATTAAATTTTTTTAAATATATCAGTTTGATATTGGTCATGATCTACTATCCCTGAGGGTTACTTGACCCACCAAACTGATTTAAGTAAAAAAAACCTGTCAATATACCTGTTTATACTGCATTAAAGGGTATTATAAATTTCACTTTTGCAATACTTGTTTTGTTTTTGCCGAATATTAAATTATAATATTTAAGATTTAAATGTTTTTTTCTACATCTGTTGTGTTCTGTAAATGAGGAAATAAATATGAATAAATATATATAAATGAATTTTTTATAGCTTCATATCGATATTGGATTAATTTTCGCTTTTGTCTCTCTTTTTTAATTGAAATTAATTTAATTTCTTATTTTATTAAAAGGTTTTTTTTGTAATGTGCAGGCAAAGTAATACTTAATGTAAGGAGTATCTAATTATTCTTTTATACTAGATAACGTCTCAAATTTTTATATATCAAATATATAATTTTACTTTTCAACTCACTCTTGAAAAATGTTTAAAAATTACACCACGTATCGTCTATCGAATAATGGACTCTCTATTGAGTTTTGCAATATGCAGGGTTAGCAGAAATAAATGGCCGGTTATTAAATATTTATATTTTCGAAACTATTACACATATTACAATAAGTGACACACGAAATTAAAAATATATACCAAATTTTATTTTGTGTTACAAATGTTCGATGTGTGACCCTTGTGTTACACAACAAACATCTAATCTGTAATCAAGTTCCTTCCTCATATTTTATAGTATCACACTGTCAATGGTTCCTAGGGCTGCTCAAATGCGTTCTTTAAGTTCGTGCAGTGTTTTCGGCATCGGTGGTGTATAAACGAAGTCTTTGACATAACCCCATAAAAGAAATCATGGTGTAAGGTCAAGGGATCTTGATGGCCATGTGATTAAGGGTGAGTCAAGGTCACCCGCACGCCCCATCCATCGGTGTGGAAGGTCCTCGTTTAAGTAAACTCATACATGTGAAGACCAATGAACTGGGGCTCCATCTCGTTGAAACACAAAATGTGTGCTGTCCTCATGCAGTTGTCGCAAATTTCGTTATTTTCACGTGTCCGGATAATTGGTACCTGTTACCATTTTTTCAGCAAAAAGACCCATACAATTTTATTTGCCACTTAGCACAAAAGCATTCACTTTTGGTGAATCTCTCTGCAACTGCTCAATTTCATAGGGAGTTTCACTTCCCCACACTCTAACATAATGACGATTGACATGTTCGGATTTAATGGAAAATCGCTTCGTCTGAAAAAATCAGTTTATTTGCGATATCTCCTCTTTTTAATTTCTCTTGCATGCGAACACAAAAGTCAAAACGACGAATTGCGTCGCCCGCTGTTAAATGTAGCTAATTCTAAGTGATACGGCTTGAAATTTAATTTTTGGTAAAATTTTCCGTATCTTTTTATGTGGATAATTACAAGTTTACGGGCGGCAGCTGTCGTAGACTTCCGTGAAGATACTATCTCCTTTGGAGATATTTCTAAACTTTACGAATATCATTTCGAACTTACACACGTTTGAGGATAAAACTTGTGTGTTTGTAAAAGATTTAAATGAATGATTTTGAAACAACCCATGCAAAGGAAATGTGGATAAGAGGTGGATGTTTGGTATCATGATGGAAATTGGAGAAATGATATATTTGGGTGAACTAAAAGAGGATTGAACAATAGAAATTTCATTTGGCGATTTTTAAGGAGTTCAATTCTTTTTTTCTTTCGGAGCGAAAGAATTTTAGAAGGCATTTTCTAGGAACTTATTTAACGTGCTATAGTAGGGTTATCTGTATATATATATATATACGCATACAAAAAGGCAAACACTCGCAACCCACCAATGCAGGTGCAGAATTCTTTCAGATTATTTTGTCAATGGACATTGTGTCCATTGACAAAACGGACACAATGTCCATTGTCAAGTGCGCTAGTGTTACTTACATGCAGCAGATTCTAATATTTTAAATTAAATGAAAGAATAATCAGTATTTGTTGTTTGTAAATCCGACATTTAACCTGTATTATATAAAACGTTCCGGATGACATTTAGCTTTTCGTCTTCAGGATTAGTATCCAAGCAGATAACCAGCTTTGCCGGCCGACAGCCAGGATAGCTGCGAATCCCCCCCCCCCCTACTGGGGGACATTGGGGTGGTTTCTTTTGTACAGTCACCTGTCGCTTATTATCTACCCCCGTGTAATAAAAAATGGCTGGTTTTCGCAGCAATAGGTTTTGAAGGAATGGTATTTAGGCTTAAAAATTTTCCCAGGAAAATAAGAGGAAGGAAATAGTTTTAAAATAATTTAATATTCTAATGAAACCGTAATATTTTAAATATTTATTTCCAAAAATACATCTTAAAACATCTTAAATATATCTATTCTAATGTAACCGTAATATTTTTAAATATTTATTTCCAAAAATACATCTTAAAACATCTTAAATACATCTATTCTAATGTAACCGTAATATTTTCAAAAATTTATTTCCAAAAATACATCTTAAAACAAACATGTAAAAATAGCCAGAATTACATATAAAAATGTTACCACTAAAAATGCTTAAGAAAAAAAAATACTTAACACTGTAAATTTATTTTTAAAAATACTGAATTACTAATTTTTAAAAATAAGTAATTTCCTGTGAGAGTGGCCAGGTATCCATATCGATACAATAGGCATATCCCCGGCACTCCCCGGTAACCAGCACCCTCTATTGTCGAGATTTTAAACTTTGAATATTTCTTTCGTCATAGAAAATTCGGAACCACGGTGAATATTAATTTGCAAAATGTGTCTCCGACCCTCATCACTTTCTTTTACCGCGTTTTACTTTCACACCGAGAGACGAGGTGGCCGGTTGGCAAAATCGTCGAGCCAGTGATCTGAGGGCTGCGGGTTCGAGGCTGGTCGCTGACAAAAATCCACCGCCGTGCTCATTAATGGTGGCCGGGGCACGTAAAATAGGGCGTGGCTGCTATGTCCTCCAAGTTCTCAAATTCACCTCTGGAGGTGCAGGAGCAGGTGTTCCGGTCTCGTCACTTGACTCGGTTCAAAATTGCGAGACGGGCCCCTAGGGGGTTAATGCTGGTCCATCTATACGATGCTCCCAGAAAAGTGGCCAGCAAAATCGCGGTGTCATATGACGATAAGGATAATGTCCAAGTAACTGTCTGCCGTACTGAGAAGGCATTCACACCGAACTTTTGAAACACCCGGATCTGGACTTTGGTAACAGTATAAATCATATGACGATATATGTCATATGACGATAAGGATAATGTCCAAGTAACTGTCTGCCGTACTGAGAAGGCATTCACACCGAACTTTTGAAACACCTGGATCTGGACTTTGGTAACAGTATAAATCACAGTTTAGTGGTTGTTAATATTTTTCGGATCAGTGGCAACGATATCGCTTAACCTCTTGGTAGAAGTTGCGTATTGTATTATTGTATGTATAACTTAACATAGCATTCAATTTTCTGTATTTTTAGTAATTAAAAGTGACTGTATGAGGTAGTGCCCGTGGATATAAACCTTCGCAACTTTTAAATTTGATCACGGACCAACATAACATTACAGGTGATGCTAGAAAAATAAACAGCTATTCAAGTAAGTTTAATTTACAGGTTTTTTTTTTTTTTTTCTGTATTGTATGAGAGAACTGTTTTGCTTAGGCGTTTAAAATGAAATATATGATATCCCCATTTTACGCTATTTTATCGTGAGTATCACTATTAAAAGGTCGAAAATTACATGTTCAGGCATGATATGTTGTTTTTAGTAAAAAGTAGACTAATACTTTCTGTTCGATGTTGGCGTGCTAAAGTGGTGTAGCGATGGATGGGCAAGGGGGTCTATCATGCCCCGGGCGCCACGCGCCCGATGATCCTTTTAACTAATTCTACATAATATATGTTTTACGAGGGAGGAGGCTCCAAAAAGGTATCGTGCCCCGGGCGCCAGCTATGCTCGCTACGTCACTGGCGTGCTACTAAAGTATACGCTCCACGATTTCAACAGATTACTAAAAGTTGCATATCTGATAATTTTATTTGCAATTTTTATAGTAAATTTATAAATATATCATCATACAAGTCAGACATAAGGTATAAAGTTATTAACATCCTAAATATTTGTAAAGTATCAAGATCTGAGTTATACAAAGGTATTTGAACTGTTAATAATTGCAGTAAAAGACAAAATATACGAAGAGTTCCATATCCTGTGCTGTTTGGCAAAAAGTTGTCAAAGTCCACCAAGTGGAGTTCTGATGAGAAACTTAGGAAAATACCATTTCACACTGTTTTAAAACTCTTAGCCTGACAATCAGCATTTTGTGTGAAAATTCAAAAAAAGTAGCTATTAATCAAACCTTAGAACATTTTAATTAAAAAAATATTGAATACGGCATTTATCTAGAATAAATAATTAAAACATCCTAAATATTTGCAAAGTATCGATTGGTTTCAAATTGTAAGTCAACATTTAAATTTTCAAAATTATGTCATAAGATATCTCTTTGGAAATGTTGTAGGGAAATAATATTAAAAATACAAGAATTTTGTATAAAAGAAATACTCAAGAACTAGAAAATAAACATCTAAGTACTTCAAGATAAAGACACATAAAACTACAAAAATAGTGAAGGATAAATAAAGTACATAAAATTTAAAAATTTGTAGCGAGATAATTTCAATTTATATAGAAGAATAAAAAAAATGATGAGAATAGAATTATCAGTGAATTTTTAGAACAAAAATTAAAATTTAAAATATTTCCAAAGAACCAAAATCATTTTATAAAACTAAGAATAAAATAAAAATATTTTAGAAAAGGGTAGAATATCAACAAAAAAAAATTAATTATGAATATTCATTTTTGAAAAATTTAGAATTCAAAAACACTAGCACGGTGAAGTATTGTACCAGATGTACTCAGGCCTAAAGTGAGACCTATAAACTAGATATGAATAACCAAGGGTTAGCTCTCACTTTCTAGATTGTATTTCTTGAAAGGAGGAATATAAAAATATGCAAATAATTCAAATTTTTTTCATTGACTGAACATGTAATTGATAAGCTGAAGCTAATTTTCGAATTTCATTAGCTTAAAACATCTAAATGATAACTATTCAAATTCAAATAGTTGAAACTGAAAAAAAACCAAGTGACATTTTTGGCATATAATCATTAACCTTAGGTGACGTACGAGTGAAGCTTAGCTGGATCAGGTTTGCAGCATATTAAGACATTAAACTGAATAATTAAAACAGGTGTTTTAAAGGTTACAACTCAATTGTAGCAGAACATAAACAAAAGAACCACTTATATAGTAACCTACTTTCTTGCTATAAAAAATCCAGGACTTTTCCCAACATTCATGTATATTTATAATTTCATGTTTAATATATCAAAATTGTTAAAACATCTAAAGCTTATCGAAGTTAACAAACCATCACTTATGTGCATTATATTTTTAAAAATTACAATGAGATCAATATACATTGTTAATTTCATGCAAAACTTACAGATAGAAATAATTAAATAATTAAATTTTCATCATAAATGATGAATTATTACGAAATTTGGTGAGTTTTTGAAACTTCGCACCATGAGCAGTTATCTGCTGTGTAGGTGTTACTTTCTTCTATCATACTTTTATCAGAGAGTTTTTTATTTATGATTACATTTGAAATATTTTTTTATTTGTTATTTGTTTCTGTATTCATTCAGTGTTAAAATTTTTGATGACAAAATTTAATACATAACAATCATGCTCATCCTTTTTTGTAACAAAGATAACAACAACAGCATAAAATTCAATACTCCTAAATATTCATCATTTTATGTACATCATTCATTATAGTATGCTTGTTTAAAGTTTGAAATCAATATTTTTCAAAGAGGAGGATTTAAAAGTATACTTGATATCTGAAAATGAAACTCTTATTACAGCAATGATTAATTATTTAATACTTCATAACTGTACATAATTATTAGTGTATTATATATAAAAATATGTAATTTTCTCTTTACCATGTATTCTAAATACTTCTTTGTTAGAAAAATTTCAAGATTTACAAAATCTGTATTAACTGATATTTATAACAGCCTCCATACAATATTTTAAAGTTTTTTAATGTGAAAATTGTTCTTGTGTCAGTTCAGAACCAGATTTAAATTATCTGCTCTTTTACCTTTAGACTGGTAAGTTTTTATTTTGCCTAAGGAAAGTATGCATAAACATTTTGTACAAGTTCTATTGTGAAAACTGATTAAATTTATGATAAGAAGTCAGGGATTTACCAGAAGATTTTCCTTTCCTTTGCAACCATTTTGATAGCTTTGCATTACATGCTGAAGTTTCTTATTCACTATCTGTTTTCTTGGAAGTTAGTTACATATAACTTTGTTTTGAACATAAGTTATAGAACATAAATAGAAACATAGTTTATAGAAATCTTATAAATAAATTTGAAGATTTTATGTGAATTCTACATTTTAATCTTTAAAAATTTGGAAATTTCTACATTAACTTAATATGATAAGGTATCAAAGTATAACATTTAATTACTTTGCATTGGAAAATTTGACATCCAAATTCTTATTATTCATAGCTTTGATCAGGCTGACCTTAGTCATAGTAGGACCCAATTGAGGAAATTCTGGTGGGGTCTTTTAAAATTTTAATGTACATTAAACAATAAAAATTTAATGTGATATATAAAAGACAAAAATTAGGAAGGTGGTCATATTTGGGTCATTCTCAGATAAAGGGAAATTTTAGCTTTGAAAATTTTTTTTTAATTCCCTATTTTTTTGTTTTATTGGAATGTTTGCAAATCTGTCATTAATAGAAAAATATGTGCAGAAATCATTTGCCTGATTTATAACTTTAATTAATTAATTTGATTTCTATTGTGGCGTGGTAATGACAAGTATGAACATGGTAATAACAAGCAGAAGCATGGTAATGAAATGTAAAGTGACCACACATACTACATTTTATTTTAAATAATTTATTACCTGTATGATACATTAGAAACATAATATTTTAAAATCTCATATTTCTGCAAAAAATTTATAACATTTTATCAATATCAACTCTTGGCAAAAGTAAAATGACACGATGATATTTGATATGATGCTGAAAGTTTCAAAACAATATTTGTTACAGGTATCTTCAGGCAATCTTTCTTAATAGGCCAATCAATGCTGGAAAGTACTTTACAATTTCTCTGGGGAAAAGGTAAAAGTTTAGTTTATTACAATATTGGTTTGTAGGTGAATCTCTTATGAAGGAAACCTTTTTAACTTGTGGATTTAACATAATAATATGATTAAAAATTGGCATTAAATGAGCCCATGTACTGCATGGGTTATGACACATGCTGCCTAAAATTTTGCAAAACCCTTGTTTTACATATTTGTCAATAGTTTTATAGTAAATTTTTCCTGTTTGTAATGTGACTTACTTTTGAGAATCTCCAAAATGAAAAGATTAGGGTTCTGTATTTGATTTACAAGAATAATTTTCATTGTAATCTACATGAAAAACTACTTCATCATTGAAAATATTATTTTTCAAATTTCTTAAAACTTAATATTGATGTCTATGATTTCTTCCATGTTACAATAGTTTCAGAATAGATTCTCTGAAAAAATTAATCAGCTTTCTAATGGTACTGCATTTCTTTTCTTTTTCTGTTACTGAAAAATAACCTTTTCAATACCTTTTATGGAGGCATTTTTTTTTTTTTTTTTAATGTTCTACTGATAATAACTTATATAATCTAACAATTGAACTTTGTTGGAATTAAACATGAATTACTTTGAAGAGCATTTTGAACATACATAAAAAAAAAAAAACCTTCTGTTAGGGGATTGCAACAAACTTCGTTGTACAAATCGACCTTATGCTTTATATATCCAAGGTGATGATGTTTAATAAACATGAGGCAAAAATTCTCATGATTAATACATAAGCATTATCTTTTTTATTAACATCAGGATGAATTATATGAAATGACTATAATCTACAAAAAGTTTAGTATCCTATTTTGATGTTTCTTTCTGAAACATATTTGTTGTGGAGGTTTATCAAAGTATCATTCAGTTCTTTTTTTATTCATCTCTGCTTATTCAAAGTAACTGTTTCTTTTTCCGTGGGACTTTGGTTGCTGTTTATATCACCTTCCAAAAAATCCTTTTTGAAGTCTGATTGACAATGTTGATCTTTGCTTCCTTTCATATCTAAACAATGATTCATTATTCACATTGTTTGGTACCTTTTAAAAAGGGGAAAATCTTTACAAGAATTTAAAATTTTATACTTTTTAAAATGTTTTCCTTGTATGGCATTTGTAAAAAAGTTGTTGATTTATCTGTTTAACAGTTGATGTAACTTTTCTCCAATTGGCTTTTCAATTCACTTTGAAGTAACTTTATTCAAATTTCATTTGGAACATTTCTATTATTGTTAAGAATTTTTTTAGCAGCCTTTTTTGGAGAAGTTTGCTTGACATTTAAAACATCTTTTTTTAAATAGTTTTAATTTCTTGATTTTTCAACTCTCAGTTCAGCCTGAATCTTTATCAATTTCTGATGTAGCAAAGATCTATCTCTGTAAATTCTTTTTCTACCAGCATAAACTTTTGATATACTTTGTGGACTTTAAGAGGAACTAGTTGATGGAAATATAGCTGCGTTATTTTGTAATGACAAAGAACTTGAAGAAATTTCAAGATGATTATCAACACCTTCACATGTTGCTTGTGTTATAATAGTCACTTGATCTGAATTGTTTTGCTTCTGCCTATATTCAGTTGTTGCAGTTTGCCTTTTTCCTGTCTGTCTCCGATCTCTTGCCTATAGACATGATATACTCTTGATCTACTTTTCTTCCTTTCTTCTTAGATATCTTTCATTCTCTTTTATTTTAGCTTCAGAATATGCATTTGGATAATTTGTAATTTTTTCACACAGTTTTCTTACTTTTTTTGTTTCAAAAGAAGTTTTTCTTAAGTGGTTAATTTTGTCACCTATCCTATTTTGAATAAACAAATAGCAGCTAAATTTGTTGATAAACTCTTAAGTGAAGCAGAAAAAGAACCACATTAACACTTTTCTCATTATGTTCGATCTTAAATGAGTTAAATGAAACTTCAGTTATATGGCCTCTTTAGGCCATTTCCAATATAAAACGAGAAACAAGATTTAGAAAAGCAGCATAAAAATTGACTTCATACCTGCTTATTAGACAGCTGCAATACTAATTGCCTTGAAACAGGACAGTACTAAAGCTGTTATGGTTTGAATCAACTAGTATTGTCATCATATAATAAGTGGATATCAAACAAATTTCTTTATTATCTAATTTCCAAAGTCTCAGTAAATTAAAATTAAGATATTTGTTTTTAACAATTAACCTACTTCTTAGTATCATTCATAAAATAAATATAAATATATACACAATTATATAATATAAAACTAAATCCTTTTCCCTCTATTTTTGTTAAAAATTAAATATTGTTTTCAGATAAATAAAAATAAAAAATACAGACTTCTAATAATTATTATTGTTTAGTAAGATCAGCTTTATAAAAATAAGTCAGGAAATTAAAATCCTTGTATTAACTCAAATTTATAAATAAAATATTCATGGTAATTGTCTTGAAAAAATGCCACAAAATTTTAAAAATCTTCAAATTAGTCATTCTATCATCTGTTGATCATCACCATATTTTCAAAAAGACATCGTAATGACATTTTTAACGTTAAGCTCATTTTAGGCTTGATTATAGCAATTGAAGGCTTATACAGAGGCTGTTCACACATTTTTTAGACGATGTATATTGTATTCACAAAACTAAATTATATAAAATTCTTGTGTTTTAAATGTTCTATTTGACATCCCTTATTCTGAACTATCTTTCGACACTGCAATTTCCAGGATAATAATGCCTTTTGAAGTGTCAGAAGAGGTAATCTATCTCATTTCTCCTGAACAGCTTTCCAGAGTCCTGTAAGGGTTTTGGGACAACGTTTGGATAATGCAGATTTTAAAAGTCCGAAAGCACAAAAATCCATAGGTGATACATCGGGAGATTTAGTAGGGATATCAATGAAGAGTATGGCCTTGATACCAGTTTTTTATTCCATTTCTTTTAGGAAATTTACAGTGGATTTTGATGTGTGACTGCTAGCTTTGTCCTGATGGAGTGTCACAGATTGATGGCACTGTGGGTAAAGCGATGGTATTTCATTCAGAAAAATTGGCGATAAAATATGTTCCTGATAGTATTTGGAGTTAATCTTGACATTTTTTTCCCACTCTCTTTATTTTTAACTTGCCATTATAAGAAAAACCAGCAACAATCATGAATCCCTTAGAAAAACTTTCTTTCAATTCTTTGAACCATGTACTTAAATTTTTTTTCTCCCCTTTTATGATAATAAATGGCTCTTTTTTTGTTGCAATCATTTAAATACACCCATGATTCATCTATTGTGACAATTGTTTTCCATTTTTCTTTGGATAAGTGTTTCTCATATAGAATTTTGCAGCGTGTCCTGCGTTCAGTGATATGATTTGGAAGAAGATGATGCACATTGCGTTTTTTTGCTTTCTTAAGATTTAAATCAATGTTTATCATTTTGTTTACAGTAGACACCAAGCATTTTAATGATTTTGCAAATGTCCTTTGACTAGGGGGATTTTCTTTTAACATTAAACAACGTACCTTTGCAATAGTCGAAGATGTCCGTTTTTTCCTTGGATACTTGTTTGGAATTTTTGTCCCACTTGAGGCTCCAATTTGACATTTTTTTCCTTTCTTGTTGACGATATTACCTATCAACGCTTTAGATATCACAAAACCATGGCTCTCACATCGTTTTTTGGATATCGGAGTATGCATATTTCTCTTCGGAAAGAGCATAAATTTAGCCTTCGTACCACTGCTTTGTTAAAAACGTCATTTTGAATAAAAACAAAAGTTTCAAGTCGCAGACGATAATTTTGACTTTTAAAAACATATTACAATTGCAGTTATTTCTTTTGCAGCAAACGATTTTTTATTACCGCTTACCAAAATCAACTAAAATATGTGCGAACAGCCTCTGTAGTATATTTTCTCTGAAAATCTTCCCAGAGCTCTTTATAATTCAATCAATAAAATTATTAATTTTTATTATTATATTTAAGTAATATGAAAGATAGTAATGACACATAAAAAACTCATTGTTCCCAATTTTTGAATAAAAGTGTCAAAATGAAACACTTTTTACCTATTGCCACAAAGAAAGATATTAATTCTTGTTAGGACATGTGTTACCCTACAATGTAGCAACTTTAAGAGTATTTTAACACCCTTTAGTGATGAGCTAAGAAAACAAACACTTTGCACCATGATAACTCCAGGGACAAAGTTTAATTAAAGATAATTTTTTTAAAATTTTGTATTGGAACCAAAATGCTAATTATATTACAAGCAGAGAGTTGAAAATTTTTATATTAATCTTGTCCTTGCTCTAAGGCTTTCCAACGTTTCAAACTATAAAGCTGAATTATTATTAAATTTGAAATTAGGTTATGACATGGTAATAACATTTGCAACTTTTTAAATTTTTAAAATATTCAAATTATTATTATTTTTCTATGTTCAAACTATTGCACAATGCAGTTCTTTATAGTATTTCTTAACATAAAATTAAAACATTCATGTTAGACTGACTAAATTTCAATTTGTTGGTCAAGGAAATAAAATTTCCCTTTATCTGAGAATGACCTATTTTTCTTTTTTATGTACATTTATAAGAAAGAAAAACTAAAAAGTAGCTAGACTATATATATTTTATTCACAGAACCAAATTATTTACAATTCAAATTTTTTTATCAGCAATATCATTTATAAATTAATGAAATTTTAATTTCCTTGTTTCTACATGCTCTATATGTAGAAACTATATGCTCTCTATATGCTCTATATGTAAGAATGTTGAGTTTCTGCTGTGATATTGTTAACTTCAGGTTTGTTTTAATAAATTTAAATCTAGTAAAGCTTCTTTTTTCAAAATGCTAGTTACATGAATTGTTAAAAATTTCCTTAAAGATATGAAAGCTTTTGAAAAGTCAGTAGCTGCCATTTGTAACAGTTGTAGAATTTTTATAGGGTTTCCAAAACAATAGGTTTTAATACTTCCATTTTTTTACCAGTATATAGCTATCTACATCTTTTATAGACTTCATTTGGTCATTATTCTGAATCATTTTTACATCTGTCAAGACAGTTTCTAGTACCGATGCATGTTCCTGATGTTCATTCTGTGGAATCATCTGGAATTAACTTGTCTAGCCTGCTTAGCTTTGTGCAGTATTTGTTAAAATCAATGCACATCAAACATTTCGATCCAGTTATGTATTGGTTCATCCACATACTCATAATTAAATAACCTTTTTCATTTTTGTGGAGGTGTTTCTATAAATTGTGGAGTGACCTCTACAAAAGTCGCAAGCTCTGTGGCTCTGACTAAAACTTGTTTGAAACCAGAGTGGCTATATTTTACTGGGAATTTTAGAAGGTTTCTAAATGGTCACAGTACTTTCTTTGAGACATATTTTAAATTTTCTTTCTGTGGGGCTCTCTACTAGCATGGGGTCCAATTGCTTCCAATATATCCAATCGTATTAAATCCAGTCATGCCTTTCATAATTAGTTCCTTACATATTTTTTATCCTTTTATTTATAGTGTTCCTAAGGCTCTATTATGATTAATGATTTCATTTTAATTATGTGGTTAACTATGATGTGTTCGGTTTCACCGACTAATTAAAAATTTATGAACAGAATACTGACTAGTAGCCAGAATTTGTTGGTATCTCGATATAGACAGTTAAATCTACCCAGGGCAGAAAAATTGTGGGTATTTTGTATATTTCACATTGCATGTTATCTCACTGAATCATCACTTTGTAAGTCAAGTTTTAGTAGGTATTTTGCTCTATTGAACCCTTCAACTATTTAAAGGAGTTTTTCAGAAACTTTCAAAATTTGCAGGCCTCTTTTCTCAAGAGAATCTGTGGAAGATCTTCTATTTGCAGCTTTTGGTTTTAATTACTCTTAACTGTCTACGAGAATAAGCAACAAATGTATAGCCTGAAAATTTTTATTTCCTAGCCTTCACATTTCTTTGTAATCTGAATACAATGGTTTCTGATTCACCAAGTCTGTTGCTAAAAAATATGTCTGATGTACGATATTCATACCTTTGTAGTGAGATTTTTTTTCCAAAATCCCAATTTTGACATTTTTCTCCCTTCAGTTCTTGAGTTTGTTCTGTAAAGAAGCTATGCAAGATGCTTTATATGCATAGCAGTGAAAATGTGGGGGCAGGGAAAGCATGCAATTATTTTAAGTTTTTAGTGGATTTCTATTTTTAGATTTTTGATTATATTATAAATCTCATCTCGCTTCTGACTAATATGTGAGAATTATTTCTCGTTTTAGTGCAGTAGGAATCAATACAGGTGACATTAGGCCTTCGAGATGTAAAAAAACTAAAGCAAAAAACAAACAAACAAACAAAATAAATAATAATAAGTACAGTAAAACCTCGTTTATCCAGACTAATTGGGACCACAGGCAAACCGGATAATCTGGGTAATAAGGAAAAGAAAATCCTTAACTAAGCAGACTAAACATTTATTATGATAAAAAACTATGTTTTGTAGCAAAATTACATAGTATTGTTTACAAGACATTAAAAAATATAGAGAGAACTTTTAGTCATCAATACAGGTGACATTAGGCGTTCGAGATGTAAAAAACTAAGGCAAAAAACAAAATAAATAATAATAATAAGTACAGTAAAACCTCATTTTTCCAGACAAATTGGGCCCATAGGCAATCCGGATAATCTGGGTAAAAAGCAAAACAAAATCCTTTATAAGAGGACTTAAAAGATATAAAAATAACTTTTCATATCATTTCTTAGCAAAGAATTGGTAAGTCTAGTAAAGCTTTCTTGAACTCAACGCAAAGTATTTTATTACCATAATTTATTATTCAATCAATGAAAAGTGAATATTTCTAGTACTTGTATTGACGTTCTTGTTATTATAGTTAAAAATTATTATCTAATGTGAACATTAAATAATTATTACATATCTGAACCGGTTTATCCTGAGATCCAGATCAACGAAGGCTGAATAAACGTGGTTTTACTGTAATCTTTTGTTAGGAAATCAGATAATTCGAATTGTGTCTAGTTCTTTCTTGTAAATCCAACATGTAATAAACATTGTAATTAAATATAGTCATAATGTGATATTTGTATTCATAGGTATATGCAGTTGTGTTAACAACTTAATAATACAAATTTATGTTAGCATATTCATGGTGTAGTGTGGAATTTTCTTGTACCTGATTTTACCACTTATACCTCCTGATCTCCTTTTATGTAATAATTTTGATGAGATACTATAAAGGGGCTCTGAATTTTATCAAAAGCTTTTCAATAAAATTTGAAGTTTGTAAAGGAATACAAGTTAATAAGACTTAAATGTAATTGCTTTCAATTCTCCAATGAAACGAAGGAAGGAGTGTATCAATATTTGTGCCTGCAAAGTCACAGATGACTAAAAGCCATTTCCTCCTCCTCTGGGGCATGTTAGTAATTCTGTCAGTGCAGTACTTCTCCTAAATTCCTTTCCAGTGAAGGCAGATAATAATTTGTCTATTGTATTCACTGATTTAATCACAAATAAAATTGATACTCTCTACCTCTAGAAATGAGTAGTTATGTTTTAATAGTTCCAAATGCTTCTAATCCAAACCCTACGCCTGAGATAGCTTGAGTTTTCTGATGATTTTGATGAGATACCTTAAAGGGGCTCTGAATTTTATTAGAAGATTTTAAATGAAACTTGAAGTTTGTAAATGAATACAAGTAAATAAAATTTAAATATGATTTCTTTGAATTATTTGATGAAGGGCTTTAATGAGTGTATCAATACATGTGCCTGCAAAATCATATTTAAATAAAAGCCATTTCCTCCTCCTCTGGCACCTGTTAATAATCTGGTCTGTGCAGTACTTCTCATAAATTCCTTTTGAGCGAAGGCTTATAATAATAAGCCTCTTGTACTCACTGATCTAATCACAAATGTTATTGATTGTAACACTCTTCCTGTAGAAATGGGTAGTCATGTTTTAATAGTTCTAAAAGCTCCTAATCCAAACCGTTCACCTCAGATATCTTGAGTTTTCTGATTCTCTTTGCTTTCTGGTATAAGCTCAACAATCCATAATTGGTAACTGCCTTATACCAGTCTGTAAATATTTTAAACTCCAATGAGATTTTTATAAAATAATTTTTCATTTCAATTTATTTTGATAGTAACAATAACTCGTTTGCTAGGCTATATCTTTTTCTTTTTCACTTGCTCTAAATAAAGAAAATAAATGGTTTGCCAGTAACCTCACCTGAGATTGTGTGTACAAAATAGAGAAAAATTACTTTTTTTTTATCCTGTCCAGTGTATTTCTTCTAAGGATTTAAATTTATTATTTTATATAATATGTGTGAAATTTCGTTATTTTGGAAGGAGGAGGGAAAGGAAAAATAGTTTATGGGAAGTTATTTATAAAAAGACCATAAAGTGTTTGTATATGAACAAAACAGTTTATATTTTATGTGGGAATTTTATTTGACTGTACATTTTGTTTTTAATTTACTTACCCTTTAAAAAATTTAATTTGTCTGAGTATTTACTGTTTTGTATACTATGCATATATGTTTCTTTAATCACTGTTTTGTTAAATATGGTATTGAACTTTAGCTGTTTTTCTCAGTGCATACACTTATGACTGATGAATAAAATATATCCTGCTCTATCATGAAAAATTATTTATATTGCCAATTGCTTTTCTATCTTATTGTTAATGAAGAGGTAGGTATGATTTTCTCTAACCAAAAAGTATTATAATAGGTATAGCTTAATCGTCCTCTGATTTCCTGTAGTACTGAACTGTATTGTGTAGAGTTCTGACCAAAATAATTTTAGTCTATGTGAATATCTTGAAATAATTTGACTTCATACACAAAATGGAAAATGTTATGAGAATCCTGTAAGAATAAAAGGATTTTCCAATATTCTCTAAATCACACAATAGTTTTATTTATTTTATTATCCAGTATAAAGGTAACTCAAGATAATCAGAATGCAATTCGAATTATTCTAAATTTATTTGAATTTTTATAATTTTAAATTTTAACTTTTCCAGATTTATAGCAAATCTCTAATTTTTATCGACAACAAGTTTGGAGAGTGTTTAAGATATAAAAATTCCCCAATTCTCATTTTTGGTCGTAATGTATATTTTTATAGGCATACATATTTATTTCTGGTGCACTTATTATGTAGTAGTACCCTTTGTGCTTACACTTCTAGCTGAGTGGACGTATGCATATCATAATTAGAAAAATGTTTAATCTCTTGATTTTAAAGAATCTCACAAATCACAAGTATTTCTCTTTAGCCATAGACTTGGCTGAGGACTCTTTGTCTTAAATTGTCATAGACTTTGGTAAGGTCTCTTTGGCCAAACAGCCACTCTAAATACAATTGAATATTAAGAAATTTTTTCCATGGAAATGCATAGATGCATTTATAATAATAAACTTTAATTTAGAAGCTTACGTAACCTTGAATATCGATCCCGTAGAATAGAACAAATAAAAAAATTAAGGACATATGAGAAAGACGGGCTGAAATCGGGATATACAGGGCCCGATTATGAACACTGGGGGCCCCTGCGCAGATGCTATTTGGGGCCCCCTTACGGACATTTATAAAAATATATACTATTAGAAGTACTAGGTGCATACATCAAGGGGGTTTTGGGGGCCCTGGGCAAAGTCCCGATTTGCCCATGCGATAAAAAGGCCCTGGGGATATAAAGAATTGTATGCAAAGTTTTGTAGAAATGCAATAATTCAGAAACTTTTTTGGAAAAATCGAGTTTAAATAAAATAACCTTGCTTAAATTTAAACACTCCCCCTCCCCACTCTTGAAAAAAGTAATAATTTTTTTTAAATATAACAAAGAATGATAAATTTGAAAAATTAGAATATACCAATATTTTTTAATATAGAAATATATAATTTTAATAAAAAATATATAGATCGAGGTGAAAAATGTCGCCGCCAAACTACATCGAAACAAGTATTTCTAAGCAAAACCATAACCCACATATTCTTTGTTAATTCCTGAAATAAATTCATTCATTTTATTACATTTATGAACTTTTTTATCTGATGGTAACTGAGCTCTTTAATCAGATGTAAATCTCTAGAATTTCTGGGAGTATTAAACTCAATGAATGATGAATTTATTTTGAATTTCCGACAATTAAATAAATGTAAAAAAATATGAATATTGTTTTACCATTATTGATCGGACCGATATCATTAGTTTTGTAGTGATCCCTACAAACCGGAACATATAAAATCTCTACCTGTCCTTGTTATATACCAGGACAAAGAATAAGAATGGCTAAGGAACCTCGTACACTAATTGCAATAAATTTAAAATGCGTCGTAGTTTTATTATTCCAGCACATAATTTATAACATCTTATTGTATATATATATATATATATATATATATATATAATTTCCTAGGAAACTCAAACTTTTATATTTGCTATTGATTTCACGTGAAAATGCAAGAATTCTTGATGGTACTGTGTTAGTACCGGATGACCAAAATTACAACATCCCTGCTTTGACCTTCCTTTAGGCTTCAAATGTCGTACACATACTATTCAAGACACGGGCAAACGGATTTCACGAAAAAAAATTGTGTTCCAAAAGCACCGATAGGTGGCGCTGTACACCAAAAAATATAGAAAAAACAAACACATGCGAAGTATGATTTTCCCTTTGAGATTCTATTACCCTTATGAAAAAAGAGAAAAAAATGCACAGCTTAAACTGCCATTTTAACTGCAATTTCGCACCGTGAGCGCAAAAATTTGCATAAACCCATGGTTTGCAGCCATTTTTTGGGTATGAAAGAGCCCTAATTGCAATAGATTTAAAATGCGTCATAGTTTTATTAATCCAAAACATAATTTATAACATCTTATTATTATTATATATATATATATATATATATATATATATATATATATATATATATATATATATATATATCATTTCCTAGCAGACTCAAACTTTTATATTTGCTATCGATTTCATGGGAAAATACAAGAATTCTTGATGGTACAGTGTTAATTCCGAGTGACCAGAATTACAACACCCCTACTTTGACCTCTCTGTATAACAAACTACTCGGTGTAAAGGCTTCAAATATCGTAAACATACTAGTCAAGACACGGGGAAATGGATTTCTCGAAAAAAATTGTGTTCCAAAAGCATTGATAGTTGGTGGCGCTGTAAACAAAAAATATAAAAATGACAATAATAGAAAAAACAACACATGCGATATAAGATTTTTCTCTTTTAGTTTCTATTACCCTTATGGGAAAACAGAAAATAAAAAAGTAAAGCTTACGCTGCCATTGTAACTGCATTTCGCACTGTAAGCGCAAAAATTTGCATAAACCCATAGTTTGCAGCCATATTCTGGGTATGAAAGAGGATATAAACTGGGGAATGTTATTCTAATCAGTGATGGCTGTCTCGCTGCCAGAACGCGCTTTGCTTGTGAAGCTCTTTTTAAAAGCAAAGGAAATGCTGCACATGCACTTCAGAGTTTCGCTGACTTAAGAACTTGCGCAAAGGACTATTTCTTCCACAAGGTCTGAGGCGAATGATCGATCGATTCGAGAAAACTGGGCATTTTGGTGTTCAGCTGGGTCGAGGACGAAAACTGGTTCGTTCAGATTTCGTTGAAGATGTTGGCACCGCTGTTGTTGAACAATCAATGGATAATGTTGTAGGCTGTTGTAGTGCGCGTACAGTGTCACGAGCCTAGGGTGTTCACAATAGCACAGTGTAGAACGTACTGAGAAAAATGATGCTTTATTTCCCGTACAAAATCCGTCATAATCCACAGTTGCTGGCCATCGACAAGGAGAAGCGACTGACCTTTGCATTGACATTTCTTGCTAGATTTGAAGTGGAAGCATCGTGGCCATAGAATATTCTGTAGATGACGAGGCGTATTTCCACCTCAATGGAACAACAGTGAACACCCATAACTGTCGCATTTGGGAAACTGAACAATTTCCGTACCTTCCAAAAGATTATACTCCACTCGCCGAAGGCTACAGTCTGGTGTGGATTCACAGCCACATTCATTATTGGACTTCCTATTTCGAGGAGGCTACTCGCAATGTCAATGTAACATGCACCGTGACGGCCAACAGGTACGAAAAGATGCTTGAAACTTTTGTTGTGCCCCATTTGCAACAGCGGCAATGTCTTGATTCAGTTACTTTTATGCAAGATGCAGCGCCTCCACACATTGGACTCTACGTACAATAGATTCTTCGGCATCGTTTCCCTAATGAAAGGATAATCAGTCGTGCGTTTCCGACAACCTGGTCATCTCGTTCAAATCTTCATCCGTGTGATTTTTGGCTGTGGGGGCAATTAAAAAATCTTGTTAATTGTGGACGTCTAGTAACCTTGGCAGACTTGAAAGCAGCAATGCACGTGAGAAGCATTTCTGTCGACCTGGTACGAGTTGCAGTTGAACAAGCTTTCTACAAACTTCAGAATTTTCTTCTACAAGGAACCATATTGAGCAGCATTCCCTGCGTCGGTAAGGGGATTGTTACGTGAATGTTTGGTGCGTTCAAATAAAATGTGTTTTTGTGAATTTTCAGCATATGTCCAGTTGTACAGCGCCCTCTATCAGTGATTTCAGGAAATTAATATTTTTTCGCGTAATCCATTTCCCAATGTGTTGAATAGTATGTGTACAAAATTTAAAGCCTTTACACTGAGTAGTTCGATGTATAGGGATGTCAGAGTAGGGGTGTTTTAATTCTGGTCACCGGTATATTCAAATCATTTCTCCTCTCTTTGCAGGTTCTCGGTACAGACTTAGGAGCAAACCTAAAAAGTTGGGGATTTCCACAAATTCAGAAGTTTAACGTATTGCTGGTTATTACAGTTTTCTAATCATCCCGTATATGAGCGTCGGCATGCGAGTAGAGCAATTGTCGTGTATTTCCAGAGGGAAACCTTTCGCCTGCACTGTATGTGAGAAAAGATTTTCTCGGCAGGACGCATTAAGAGCACATCTCCGTATCCATACGGGAGAGAAACCTTTCGCCTGCACTGTATGTGAGAAAAGGTTTTCTCAACAGGGTCATTTAACAACACATCTCCGCACCCACACAGGTGAGAAACCTTTCGCGTGCACTGATTGTGAGAGAAAATTTTCTCACCCGAATTGTTTAAAAATACATCTCCGCAGCCACAGAGGAGAGAAACCTTTCGCATGCATTGCATGTGAGAAAAAATTTTCTCACCAGAGTAATTTAACAACACATCTCCGCAGCCACACAGGAGAGAAACCTTTTGCGTGCACTAGTTGTGAGAAAAGATTTTCTCAACAGGGTTCTTTAACAACACATCTTCGCACCCACACGGGAGAGAAACCTTTCGCCTGCAGTGCATGTGGAAAAACATTTTCTAGACTTGGCTTTTTAAAAAGTCATCTCCGTGCCCACACAGGAGAAAAACATTTCGAATGCAGCGTATGTGAGAAAAGATTTTCTGGACATCACAGTTTACTAGCACATCTCCGCATCCACACAGGAGAGAAACCTTTCGCGTGCACTGAATGTGAGAAAAGATTTTCTCGACAGGGTCAATTAACAACACATCTCCGCACCCACACAGGAGAGAAACCCTTCACTTGCACTGTATGTGGAAAAACATTTTCTGATCAGAGTACTTTAAAAAAACATCTCCGAACCCACACAGGAGAGAAACCTTTCGCGTGCACTGAATGTGAGAAAAAATTTTCTCACCAGAATGTTTTAAAAAAACATCTCCGAACCCACACAGGAGAGAAACCTTTCGCATGCACTGTATGTGGGAAAACATTTTCTGAACAGAGTCATTTAAAAAACCATCTCCGCATCCACACAGGAGACAAACCTTTCGCATGCACTGTTTGTGAGAAAAAATTTTCTCAATCGAGTCATTTAACAAGACATCTCCGCACCCACACTGGAGAGAAACCTTTCGCATGAACTGTATGTGGGAAAAGATTTTCATTGCATGGAAATTTGAAAACGCATCTCCTTATCCATGGAGGAAAGACTTTGCAAGATATGTGAGAAAACGTTTTGTGAACTCGATCATTTAAAAAACATGCTCGTACCTACACAGATAAGAAATCTTTCGTCCTGACTGTGTGAGAGAAAAGATTTTCCTTCCAGTGTGCTTTCAAATCGCATCTCCGTACCCATACAAAAGAGAAACCTTTCGATTGCACTGTACGTGAGAAAAGATTTTCTGCAGATGGTAATTTAAAAAGAGAAACCTTTTCATCTACATTGTGTGAGAAATAGGTTTATGGAGGGTGAACAGATGAAAAAAGCATCTCCCTAACCATTCAAGGATGTAACCAACTCTGTACTATCGTATGAACCGCACAAGAAAATGTTTTTGTCCCACCGTGGTGAAAATGTCTTCGAAAATGGAATTCAAACTCTTATTTGAAGATGTTTATTTAAAGGAGATATCTCACATAAATATGTTTGGAATTAATTTAGTGTTTTATGACATTATTAAAACTTATTAAATATATCAATGTGATATCTGTCATAACCTACCATCCTTGAGGGATATTTTACCCACCAAAGTGGTTGAAGTAAAAAAATCCTGTCATTATACCTGATTATACCGCTGGAAAGGGTGTTGTGAAATGCCACTTTTGCAATAATTCTGGTTTTCTCTTTTGCCTAAAATTTAATTATGTTTAAGATTTAACTGTTTTGTTCTACATCTGCTGTGTTCTGTAAATGAGGAAATAAATATGAATAATGATATATATAAATAAATATTTTATGGCTTCATATCGAGACTGGATTAATTTTCGCTTTTGTCTCTCTTTTAATTCTTTTAAGTTAATTTAATTTATATTATTTTATTAGAAGGGTGTTTGTGATGTGCATCCTAAGTAATATTTAAAGCATGGATCATCTAATTATACTTTTACATTAGATAATGTCTCAAAGTTTTATGTATGAAATATATAATTTTAATTTTGAACTCAGCTATTGAAAAGTATTTAAAATTTATAAATTACACCAAGTCTCGTCTATCGAATAATGGACTCTTTATTGAGTCTTGCAATATATTTGGACAGGACATGTGATCATCTGCTCTCACTCTGAGTGGTACCGCTAAACAAAGAGGAAACCTTTGGCAGTGACATTTCATATTATAAGACGAAGTGCGATGGGTATTTGAAGCAAGTTTTTTAAAATTTGTTTGTTTAGAAATTTCCTGGGCAGCTAACATATGCGATAAATTTTGTCTCTTTCTCAAATTAAATTTAATCTTGTACGGGAAAATACGAGTGTATCTAAAATTCACAAGAATGTGGAGTCCTCAGTTAGAAAATTATTTTGCTGAAACGACGTGGTCTACAGAAAAGTGCTAACTCCTTTGGAGAAATTTCTAAACTTGAATAATGTCATTTTTAACTTACAGTTAGACACGTTTGAGGTTAAAAACTTCTGTATTTCCAAATGAATGTTTTTGAAACAAGCCATGCAAACGAAATGTGGATAAGAGGTGGATATTCGGTATATACAATATATATATATATATATATATAAGGAAAATTACGAAGTGATACATTTAGGCGAACTAGAAGAGGATTCATGAAAAGAACTTGCATATCGCAATTTGTGAGGAATTTTAATTTTTTTAATGCCGGAGCCTAAGATTTTTAGGAAACTTTATTATAATAGGATTTAACTTTTTCCGATTCCTTCCCACCGCTTGCGTGGTTTCGTCGGGATGCTGACGTGTTGGAAGGAGGGGGAGCCCTATTACGCCATGTAGACTGCAGCCAATACGGCACTCGACTCGTGTGAAGTATGGAACAAAATATGCATGATGGTAAAAGTAAATCAGCATCATCGGAAAAATGTAAAAAAAAGTACATGTTCGGTGAACACTCTAACTCAGTTGAATAATAATAAAAATACCCCCTTTTAAAATTTTTGCAGGCTGCAGATGTAGGGGAGGCGTTGAATTTGAGAGACTGGATTCACGACTTCTGATTCGTTCATCTCGTTGGAATGATTTGCTAAAGCACAGACGCGAGAATTCTATCTCCAGATTTCAGAAACGGCCATAAATACTCGTAGTAGAAAAATTTCGGTACTTGAAACAAAATGAACTTACTGCAGTTGCAATGTACCTAGGGTTTTATCCCCGACGTATTTCTGCATACCAGTGGCTCTTATCCAGACAAAATTCCTTCAGCCGTGCCTTGCGAGTGGGGTTGTCGATTATTCCCACGGTAACGAATGAGATGACAACGAACATGTTTACGTTCAGTGCACCGATTAACCTGTTATTTGAAGCGTTAATTTGAAGTGTTGGTCAAGTTTGAACAAGTCAAAGATTACCCTGGATTCTTAATTCAAGCGAGAACATCGCCCATGGAGCCAATGAAAATCTGATCAACTTAGCAAATAACATGACTCTTTGGCCAAGAATCGTAAACAGGCACTAGGTCTAGCTCCCGACAATAATAGGGCGATGAGCTGCATGTCGAAGAGATTCTAGCCACGGTCTGCAGATCGTGAAGAACGTTCGCCGTTCTGGTGTGTGTATTCATATTGAATTAGTATGTAAATCCGGACGTAAACATGGACGCTGTCATTATGTTTGCTTCCATAGGAATAATCGATAACCACATTCGCATGGCATGGCTTAAGGAATTTTGTCTCGATACCAGATCACGTTTTCCAGCTGTCCCTGGATTAAATACGTCAGGAAATTTAGGCATGGGCAGTATAGGAAATACATTTTGCTGTCAGCACATGAAAAATGTGCAATTTTAGAAGAATAGAAGAAATGTTCCGGACTCTCAAAATTAATGACAAATCACGGTGAAATTTTATTATATGTACCGAACATACAAAAACGAAGTTATTTCATTGATAGAGAATTTATACACTCACTTCCAAAAGTTAAGCACGGAGCGGTAAAATGCGAAAAAATGGACAAGTACTGCTTTGATTGACATGAAATGCTGCAATTAAGTAGCTCTATGTTTATTCATGAAACAAAACAAAAAAATTACATACAGAGATAAAAAAAATATTGAATTTTCATAAATTATAAGATGACGTCTTATTTGCGACATTAACAAAATGATGTTTAAATGCAAAAAACAACAAAAACCGACATTAATAGGGTATGTGAGCACACCTCACCTTCATACAAAGTGTACAGCGTGTGATCATACTTGTTACGAGGTGATGAACCACCGCAGAGTCCAGTAATCGCCATTCCTCCTATGGGCAGTTTCTAAATCTCTGAGAGTGGCTGGAGGGGGAAACGTCTACATGCAGCAAGGCCGAGGGAATCCCAAACATTTTCAATTGGATTAAGGTCTGGCGAGTAAGCCGGCCACTCCAACGCGCAATCCCTCCTCTCTCCAGAATGTCGTCAACGATGGCAGCTCTATGGGGCCGGGCATTATCGTCCATTAAAACGAAAGAAGGACCAACTGTTGCAGCGTACAGTTTCACAGTGGGGTCTAGGACTTCATCTAGATACCGTACAGCCGTCACAGAACCTCGCCTCTAGATGTGCAGGTCGGTACGATATCCCAATGAAATTCCTGCCCAGACCACGATGCTTCCACCGCGGAATGCGTGATGTTCGGTGATGTTCTCCGGCCGATTGCGTGTGCCTTGTTCCCTCCAGACCCTTACACGCTTATCAGCGGGTTCTAGGGCAAATCTGGACCCATCTGTGAACATAACGTTGCCCTAATCAGACACAGTCGAAATCACATGCTGACGGCACCACTTTATTCGTGCCTCTCTGGATTGGACGGATAAAGGAACACAAACTCGTGGTACCCGGGCGTACAGACCATTCGTGTGTAGCCTTCGACGAACAGTAGTGGCAGATATCGTCTTATCAAGCCGCTGCAACGATAGATGTCACACGTGTGGAGTTCTATCTTTGATTCCGCTTGGCTACAACAGCAATATATCGATCTTCCGAGGGGGTCGTAACCCTTGGACGACCGGCTACAGGTCTTCGGACAACTGTTTGACTGGTTTGGAATTGCTTCCAAAATCGTGAAATGACGGAATGATGAACGCCGAAGAAAAGAGCAACATCTGTGATAGACTGTCCTGCTTCAATCCGTCCGACTGCCCACCAGCTCTCAGAATCTTCCATTCGTCTTCAGGAAGCCACAGAAACACGTCTAGCTTGAAAACAAATCGTACGAATGTTCTAAACACCTTTCATCAGCACTTACATGCAACTCCTGTAACCCTTCACAATGCCGGCTTCTTATACGACTGCCTGTTTTGCATATTTCTCGACGCCAAACCGTGATTGGCTGTTACCTAACATATTTACATACTTCCTTCTACCTTTGCAGCAAATTTCAGCTTCCTTACTTCAGATTGGCTTACGGAAATTAACATTTTCCTCTCCGTGCTTAACTTTTGGAAGTGAGTGTATATATAAAACGCGTAGGTATGCGGCACAAAAATCGACGATATTTCTACACTCCGAATGGCAACGGCTGCAACTACCAGATGTAAACATTAGCGGCCGTCCGCAATTTGCAACCGCGTGTCAACATGAATTTACGCACTGAAATCAGAAATGCTCGAAAGCGAGCTGCATGATGAAGGGAAAATTGGGAACAGTCTCAAGAAAGAAAGCGAAGAAATAATTCATTAAGAGAGAGCATAAATGATCGCGAGGTTAGGCTTAACCGTCGCCGGCATAGCAACCGATAGCCAGTAATAGTTAATTTTCTACACTTTTTTCAGTACTTGCTGAATTTTTACTCCATTTTATAAATGAAGATATTTTCCCAAAAATTTATTATTTTGTATGATAAAGTGTAGATATCTGAATTGTGAACAATAGTACATACAGAGAGTGATGTAATACACACTATATTTTAGTACTTGCTGAATTTTTACTCTATTTTTTAAGTGAAAAAATTTTATCCCTCAATTACGTTTGAATTCTGATGATAAAGTATAGATATCTTAATTTTGAAAAATAGTACATACACAGAAGGATGTAATTTTTAAAATCATTGGTGTTGAGTTTCTCAGTCTTATCTTTAACTCTGTTCTGAAGTAATGGAAACTCGCATTTTTTAAATCCCGATGCTTTAGAATCAGCCTTATGGTGAATTTAGCAATGATTATAATTTTTGGCTGAGCTCCCACTACCCCTTAACAACGTATATTTATGACAGGTAATGGTAACATTCCTTACATACGTTATTTTCAGTTGAGCTGTTTTGCAAAAGAAAATATAAAACTAAAAGCGACTATTCTGGTCGCGAAGCGGCTAGTTTATATAAATTCAGAAAGATTAATTTAAAAAAATTATTACTCGTTGAGAGCAGTTTGAAATATAAATATAAACAATTCGTTGTCGAATCACGTGTTTAATATAAGTTATTCGGACTGCTTTGGAGTTGGTTTTTGATCTTACAAGTTTTTTTCATAGTTGACTTAATCTCGGATTTCATAGGTGAATATATTTTATAGTATTATAAAAAGCTCTTGAATATCTGCTGAAAATTATAGGCTTGAAGTAATAGCATGGAAATTTTCTTCAAATTCCTGAAAGACTGAAATAATTTCACAATTTCTTAAACACTTCAGGGTTCTTTCGCTAACATGAGTATTTTATGAAACATTCACATAAACGTATTTGCGTTTGACTACAAACACTTAACAGACGTTAAAATTTGTATTTTCTCGCATTGAGCAAGATTACAGCGAAGTAAAACTGTAACATTAGGTGTCAAATGAGTAAAATCCATAAGAGCGCCTGAAGAACACAGGATACATTCAGGGCTATCTACCACGCCAATATGGCACAGGTGATACTGTAAAAAGTCATGGCCAGTTAAAAGTCTAAAATTTGCAGTAAAGACTGATCGAGGAAGGTTCATGGGAAGTGGAGAACACAGCAATGAAATCCAGGCCTTACCCACCACAGCTTCAGCATAGTGATTTCGAAGGACTTTTGTAATTTATATTTTACTACGCCACAAATTTTCTGGTAGGACAAAGTAAAGTGTGGCTGCCGCAAGTTACATCCGTTTTTTTGCAAGGATGTCAGCTTTTTCGTTTCCTGGAATCCCACAGTGACTAGGAATCCATTGAAAGACAATTTTCTAGCCCATAGAAATTGCTTGATTAAAAAGCTTCTTAGTTTCTTCCACGTGATAGGAATCACTTGTATGTGAAGTAATAGCCAAAATTGCAGACTGGGAGTCTACTAAGAAAGCAACCTTCCTAAGTGGAGTAGATAGATTTATTAAGTTTAGAATGGCTCGTTTTATGGTCTCGATTTCAGCATCGAAGTTTGTGGCATTAGAGCCTACTGGATAAAAATCCTCGAAGGATCCCTTACTGTAAAGACCAGCCCCAGTTGCACTCTCCGTTGCAGAACCATCAGTATAAATATGGAGCCATTCGACACTTGGATATTTTGCAGCGATGATCTCCAAGGAATGGGCCCTGAGAATCTCAGGGATAGCATCAGATTTCTTTACAGAGGCACCAATAGTGAGGCAAAAAGTAAGGACCTTTTGATCAGGAGGAAGACCATTACTAAAGGGATAATAAGAACTGGAAGTCATTATCCACCATGAGCTCCTCAGCTCTAGACAAAAAGGTTAAGTGAGTTTTCAATCTATAGTTAGGAGGGATATAAGTCTGCCCATGATGTAAGACAAGCACTTTACATTTTACAAAGAGTCTCAGAAGTTGTCTTTCTCTTCTTAGCCTCAAAGGCTCAATACTAGTTTGAATCTCCATAGCAGTGATAGGAGTAGAGCCAGCTCCACCTGTTATAATTCGAAGAGCCTTATTTTGAACCCTATCAAATATTTTAGAACAGGTGTTTGAGGCAATGGCAATGAGCTTACCTCCATATTCCAAAACAGGTCTTGCATAAGTTTTATACGTAGTCAATAAAGTGTCAGCTGAGTAACCTCATGTGATACCTGAAAGTCTCTTTAAAAGTTTCAATCTGTTGATACCTTTTCCTGCCATCTCCTCAGCATGTTTTCTCCATAAAAGTTTACTGTCTAAAATGAGCCCGAGATAGCGATAGGAGTCAACCCGGTCTAAAACTTGATGGCCATAGTTAAATGTAATCTGATAGTTTCTAGACTATGAAAACTTTAAACAACCGTGTCTCGTATAAAAACAACACGGATTTCTTGTATTATGCAAATGAGGTTGGGAGGTTATACCTGTTTCCCAGAGACTGGCGTAGTATAAAAAGGATGTTTTTGCTGAGTTGTACGTTAAAGCTGAGGTTGATGGCAAAATTTGGCATTACAGAGTATTGCGAGATGTTAATTTACGCTGAATGTGGGCGTAAGGCAAAAGCAGCTGCAAGGCTGTATCATGAACGTTTTCCTGAAGGCCTACATCCTACACGGCAGACCATCGTAAAAGTTGTAAAAAGTTTAAGGGAAACGGGCTGCGGGACCAGCCGACCTCGAGTAGGTAGACCTCGTAATGTAGGACGCAAAGTGCAACCGGAAGATGTGCTAGCATACGCTCTCTCCCATCCTCAGAGCAGCACAAAAATGATCAGTGTCAATTGTGGCCTCTCAAAAAGTCGCGTTTGGAAAATCCTCAATGATTTTGGTGCTCATGCATACCGATCCACACCCGTGCAGGAATTGCTGCCAATAGATGCTGAGAGACGTTACATGTGGTGCAACTTTGTTATGAAAAACTTAGAGGTCCACCCAACATTCCTGGCAGACATAATGTGGACAGATGAGGCATATTATTCGCGTAACGGAATGTGGAATAGACAGAACGTTCATAACTGGTCGATGGAAAATCTGAGATATGCTGTCGAAGTTCGACATCAAGTACGCTGGTCGGAAAATGTTTGGTGCGGAATTTTTCATGACAGGCTCATTGGACCAATATATTACGAGGGAACGTTAACGGGACAACGGTACGTATACAGTCGTTTTGTTCCGTAGAACCATCATACATAGATTAGGGAGAGCGGGGTTCATAAAAATACAGTTCAATAGAGACCTCAAGTCTCCTAGATTTCCCTCACTCTCTCAGTACGATAATTCCCCATCAAAGTCCAGTCTATAATGCTCTCCGCATCGTGCTGTCTCGTTTTCTATCTCCCCTCGGAAAATTCTCGTACGTTCTACCGCACCACGTGTAGTATTCTTCATTCTTCCCTGGAGTCACCTTTTTCATCCTTTGTCGGCCAACCCTTTTTCTGCGATTAAGTATTCACAGTCTTTTGTCGGCCGTGTCAGCTAGGCTCTCCCATTCTTACCCCGTCCCCTTCCTGCGCTAACGGTGTTTTTCTTAAGGGGGTAGGGTCACGATTTTCGACAAAAAAAAATGCATTTTCCAATTTTTGCATTTTTGAAAAGTATGTAATCTTGTGCTTCTGGTGATATTTACGTGTTTGCTCTAGCTGCACCAAAAGTATTTTTAATATTTTTTCAAAGAACTATTACCATCTGTCAAACTCCTGGCGTCACACCCTCACCAACCAAAAGAAACCGCTCGCTGCATTCATAGCTGCATTTTTTTAAATTTCCCGTGCTCCAACCAAAACAACCATTTTAACAATAGTATTACTGGATTACATTAAAAACATTTATAGAGATTTAGCAGATCCTGATCTACTTGCCAAATGGCTGCATGGGAAAACACAAAACAGCAATGAGAGTGTAAATAGTCTAATCTGGTCACGGATCCTAAAGAATGTTTTTGTGCAGTTAGAAACTTTAAAAACAGGTGTATTGGAAGCAATTGCATCGTATATTGACGGAAATATTACGAAATGCAAAGTCCTTTCAACGTTAGGTATATCTCCAGGTTTTTATACTTCTCGAGAAATGCAAACAGCTGATCGGACGACATTAATAAAAGCTCAGTATGATGTTTCACAGCAAACCAAGGAAGTCAGAATAAATAGAAGACAGAAAAAATGTATATTAGAAGACATTCTTGCTGATGACCCAGATGATCCAAGCTATGGAGCTGGCATGCACTGAGCACAAGGGAATGTTTCACTAAATGTTGATTTTCTCAAACCAGTGTTTTTTGCCAGTTAAGGAACATTTTTTCAAAAACTATTGCTGTGATTATTTTCAAACTGTGTATATTTAATAAATGCATAATATTACATATTTTAACGAAGGGATTTTTAGAAAAAGTACTTTAGAGTAATTTAGTAACATAAAATTTGATGTAATTTTGGTGTTTCTGAAAAAAAAATACATATAGTAGAAATTTTATATATTTTAAAAAAAATAACAAGCTATTTAAATTATAAAATCTCTGGTTAAAGTATTTAATATACGTCAGGCAATATACAGTAAAAAAGTTACAAACTTATGTTCAATAGGATTTTTTTAAATGTTCCTTAAAAATGAGTAGTTTTAACATTACTGACGTAGGGAATCTGGATCGTGACCCTACCCCCTTAACTATTCTAAATGATGTGTCACTTAGCAATGGTCATTTTAAAAAGCTCATTCAAACCTCGCCACCTCTGTGGGCTTAGAGTGCGAGTTTATTAATGATCCTGTCGATCAAACTTAACTTAGTCCATCTGTCCTAATTAAGAATGTCAGGCGTGAGTCTGACAAAGTACATCTATACTAAGGGTTATACTAAGGGTTCACCCTTCTAGAGATGGATACCTCCAGCAGTACAACGCTCCATGAAACGAAGTCCACAAATTGTTTGAATAGCTTGACCATCCGTAGCTGGACTTCACAATTACCAGTCCTCAGTCCAACGGAGCACTTGTTGGACGAGGTCGAAAGGGGCATCAGGCAACTGGATTCATCCAGTCTAAGCCCGTCTGCACACGGAGCAACTCAAAAGAAACTGATAACTGACTCAAATCACAAACCAGTTCGTGATGAGTCGCAACCTCATCACGAACGGGTTTGTAACCAGTTGCGTCGTGTGCGTGGCTCCATTCAATTACATAGGTTGCTACTCATCACGAACTGGTTTGTGATTTGAGTCAGTTATCAGTTTCTTTTGAGTTGCTCCGTGTGCAGACGGCCTTAGAGAACTGAAAAGTGCAGTTCATCGGGTCTTAGATCCCTTGAGACATCTTCCAACTTCTCATAGACTCCATGCCGTAGGGCAGTGGTGCGCAAACATTTTTCGACCGCAACCCATTTCTTTTAAATAAAAAATCACTCGACTTTAATGAAAATTTGTTGGTAATAGAAATTTTTTCTCGAAAATTCGGAAAATGTCAATGAAAGAATAGAAAAGCAATAAAAGCAAATTTTGAGAAACTATTTCAAAAATCAATGAACTGTAGATTTGGGGTATATATGTACTTTGCACAATAACAATACAAAAATGTATCCCTTACCATCTACATTCGTTTTTTGTCAGATCTCATGTGACTAAAACTTTATATTTAAATATTAATATGAATATGTATTTCATTTACGTAAGAATTAAAAAAAAGTATAGTTTTAAAATTATAAGTTTCATATTAAGCAAAAATTAAAAACTTCATTTATCAATGTAAAACTAAACTATAAAAAAATTCATGAGAAGGGTGAAACTCGACCTCATGTATGTAGTATTTGTTCAATGTTTGGTGAAATATTTGAGAATACTAGTGTCATGGTTTGAGAATACTACAGTCATTGTTTGGTTTTTATAACAATTAATTTTGAAAAAGCCCAGTCTCGCACATATAGGTAATAAGGAATGGAAGCTATGCAGCCTGGTAAGACTCTTTGATACCTTATTTAGCATCATAATTTTAACGTATAAAAAATATAAATAAGAATATTAAAGATATGTGATTATAGAAAGTTTAAAGCACAATTTTTAATTAAATAATTCAGTATGATATGAATTTACTTCTGAGTATCCCTGACACTTTCATTTTTTTCACGACCCTTTAGTTGGTCGCGATCCACAGTTTGCGCACCACTGTTCTATAGGATTTAGGTCTGGAGACATCGCTGGCCAATCCGTGCGGCGAATATCCTGTTGCTCCAGAAAATCGCCCGGTCCAGCAGCCTCCAGAGCAGCCTCATGTATGCTTCAAGGACCTCGTCCGTATACCGCGGTGCGGTGACACTGCCCGCACCGAAGACGAGGTATTCAACTGCCTAACACGATGCCGTCCAAGGCAAGGATTCCCCTACCACTTAAAGGGTCGATTTCGTTTACGTTGGGAGGATGATCGAGGGTCCTAGGCTGGCTCCAGATGATGACTCGTCGAGAATCCTGTGTACTGAATCTGGACTCATCAGTGAAGAGAACACGCCTCCATTCTTGTGTCCAAGAATGATGAGTTCGGCTCCAAGAAAAACGGGCTATCGATACGGTCAAAAGGGGAGGGGACACCACTGGTCACCGGGCTTAAAGGCCTTCCTCTGCTAGGCGTCTGTCTACAGTTCGCCTGGAAATTGTTGTTCCAGACGCAGCAGCAAGGTACTGAGGAAGCTCTCTAGCCGTCATCTGTCTATTCCGTCAGGTATTCAATGCATTGTAACGATCCTGTGCAGTTGTCGTCGCTCTTGGATGGTCTTGTCTGGGCCTCCTGATGATAGTACCACATCTTTGGAATTGGTGCCATAACCTGGATACCACTATTGGTGCCACTTGCAGCCGTCGAGCCACCTCCGCTTGCGCCTGGCCATCTTAAAGCCTACCGATGGCTCTCCATCTCAGTAAGTCGTCTAAACGATTGTGACAACTCATTTGCATTGAAATCAATCAATCTTGGGTGGGTTGGATGCAAGAATCGCAACTCAGCAGACGAAATTCCGAGGTACAGAAACGGTCACTTTCACGTTCTGGTACCAAACATAAATCGCTAAACACCTTTGAGTCGAAACCGGATGCTAACATTGTGTCACCCTAAAATATATACGGGGAAAATTTATCAAATTTACTTGTAAATTATTTTGAGTTATTGTCAAAAACGGGCGTGTGACCCTAATTTTTGACATAAGTGTAGATAACCGAATTACCCCGAGTGGCTGATAGATGGATTAGTTTCGAGCTGCGATTCGAATCTGACCTCCCTGTAGAGATTCTTTTTTCCAAATGCGGAGGCACTTGTCCCTAGACATTCGTCCGAATGTGAATTACCAGGCAGACAACGCCTTGTAGACCAACAGGGGTCAACATCGAATGCTGGCGGCCTCCCTAACTCATACCTCTAGACTGCTGGCTATTCATTTATGGGGGCACCATATAAGTGGCCAACACTACCCCCTACAAGCCGGTCCCGTAATTTAGAACCGAGTCAAGTGACAACACCGGAACATTTGACCCCGCAGCTCCAGAGGTGAATTTGAGAACTTGGAGGACATTGCAGCCACGACAGATTTTACGGGCACCAGCCGCCATTAGTGTACACGGCGATGAATTTGCAGCGACGGACATCGAACCAGAGACGTTTACATCACTGGCCCGCTACCCTTGCCAACTAAGCCATTGCGTCCATAAGACCGCCCTGTAATCTAAGAACTCTTTTTTGAATACAAATTAAAATATCCACTTAAGGCTGCTGTGTACTAACCCTATTGCATTAGCTCACCTCGGCGGTCGCTCGCCGCCTCACCTCTATTGTCTGTCCCTCTCTCAGTTCTGGCCTTTTTCTGCGATACCTATATATAAAACCTCTCTCTGAATTTCGGCAAAAAATGCGATTTTATGATATCTAAAGTTTAGAATAATTTTTTGGAAATCTGGGTCTAGATTCGGGCCAGTATTTAGACCGGTGATCCTTGACCTGTCTTAGATCAGGGAGACCTGTCAAAAAAATATAGTGATTCGGGCACTATCTCCCAATCAATCCTTTTAGAGGCAAAAATAATTGTTTTTTTTGGAATAAACAAAAAAAATTTGATAAACAATTATGATAAAAAGTCGCCAATAGACTTAATAACTCATTTAACGTAAGGCCGTCTGCACACGGAGCAACTCAAAAGAAACTGATAACTGACTCAAATCACAAACCAGTCCGTGATGAGTCGCAACCTATGTAATTGAATGGAGCCACGCACACGGCGCAACTGGTTACAAACCCGTCCGACGGGTTTGTAACCAGCATCCTGTTTCTGACACTTTGAAGAGGGATTTCCATTAAAGCATGTGAACGACTCAACAACTACCATTACTTAATCTTATGGTAGGCGTTAGTTCGTATCAGTAAGTCGAAAGCGACTCGATGACCAATTTTCTTTACCTCAGTTTCTCCCCATCCCAGTGCTTGTAGAGACATTTCTCGACTTACGACCGAGATAGGGATCAAGACATTGGTCGTAAGTCGAGTTTCAAACAAAAAATTTGTTTTTGTATATGGACATACATACATTTTTTACTTTCATACATACATACGTAATTTAAAATACATTGCACTTTATTTAGAAGGCAAATTATTCTTCGCCATCACTACTTATTATGTTAGTATAATCCATTGGTTCAGAATTTGCGACAGAAGATACGTAGCAAATTTTTTTTTAACAAAGTTATCCAAGGTAGATTGAAAATGTTGCTCCTTCTTTTCCTTGCATATTGTCTAGTAGCAAGACAGATTTTAAAGAATACGACGATTTACACTTGTGACTCTTTTTTCGTATGGATCCATTGGTTCTAATTGTTGTAGTTCTTTATCAATATAGTGATAAGCTGAAGTAATTTTTTTTCAAAACAATTTTTTTGATTGTACATCGGCTTGTTCGCTTGTATTCCTCTCTTCTTTTGCAGCATAATGTGTTGCAATCTCTTGCAAATCCTCATTGGTAAGCTCTTCTGGATCATGTTCAATAAATTGTTTGATATCTTCGTTGTCAATTCCCAGATTAAGTTTCTCACCAAATTTTGAGATCAGATCTGTGACTTCGGCCAAAGGATCTACGTGTTCGGATATTGAATGAATTGCATTCGTTTCAAAACATTTTGTTAGTTTCTTCTATATTCCGTACATGTATGCTGGAGTGACTTCTTTCCATCCTCTATCTATGACCTTAATACTATGAAGAATATTATAGTTTTTCCAAAGTGCTTTTAAGTTCGTCACCTCTTCAAGTGCCGTAATTGCTTGTGCAAACATAATTTTTAAGTAATTTGCTTTTAAAGTGCAATTGCTCTCTGATCCATTGGCTGTAAAATCCTTGTAGTATTCGGGGGTTGATACAGAACTTTTATGTTCGCATGTAAATCATATATGTGTTTTGGATGTCCCAGTGCATTATCCTGTAATAAAAATATTTTAAATGGAATATCTTGCTCTTTACAGTATTTTTTTATTTCACCAATAAAAACATTTGTAAACCAGTCTTGAAACATTAATGATGTCATCTAAGCTCTTTAGGTGCAGCTGTAATATCAGGTTAGTTATTTACATCTTTTCCATCGTGGATTTTGTGATGTTTATCATGAAAGGTTTCGATTTGAAGTCCGCGATATTTCAGCCCAATAAAAGTGTAACTCGATCTTGTACCGCCTTGAATCCTGGTAAACTTTGAGCTCCTTTATGAATGTAGAGGCGTTCAGGCATCTTCTTCCAATATAGCCCGGTTTCGTCTACATAAATATTCTGTTTCTTGAGATACTTTTTATCTTCAAGCAGCTCATCAAATTCAGTCATAAAATCTTCTGCAGCTTTATAATCAGCACTTGCTGTCCCTCCACTTATTTTGACATTGTGTAAATTCATTCTTTTCCCAAATCTTTGAAACTATCCATAGCTTGCAGTAAATGTCTGGTCACAATCTTCCCCTTTCTGTAGTTACAACTGTTCGAAAAGACTGCGGGCTTTTGTTTGAATTGTCATGAGGCTTAGTGGAATTCTTTTTAAAATTAAATCCTCCATCCAAATCACCAATAGTTTTTATATTTCGTGGATGTGTCCTTGTCGTTTTGCTGTTATAATTGTTGATTTAATAGATACCGAATTTTACGCTGCTTCCAAAATTAACACTTTATCTTTGTAAAATAGTGAAGATCATGGAATGAGGCATTTGTAATTCACATGCCATATCCTTCACTTTTTTTTCCGATTCCATGGTCTTTCATTATTTTGTTTCAGTTCTATTGCACTTCTATTTTTTTCTTGGCACTTTTGCTATTTCCAGCCATACTGGAAATAAAATTATGTATGTATTTAACTTCACAGATGAAAATCGAAGCACTACATATTTAATAATACAAATTAGTAATATTTTTATATAACAATAATGAGAAGCGACGACTAACTCTCGAACTTTTTAAACTCTCGAACCAAGGTATATTTGATTTATCGTGTTTATATCGAAACTATTGCATCATACATTTTTATTATTGCGTCATAAATTTTTGCAGTATTGCAGAATATTGCATCATATTTTTTAATAATTATGTAATACATATAGGTATGTGATGTACATTCGATGAACAATATTTTTTAGGAAAAAAAAATCAGTCATGAGTCGAGAAATACCTGTATTTGATTACGCTTCTGTTCGATAAACCATCAGCCCCAAGGATTCAGCAATTTCAGATTTCTTTGAGTACTCGGCGTCTCAAATTTTCAGCAGTCTTTTTTAAAAACCTCAGTGCGTAAGTGTTTTAAATTTTGTTTATGTCGGGAATTCAAAAATTAATGATACTAACGAAGTAGAAAAAATGGAAAGATCAAACGGACATCGTCTTGTTATGAAGTCTAATAGGAAAACAAACAAAATAATAATGATACCAATAAAAATATTAATATTCTATGTGAAAGAACGAAATATTAAAGAAAAATTGTCTGCGCCACTGACGGGACCTTGTCGCCCAACATGGTTCCATAGTCATTGCTAGTTATCCTCCATCTTAAGTGTTAATGGGTCCTGCTGAAATCCACGATAGGACCACTCAAAGCATGACTGAACCTCGACTATGCTTTACTGTCAGAAGGGGAGAGTTTGGGTTGTAAGCTTCTGCGGTGTTCTCCACACGTAAGCACGTCCTGAGGTGGGGAATAGCGTGAACATGGAGTCATATGAAAACAGTACTTGTTTCCATTGACCAGCTGTCCATGGCTTATGTTCCTGGTACCACTGTAGTCTACGTTTTGCATTGATCTGTGACACTGCGAGTTCTGGAAAAGCGGCTCTGGGGAAAATATATTGCCTCCTTCCAAATATATTGTTTCCTTCTCACTGTATAAGTCGAGACTGGGTTAACATGTTAAAGTGAGAAATTTTTTAAAAAAATTATAAAAAGTTTTTCTTTTACGAATGAGGAGCCACTTGTCGTGAAGACATTCGTCTATAATTCACCGCAGTTTTGCTGGCCATTTTATTATGGGGGCACCATATAGGTGGACCACCATTACCCCTATGGTAACGCGCCCACAGCAATTACAACTTGATGAAACCAAGTCAAAAACACGAAACTGATTCAAAAGCTTGAAACTGAGACTTGCTTACAGTATTTCAAAAGGCTTTATTAAACCTTGAAATATTTACAAGAAAATATATTGTACATAAATTCACTGGCTAACCAGAGCCAAAATCAGTTTACACCACGATCTCTGCTTCAAAACCAGAGCAACCCCGTGCATCTCTCGAAAAAAATAATACAGGCCTCAGCCTTCACAAAAACGACCGCACTCCAGTGGCGTCGGTGTAGCAAGTCCCCCGAGAAAAAAAGGCAATCGCTTTTTATCACCTCCTCCCAGTTATTTCTCGAGATGCCTCGAATCTTCCAGAAACGATTAATACCCCTCATTTCCGGGTCCGTTGTGTCACTTCCGCTCGTGCCGTCCTCAGACTGCCATCCTTCACAGGCGACACTTAGAAACGCCCCTATTGTTCAGGAGAGGTCATACCCTCCATCGGCCGTTCATCACTCCTCTGTTTCCAAATTTCTGGGCAGTTACCTTCTGGGCACGTTAAGCTGCAAAAGATGGGACTTTCTGGAACGGAAAAATGTCATTATTCGGTCTTTTTTTTAACGTTCCTTAAAAGTTCTCAGAAGAGCACATGGGGGGAAAACACTGAAGTCCACCGCTTGTAAAGAAAGGGGCTGCCGACGTGACACCCCCTATAAACGGACGACGCGAGTGGAGGAATTTTAGTGGCGGTTCGCCGGGATTCCATCCGAGCACCCTTAGCACCGAAAGCCAACGCGCTATACCACAAGGCCGACACGACCCTCAATTATAAAAACTGTACAAATCGTAAGAAGATACTTTTTATTATACTTTTGCATTGTTTATAGAGGATTAACACCTACAGATTTTCAAACCCAACAGAACAGAAGATGTTTGTTCCATGTCGAGTAACTTGACTCGCGAACAACCTCGAAAAACGTAAATTTTACTTTTTCTGATGTTTTGAAATGTTTGTTGGCAGTGCGTAGTATTTTTCCGCAACCAATCGACGGAATACGTAGCTTTCGGGGTCATTCCACATGCCCTTCACTCGTGGGCTGTCGCAGAGTTGAAAGGGTACTCGAATTTTCGAGATTTTTAAAATCCCGAGGAGAACGGGGCGATACGGTCTACGCCACGACCGCAAAGCCAGTGATCTCGCCATATGACGTCATACCGCTGGACACTACATGAAAGTCCTTCGTAGAGCTTTTTTTAATCCTAGAGAACTATGGTGTTCCTAATGCATTTCAGAAATGAACACGGGATGGCATGTTTCAAGTTACACGTGTACGATGTTTAGTCCTAGAGAATTATGCTGTTCCAAATGGATTTCAAAAACAAACACGGGGTAGCAGGTTTCAAGTTACAAGTGTACGGTGTTTAGTCCTAGGGAACTATGCTCTGCCGAATGCATTCCCAAAAACAAACACGGGGCCACCTGTTTAAAGTTACTTGCGAAAGCAATGACGTCAGCAAAAACGCCGTACCAGTTGATCGTTTTTCGACACCTTATTATAAAAATAGTAGCAATATAGACAGCTCTAGTTCATGCTAAAGGTTTATTTCTCGAAAAGATTTCTTCCCAGAAAGCCCAAAATACTGCGTTGGCACCGATTGCGAATTAATCGTGAAAGCGGTAACGTTGATTATCGAAATTACTGATTTTCCCGCAACCGAACAAAGAAACGTGGAGCTTTCGAAAAAGTCCTTGGGCTCCTGATGCAGCGGGTGTCGAATAGCCGCAAATATACTTAAATTTGCGATAATTTTAAAATCCCGAACAGAACGGGTCCGTACGGTTTTCCGGCACGTCCGCGAAGCCAGCGATCTTGCCTTATGACGTCATACAACTGAAGATTTCATGGAAATCTATCCTAAAGCTTTTTTTTGTCTTAGGCAACTATGCTCTTCCAAATGCACCCCCAAAACGATACGGGAGTGTAGGTTTCATTTTGCCTGATAACGCGATGACGTCAGCGAAACCGCCGTGCCAATTTTCCTTTTTTTTGGCACCTTATTGCCAAGTAACCCTAGAAACGCCTCTACTTCATGCTAAAGGTTTATTACACCAAAAGACCTCTTCCTAGAAAGCCCAAAATACTGCGTTGGCGCCGATTCCGAATTTATCGTGAAAGCGGTGCGTCAGATTATCGAAATTAAATATTGAATATGTATATCGAAATTAAATATCGGAATTGAAGGGCTCATTAAATATTGTTTAAATTTTCCATTAATGAAATTATGAGTTTTCTCCTAACATAAGTCGAGAAAAAGGATTTTATCAGGGCCATAGTGTTTATTTTCGGCAATGGCAGATTTCCGCACATGTGATCGAGGCGCAAGCCTCGGGCCCCCAAATGAACCGAATAATTTTAGCTTCTCACATATTAATTTTATTTTATTTACGTAGCCACTATTGTGTATACTTAGAAGGCAAAAACAAAAACTTTCCTCGGAAATTCGTAGAATTGGGGTCTAACGCCTGCATTATTATTGAACAGATGTTTAGAAACTCCGAAACGGCCTATAAATATAAGAATCCAGAGCTACCTGTACCGACATCGACATCCTTCACCTGACCTCAGAGTCCTTGCCGTCTCTCTATATTTCAATTTCGCTCTAAAAGTGTGGACGTAGAATTCCGAGGCTCTCTGAAAGAAAGTGACCGCAGGAACGAATCTGAAGTGACTTAACTTGATTTTTTTTGTGCTGTTCTGATTACAAAAATAAAAAGTTTATAAAAATTTCAAAAGTCTTTCTTGTCTTTACCTAAGTGATTTAATATTTAAAAAATCTGATGGGGCCCCCCAATTTATTTCCGCCTCGGGCCCCCCCAAGTCGAATAATCCGCCACTGTTCATATGATTGTACTATTTCATTTTTTATTTACAGTTGAAGAAATTGAAACAATAGAATATATTTTCCATTCTTGAGATAAATACTGAAAAAAATTGATCCAAACAATTGAAACGTTTTTGTTATTCTTCATTGTTGTGATTCTTGTGCTGTAACAGAGAAAGTGGACAAGCGTTCTATTCTTTGCCCATTCTCTGAGAAAACTTGAAACTTGAAGGTTTTTTAAGAGAGCTATCATACGAATTTTAAACTTTGTGAGTGAATTATATTGAAAACTAAAAAAATAAATAAACAAAATAAAATAAACCCTGAGAAATGAGTTTTAACTGCTGCGCCTTGAAATGCCTGTAAGTAGAACTATCACCTTCCTTCCCAATTTTTTCGGATTTTAATGGATAGAAAAAGGGTTGCTTGAGTCTACGGATGAGCGTACAGAAAGAATATTACGGAGCGTACAGAAAGATAATTAATGCTGTACATTGCATGAATTAATGCAGTTTGAAAGACTCAATACAGGCTCCTAATGATATCTAGATGCAATCGAAAATTTTAAAAAGAAACTAGGTTAATGACGGAGACTAGAACTTGTATACAAAATATAACTGTATGCGAGAACGATCAATCGCAAGACCTTCTGCGATGGACTGGTCAATTCCAATCGACCTGTTGATCATCCCTGACGTAGTAAGATTATTTCGAGGGAAGCAACACAAATAATTTTCCAGAAAGCAAATCATTTGTTACTATTAAGAAAAAATGTAGATACCGGTAGCCTTGGACCTAGGTTTCGTCCGTGTTATGGGCTGATCGGCGTATCATAACACACTGGTCTGAGGTAGACTTGTGGTAATTATTCTGGTCTGCAACTGGGGGTACTCAGTTCAAATACCGACGACGCCATTCAATACATTCTTGTCTATGCCTGACAGGGGCACGTTAAGTCTGAAAACCGGAAAGTGCCCTCGTGAGGTCAGAGAGGTTGGGAGAACGTACGAACCTATCAGATGTCACCCAAGGGTGTGTTCCGTTTAAATTGGGGTGACAGAATATTTACCTGCAGATATTCCATCAGGGAAGGCCTTAGTTACTACGTTCGCCGTCTGGTACATTGTAAATGGGAAGGCATAACCGATAAAACATATTGGTTGCCGAGGATCCGTAGCCCTTGCTGAGGTGCCCATAGCAAGGGCGAAACCCGGGTCCTGTATGCTGGTAAAGTCCATTATTGCTTCATGCTCCGCCTCCATGGCATGCCTTATGCATTTTACCGTCTGGTTTTAAAAGTAATGAGGAAGAAACAACCTAAAGACATTGTAGAGGGGGGGGGGTAAATAAAGCGATCATCAATGGATGGGATGGGGTCAGTTCGTTTTGAAGCATACTAAATTTTCATTGGTTCGTAGAGAATAGATGTGAATCATTTGGTGGATATTGGTGGAAGGAGAACAGACAGACATCATTTTGATTTGCATTATTCAGATATTTAAAATGAAGTCTCCCATAATTAAATTAATTTATTAATTAATATTTAAAGAATCATGCTGTCTGATGTTCTTCATATTTCCTCTCATCAGATTCGGGCGCCGTGCAGTTTCTGAAAGAAAAAAAGCAACATATAATCTTAGAAGACATGACCAATTTGAACCGTAATACTCGTTCATCGAGTGTTTTGGTACCAAGTACACAATATCTCTGATTTTCTTTCAAACATTCTTATTATACACTCAAAAAGTTTTTGCTCTTATTCTTTAGATCTCAGGTAGTGCTTTTAAAAGAATGTAAACACCTTTATGAAGAAAAATGTTGAGTCAGTTGCTAGAGGTTCCCCATAAACGAGATACAGGCATCTGAAAAACAATTGATGTCATCAAAGTCTAAAAGTTTTCATCTTCAAATGAATGATTTTTGAATGAAAGTATAACGAATATTTGCTTGCTTTCCAGGTCTATGTACGACTGAGTCTCGTTTATGTCTGAAGTCCAAGTAACATTCGCAAATATGCATCGCCGCAGACCTATAATTGACGTCGCTCAGCTCTGGTTCCGAGAGCAACACGCTACTCTTTTACGGACTTGGAATCGTTTGCTGCATGATAAAAATATTGACTTGTATGATGTCAAACCTTACCTGTTTCGACTTAAGAACTTTCGACTCATTTTTAACACTCTTAGCCGAAATGGCAAAAAGCGTGTACTCAAGTGGCAGAAGTTGGTCGGTTTTTCAATCGTCCATGTCTTCCTTAACCGCAAGAGACTGTTTGAATCATAAATGACATGGTCTCTGCTGCGTAAATGAATATCGACTGACTTGTTATATGCATCGATTACGTCATATGTTTACCAATCTTGACAACTGTAGTGCACTATTCCACCGGTTGCACTCCATTCTCGACTTTTATGACTTTACTACCGATGATGACTCCCACTCCCGATTATAACATTAATAATACACCGAACTGTGTGTTTCCATCAGCTTCAGCTATTCTCCTACCACCATCTTTCTTGCATGTATCAGTAAGAAACTTCCAGCCATACCACCTGGCGAAGCCACCGAGCTACGTTTGCAATACCACCGGGAGCGTAAGGCGGTGGCGATTTAAGGAGAGCGGCTTTGTAACCTACATCAAAGTGGTGCTCTCCGGTGAACGCTCTCACCACTCACGTGGGGGGTGGGGGTGGTAAAAGGTTACAGAATCATCAAGGAAAATAAAACTTACAGAAACTGGACCCTATGGAAATTATATATTTTAAGCGAAGACATCTAAAATAACTCTTCCTCGAGTTTATGGCTTCAAGTTTCGAAGATATGGATTCGCTAACCGGTCCTGCCAAACGTAAAATCTAGCAACCATATTGGTGCTACTGAATATTTTGCATTACACGTTTATCAGCAAATAACATGCAACAAAGTTATGAACAGAAAAACGGACTCAGAGTAACAAATTGAATTGTACGGAAGGTAGATGAATACATGAATGTGCTCAAGATTGCTTCTAACTCCTTTTGTTTTGCATATGCTCTTTTATGAAGAAAAGTTTGTATTACACCATTAAAGTTCAGTACATTGTTTAGTGAATCATATTTGGCTCACTGAGCTATATATAACGAATATTTATATATCTCTTTGTAGGATATTCATTAATGAACATTATGATAAATAGATTTTTAAAGTTCGTTGATCACATCTATCGTACAGCCCTAGTGACATGTTTTTATTAAAAACTCAATGAACAAACTCAATGCAACAAACTCAATCTTACCAGGTAGGAATCGAGATGAAAATTGCAACGGTAGTCATGGTATTACGAGAAATTGTGGAATATATTCACGCTCCACTTCAAAAATTCATTGAAGGGATATGTGAGAAATATGCTTCCACTCTACAGCATTTTCAACCCGAAATAAGAATCATGGTTTTTCGTAATCAAAGAAATGTTTCACATCATGCGACTGGGGTTAACTGCTCCAGTCGCACGAATCATGGGGGCGCAAAATTAGAAAGTGTGAAATAAAAATTTGGGAAAACTTTGGTATAAAATTATTTCGATTTGTCAGATTATCTATAAAATATACAAAAAAAAAAACTGAAATCCTTTTTAGATAAATAAAACTGTAAGTGCCTAAATATATTAGTATGCCTTATCATAATTTTGATTGAAGAAAATATTCATTATAAATTCATTTTATATAGCTCTAATAAACCGAAAATTGTATGATGATTGCTAAAAATGTTTAAAAGTACTACTATAGGCACTTACTATACACATTATAGTTAGTGTTTTACAGCAAAGAAGTTACACGTACAAGGAGCAAGTTGGCATCGGCGCAGATTAGAGTGAGATATTCGGATAATTTTTTTGAAGCAAGCGTAGTATTTAGCGCTTCATATTCCGTTTGTTTACTTTGTGTAGTGTAAGATTTTCAAGTTGAAATTTGCATGAATGTGTTATATAATTTATAAAACTTATTTAGGGTTTTGTGGATAGTAATTTTATTGTTTTGTGTCAGTAACTTTGTACAGTTCATGACTATTCTTTTACTAAACTACTTTTTAGATTCCTCGATGTATAATTTTAAAAGTAAGGGGTTTCTTTATAAATTATTATTTTAGTTCAGATTACAAATAATAATATATAATTTTATTTAATTTTACAACGAATGATAATTTTAAAAATAGTTTTTAAAATTTCTAAAAGTAATAAATAAAAGAGTTAATTGTTAACAATAAACATAATATATATTTATAATATATTATTTCAATTAAATTCTGTTAATAAATATTATATATTTATATATGTATTGTTGCTAGTTAGATACGTCTAAAAATCTGAGTGGTGCTCAGTTTAGAAGAAGAATAGAAAAGCAGGAAGCCGAAAAGGAAGGATTAATGAAAGTTGCTAAAATATGAACATTTTTTAAAATGTCGATTCAAATAATCCACCAAGTTGTAGTTCTTGTGAAAGCAAATCCCAAGCTCAAGGCAATAATTATCCAGATAATACAAATGCAGGTATTAAGAATATTTCTACTCCTGAAACAATTGATGCAGAATCTGAAGTTCTTCCACAAAGCAGTAATATAGAAATAGACTCATCTGATAAAGGAAAATTTTCGGAAGCTCTAACTACTGAGTAAAAACATAAAGTTGTTAGTCTTGGTCCATATGAACCAAGGGAACCTTTCCCTACAGATTTTTCTGGTCGCTAAACAGAGGCTTCAACGAGAAGTATTACTATATATATATAACAGATATTTAAAAATTAATAGACAATGGCTATGTTATTCAACAGAAAGAATATTTGTTATTGTCAACCGTGCAGACTCTTTGATACTGCGATTTAGCTTTTGTTAGAGGATCAACTGACTGGGAGCATTTAACAAGTGTTAGGGAATTTGGCAGAAATGCCAAAACCCTACACGTGTAATATGGCAAAAGTGCCAATCGCTTTACACGATAGCTTGGGGTTACAGAGTCGTAATTGCTCGCAGTGGAAGGTGGATAATAAACCCGATAAGTTTTATAAAAAATAGCTAGATTTGCCGAAAATAGTGTGTGGTGTGGTAACATACAAGGATAACAAAATAAGTTTAAAAAATAAGCTAACGTTTATTCATTACAATAATAACAGATACAACGCGATTTATCAAAAATCGATCAGCTAATTACTGTATTCCGTTGAGTTCTAATAAAACAAGATGAAAATGAGAAACCAATCGAGCTGCAAATAATGGACACATTTTAAGGATTTACTCAGGTTACTGATCAAACATCACAAAGGATTAGAAACAGCAGTTTTAAAAATTATTGAAAATTTCCCCAACAATCAAAATTGCAGGGTCAAGGTTAAGATGGAGCTGAGAATATGAGTGGTGCCTACTCAGGGTTACAAGCAAGGATTAGACAACGAAACCCCGCTGCCAGATTTGTGCACTGCTGTTCTCATAATTTGAATTTTGTGATACACGATACGTGTCACCAATGTACAAAAAGTCAGGCAATTTTATGAACAGCTAGAAAAAAATTACGTTTCTTTTTTTTAGTTCTCTTAGGCGTTGGGCAATATTAATGGAAACGAGTGAAACCGACTTAGCAAAAACATTAAGAAAAGTTTCTCCAACACGATGGTCCTCCCGTGTTTCGGTTCTTGATGCACTACGTTATCGTTATTTTGGTGTAATTAAAATGTTGACAAATTTATTATTGAATGAAAAAAAAATTATGTTGAGGAACGTGAAGCTAAAAATTCGATTAATTTTTTCGAACAATTTTCAACAATTATTTTGATAGCTGTGCAAAGTAAAATACTCGAACCTATTAGTAGTCTCGAAAATCCTGCAAGGTACTCGCGAAGATATTGGGAAATCCGTTGAAATGCTTTCCTTATTCCTAAGTCAATTCCAGGACTTAAAGGAATAATTGGGAGTTTGCTGAAATGGAAGCAACTGAGTTATCAGCTATATGGAATATTGAACCTTGTTTACCCGAAAAATAATTGCGTCGTGTAAAAAAATTCTTTAAAGGTGTTTTACAAAGGTGTTTTAAAAAAGGTGTTTTACAAAGTAATGGATTTAATAAATAATCAATTAACTATTAGTTTTGAATCCGTTCGACAATTATGTACACTTTTAAAATATTTATCACTTGTCTATCTCGTCGCGCCATCTGATAAAAGTATTCTGGAAGGATCAGAATTGTTACAATCGGCATATCTTTCCGATATTTCACCTAGTTTTGGAATCGACCTCAATTGCTTCGATTTAAAATGTTTTTTTATATTCAACTAAAACAAATTACTTCTATACGCGAAGTTGTTGGACTACTTTTAATTTACACCTCAACCTGAAGTAGCTTCTTTGGTATTATTACATCATGCCTGATATTTTAACTTTACCGGTGACGACAACGACAGCAGTACGCAGGTTTTTAAAGCTAAAATTAATAAACATATTTAAAAAGCAGCATGTCACTACACCGTCTGAGCTCATTGGTCACTTTATCAATTAAAAAAAACAATAGCTTTCTAACTTGATCTGGAGAAAGGTATTGATCTATTTGCAAACGAAAAAGCAAGAAAGCAATAATTTTGAAATTTTTCTCGTGGAAACTAAACTTGCATAAGAGCATTTTGCTAATACAGTTTATAAAATATGTAATAAATATTAGTGGGTACTCTATCTAAAGAATTATAATTTGTTTTATTATTATATTTAAATTTATTGAATTGAATATGTTACTGTTGAAATGTCTTGCATTTGAAATAAATTGTTATTAAGTAAGGCTTTAAATCGAAATAAGATTAAATAGAAAACAAATTTTGCTAGAACTCTTCCGAGAAACAAGTGAGCGCACCAATTTTACTTGCTCCAGGGCGCTGAATATGTAGCTATGCCATTGGCTGGAACATACACACATCCATCCATTTTTATGTACAGAAGGACGTTTGCACTCTATGGAAACGATTTTACGATTATTTTTGTCATTTGCATTTTGAGATAAAATTTGGCAACTTCAGAATAATCATCTGCTTCTGTTTTGATTTGATTGAATGTAAAATAAAAGATTTATTTTAAAATGACACCTAAAATTGAGAAATGGCTCTAAGGTTACGAACTGTGCTTTTTGAGGAGAAATATTCGTAAGAACAATATTTCACCTATCTTAGTTGATACGCTTTCATCTTCCCCTCCACCCTCCTCGTCCATCAGCTCCGCGTTAACCAGCACCCTATATTTTCGAGATTTTAAACTTTGAATTAAAAAGAAAAAAAATTCGCGTCATAGAAATTTCCGTACCCCGGTGAATATTTTTCTGCAAATTACATGTTTCTCCGACCCATAGATATCTTTCTTTTATTACGTTTTATTTTCACACCGAACTTTTGAATCACCCGATCTTGACTTTGGTAGCAGATAACAGTTATTAATGACAGTTAAGTGACTTTTAATAATTTGTTGGATGAGTAGCAACGATATCGCTTAACAGCTTTGTAGACGTTGCTTATTGTGTATTGCATAACCACGAAGCACTTATACCTTCATGTTTATAACATAATATAGCATTCAATTGCTTGTAATCTTAGTAATTAAAATTGTATAATGTAGTGCCTGTGGCTATAAACCTTCGCAACTTTTAAAATCTATCACGGACTGACATAATATTACAGATCATGCTAGCAAAGTAAACAGCTATTCAGGTAAGTTTAATTTACAGGTATTTTTTTTTTTCTGTATTGTATGAGTGAACTGTTTTGTTTAGATGTTGAAAATGAAATATATGATATCTCCATTTTATGCTCTTTTATCGTGAGTAAGGCTAAATGCTAATACAATACGTATAACTATGAAACGGTTAAAAACTGCATATTTAGGCATGGTATGTTGTTTTCCGAAAAATGTAGTTTAATACTTTCTAGTCGATGTTAAGGTTGGGACATCGGAAGAAGTTGGGGCTGCCGCCAACTTGGCGATTATTTATTTCCTGTTCTGATGTATTCCCTTTTCTGGCTACCCCTTCGATTCTGTGTGAATGCGCCTTTGATAGCAACCCTGTTTACAGAGAGCAATTTAATCCCAGCATCAGTTTTGCTCCTGCTGCCATCTGTTGATTTATAAAGGAATCTATAAGTTTTTTTTTTCTGCTTCTACTTAATTTAGTATGTTTTAGAATCAGAATTTAAAGAGATTTTAATAAAATAAGTTGTTGAAATTTAAATTTTCTTCAAATATCCACATTCGTCAAATATCCACAATCATTTTAATTTGATAAATTTTAGTTTGTTAATTAGAAAATAAATGTAATAATTGTAATAATTTATATTTATTTTAAAATATAATTTTTTAAAAATGAAATTTTTGGTACAGCTTTTCCAGACGCACCGCATTCCAAGGTTGGCGATTTTGTGTATGGCGTGGTAACCATGCGATTTTGGCGAAATTTTTTGGTTGCCAAGCTGAGGCGATTAACGCACCAACGTTGTGGCTCCTGTGAATTCGTGACGAATTTATCATGTGATTATTTTGTGATGGATGTATAACGTGCTTTTGACAGGTGATTTATTTTGACGAATTACAAGATTCTTCTTATGTTGAACAATTTTGAATGCGATGTGTGAGCTTTTAAAATAATGGTGGATTATAAAGGTAAGTTTAAATTTTGTGCATTATTTGATGTTATCTGTGTGTTTTTTGGTGCTATGTTCATTTATTGAGTACAATGCCTTCTAAGTTGCCATTGAGTGCACGAGGTTGTTGTTTAAGCTGGATTTTATTGAAAACAGGTGTGTAATAGGTTTTGTATGGAGAATTGCCGTTTACGCCTACGAATTCGTATGGCCAGCGTAAGCTTTGTTTTACTGACCGCTACAACCAGCGGCAGCGGCTTTTCTGTAATGTTTTTGGACTGACACGGAACATAGCGTAGCGAGGGTATCTGAGCAAAGCGAAGATCCCATGTGCGCTTACGAGTTTCGTAAAGCCAGCGGTAAGTTTGTTTTCCAACTTATTTGTTGTTTCTTAGTCGCCATTGATGTTTTTGTTTACATTTCGCACTTTAACATGTCTGTGGATTAGGGAAAAGTTTTTGTCAAAAACTTCTGACGCTAACTTTTTGTCAAGTTGGTGCCAAAATGTTTTGACGCCATCTTTTCGCCAAGTTGGCGTCAAAAGGTTTTTGTTAGGGAAAATCCCGATTAGCTTTCCTCTTCTTCCCCTAACCTTCCAGCCACGTAGCAAGAGCGATGTATTTACATCATTTCCCACCTCCACAGCAATGTGTAAGCATCGTCAGACGCCAGTTGCGTCATGCCAGCTTAACGACGTCATTCATCCAACGATGACGCCATACCATCAGTTAAGAGTGACGTCAACACACATCACGTAAAAATTAGCATAATTAACTTTGCTATTCTCCTGCCACGAGGGAGCGCGGCGGTCGACGCCGGTATAAATACCCAGCCCGATCACTTAGACGGTGTAGTATTCGACGTGGTAGTAGACGGTAGTATTAGACGGTGCGGGTGAGTGATAGTTGCTGGGAACCGATGAGGAGATGATCTAGCACGACTCAGCGCAGCTCGTTTTGAAAGCCAGGCTCTACAGAGGACCCGTATTAGGAGGCGGCGACCAACTTGCCAGCAGTGCACTGATGCTCTAGTCGTCTCGACCTTGCATGCCCGCAGGTAGCCACGGGATGGTTTTTGTGCCAGGAAGGCACTACCTACTTTAAGTGTTTTTTTTACCACGATGGTAAAACCTTGCCTCGACCAACTGTGAGTACTATTTTATTTTCTTCTACACCTCGGCGAGAACACCCGAAAACCAACGTTTTTAAATAACACTACGAGCTGTGTAGTGCGTCTGTAAACAAGACACTTTAATGTCGTTTTACTAAATAAATGTATTTTTTATTTTACCTAAACCTTCGTACGTCTTTTTAACATCTTGCATATCACACAACAAAGCTAGCTAGCGTTGCTCTGACTATATCTAAAGATTAAGAGTCCAACCTTCCCTGCTAGCCAGTACGACTCTGCACTCTTAGCTATCAGGAAAGTTTGGGGCATTCCTGCCTCCAAATCCTAACTAATTTTTTTTTTGGTTGGGAGAGCCGCCAGGTTCTAGCGGCTCAATTCCGTAACATTTTGGTTATGGGCCGCAGGCCCTAAAGTTAATTCGTAAACAACCATTTTTCTTTAACTTGAGGGTGACTTTGATCTAAAATAGCAGAGCACAACGCGAAAGCTTTGTGATATGTGAGAAGCTAAGCGTCGAAGGTATAAACAAAAGGTAAAGGCCCTGAATTTATGAAATTCTATATTTGGGGGGGGGGCCTATTTGTATATATATATAATATTTAGTGTTTCAAATACTGTCTTGCATTTTTTTTTATATGCTTATTTATATATATAGAGATTTAAATACTGTACTTGTAACTTAAAACATGGCCTCTTTACAACCCCATATGGCTATAGATAAATTGACCGAGGAAAATTTCCATACCTGGGTAGCAGATATTAAATTTGTACTAATATCCCTAAATGCGTGGGACATTGTGAATAACCGCGAAACTAAACCGATAGCAAGTGCGGAAAATCTAGCTGAGGTAAGGGACTTTGAAAGAAGAACCCGACTCGCTTTATCTACAATCTTTTTAAACCTATCCCCTGCGGTTTAAGGCTTTATCCTTTAAGTCGGTCGTGGAACATTGTACCACCCCCCAGGACACATGGTCAACCCTAAATAGGCATTTCAGCCTGACAGTCGTAGCCGGCACATGCAATTATTTACCGAACTGGTTAATTGTAAGCCCTACGCTAGCGAGAAAATTAACATGTTTGCGGCACGAATCCGCAAGTTAAACGAAAGCCTAAAGGGAATAAACCAAGAAATAAATGAGACTTACCTCTGTTTCCAGCTAATCCGGTACTTACCATCGGAGTTTGATCACTTAGTGCAAACTATACTTCGTTGGAAAGATGCGGAATTTAAATTTGAAGCCATTCTAACTGAACTAGTCGCCGAAGAAACCCGAATTAGCGTGCAGAGACAGGATAAGCGTGAAAACGCTACTTGCGAAACGCAGAACACCTTTTCGGGTCGGCATAATTCTCGAAGTTGGAATAAAGCCAATTTCCGACCGAAGACTCCATCGAGAAGCCCTTCTCCCAACAAACAAGTCCATTTTGGGAAATACCCAAGTGGGAAATCACCGGGGCGTAGAAAATCTAAACGCTCGTTCCGGCGAAACTCACCAAATAATGGAAAACCCCAGAGCCATTATACTGTAGAAGCCCTATTTACATCTCACAGTAATCCAGGTGACTGGGTCGTCGACTCAGCGGCAACCCATCATTTTTGTAAGGATAAATTCCTATTTGATGGACCCCTTGAGGATGTAAATGATAGGAGCCTAGCAGTTGCTACTAGGGGAAAGCCTATCCCTATCAAACAAAGAGGGCCAGTCGACCTACTTTGTAAGGGCGAGAAACGCGCCATTACCCTTATGCGTGCATTGTATGTACCATCTTTAAGGCGCAATATAGTTTCATTACCTTTACTTGATGAAGATGGATTCACTTTTGAAGGGGGAAATGGACAACTCCACGTTTACGATAAAGATGGAAAAGGTTATTTCACAGCTCGCAAACAGGGGGGAATTTTTTATGCAAAACAGCAGCTAACCCCAGAACAAGCTGCGAGAAAGAAAGCTTACCAACACGAGAAAGAAACTCAATCGAAGAAAGGTAAGGCTTATGAAACTACAGCTAAAAAGAAGCGAAATACCCTAAGCAAAAGTAATCAAAAACCTGCCAGTGCATTGAGCAGATGGCACCGCAGAATGGGCCATATGAACCCTGAACTAATCAGCCAGTCTTTTACAAATAAAAGTGTCAGGGGTGCTCAGGAAGTAAAATCATCCAAACTTTTTTGCGAGGATTGCAGGTTAAATAAAGCTAAACGGGTGACATTTAAACCAATCGGCCAAACTAGGTCAACGAAACCCCTAGAACTTTTACATCTAGATTTGTGGGGACCTGCTTCAACGACGGGATATGCAGGAGAAAGGTATTTTTTGAGTATCACCGATGATCACTCAAGGAAAATAGCCCTGTATCCGATTAAAGATAAGACAGCTACTTTTCCCACCTTTTTAAATCATGTGAAACGTGCCGAAAGATTCCTTTCAACTAAACTCAAAGCTATCAGAACTGACAATGGTAAGGAGTTTGACAACTCACAATTCCAAGAGTATTGCCGTACGAATGGTGTGGCCCACGAATTTACCGATATTTATTCGCCTGAAATGAATGGAGTAGCAGAGAGGTTGAACCAGACAATAGGGAATACCCTCCGCACGATCCTAAATTCAAGTAAGGTTCCAGTGAAATTTTGGCCAGAAGCCGTCCGCTATGCGGCCTACAATTGGAATAGAGTGTGCCGTAGAAACCAGACGAAAACACCGTTTGAGAAATACGGAAAGTTCAAACCCTCCATTAGTCACCTTAAACCATTCGGGTCAGTTTGTTTTGTGGGTGTGCCGAAGCAACACCGAACCAAATTTGATCCCAGAGCTAATAAGGGAGTTCTTGTAGGCTACGCATGTAGGATTAAAGGGTACAGAGTGTTGTTCCCAGAAACTGGGCGAATAGTCGAAACCCGGAATGTTATCTTTGCTGAAGATGAACTAAATTTTTATCAATTGAAAGCTAAGCAGACTAACAATGGAGCAGTGCTGGGCGGCCATCCAGAAACTACCATATACTCATTTCACAACCCGGAGCTTGAGACGGTGGTAATCCCACATATGGATTCGCGCCGAGTACATACCCGGAGTTACCAGCAGGATCCCAGACCAGGCCCTAGTTATGCAGTTCAAACTGATGAAGCAAGTGAAGACGAATCAGACAGAGAACTATACGTCCAAACACCTAGACTCCGAGTCGCTAAGTGGACAAGGGAAGCCGTTCCGAGACTAGATGGAAAGCGGACCGATATATATTATCGAGAAGTTAAAAGGCAAGGGGGCAAGAGCCACATATTGCGAAGCCTCAAAGAACTCAAGCAATACTGTAAAAAGCATAAAATTGAGTACCAGCCTGAATACTTCAACTTTAGCGGTAAGAATGGTAGGACGGGCCCTGTTCCAACCCCTCAGAGACAGGTGATTGATGATGATAGCGATCTGGAATCTGAAAGTCAGACGGAAAATGAAGAAATCAACTACTTTTCCGCCTATGACACTTCCGAATGTGAGATTGACACAGCATGACTAGAAACGGTAGTCATCCCGAAAACCTTTAAACAAGCGTTCAAAAGTAAAGAATCTAAGCTATGGAAGAAAGCGATGGAAGAAGAATTAAAAGTGCTAAGTGAAAGGGGTGCATGGAGCCTAGTACCGCCACACTCAAAGTACAAGCCTCTCGGTTGTCGGTGGGTTTTTACAACCAAAACCGATGAGCATGGAAATGTGGTAAGATACAAAGCGAGGCTCGTAGCACAAGGCTACAAACAGGTAAAGGGAGAATCCTATGATGAAACCTTTTCACTTGTAGTCAATTTCACCCTTATACGCCTATTTTTCTCCATGCTAGTTTCCAACCTAAAGTGGTATCACCTCCAGTTAGACATCAAATGCGCGTATTTATACGCACCCTTATCTGAAACCATTACTATTACCCAACCACCCGGTTTCGTAGAAAAAGGAAAAGAAAACTACCTCTGTCTACTAAAGAAAGCCCTTTATGGCTTACACCAGAGCGGAAGGGTATGGTTTTATGAAATAGAGCATATATTACTTGAAAATAATTTTAAGAAAATTAACTGGGCTAACTGTGTTTACCATTTATCAAATAATCTAATTTTACTTTTATACGTAGACGATATAGTTCTTTTTGGAAAAACTAAAACCCATATTGAAGCAGCAGTTAAAATTCTGCAGAAGTGTTTCGACATTAAAATACTTGGTCAAACTTCTAAGTTATTGGGGGTTGAATTTGAATTCAATCGAAAACAAGTTTTCATTCACCAAACCCAATACATAGATCAAGTTGCTAAACGCTTCAAAACCTTCAATATCCCAATTGTATCCTTACCCATAGCTAAAGGAACAATATATACCAAATTACAAAGCCCTACATCTGAACCTGAATTAACGGAAATATCAAAACTACCGTATCGAAATATTCTAGGGTGTTTAGCATTTATCGCAAGTCGAACTAGACCCGACATTGCGTATGCTGTAAATATCTTCAGTCAGTTTCAGTCTAACCCAGGATTTGCTCACTGGTACGGTCTATTGAAGCTATTAGGGTACGTAATAGGTACAAAAGATTTAAAGCTAAATATTTCCTCTACCACTAATGAATTAACAGCTTACAGTGATAGCGATTTTGCCGCCAATCGAGACGACCGAGTTTCAATTTCCGGTCAACTCATTTTACTAGATAAATCGCCTATATTCTGGCGAACTGGCAAGCAAAAGGCCATAGCGCTGTCAACTATGGAAGCTGAATTCATGGCTATAACAGAAACCTGCAAGGAAATACTGTGGATCAACCGCATAATGCAAGAATGCGAAAAATTGAAGATAATCAAGCTAGCTAGATCCAAACCCCTTATCAGAACGGATAACTTATCTGCAATAGACTTCTTAAAATCGCCGATTGAAAATAGTCGCACTAAGCATATTCATATAAAGCTTCTATTTGTGCGTGATCTCCTTCTAAAAGAAGTTTTCGAGATAAAATTCGTGCCTAGCAAAAAGAATCTAGCAGATCCGTTCACAAAACCAAAAACAAAAACAGACTTTTCAGCCTTTAAACAAATAATTTTTAAATCAGAAACTTGAAAGCTATAAACTTAAAGTAAATTCCTAACTCTAATAAACCGAATTTCCTTAAAATAAACCTTATCCTTGAGACTAGGACGGTTATTAATTTATGAGTTATATTACTTTCCATTATTTTCTGTTTACGGAACTAACGGCCATTGTTTCGGGTTAGTTCTATGAGAACCTTCTTTCTCCCACATAATTTGGGAGGGGTTCGCTTAAGTGTTTGAAGGCCACCTTGGGTCAGTTTGTTTTACCACGCACGAGTGGTGTGTTTTGTCCCTTTTCGTCGTTTCGCTTAGGAGAGACCAATTTAATTGTCCGCTGGAATCCGGTAAGTACCCTCAGGAAAGGGATCCTGAGAGCGAGCGGCCCCCTGTTACGTCTCGTTGGGGGTGAAAATGTAATCTGCCAGAGCTCTTGGGGGAAATTTTCTGGGGGAGTACTACTGGAGGGAGGCCCTTTTTCGTGTGCATTAATTCCTTTTGTTTGTGAGTCCCTCGTTTTTAATATAAGAATGCCACTAAGTCCCGGACTCACCCGAGCGGAACGAATTTATTTTTCTTAAACTTACGTGATATACAGTGGTAATGTGTTTATACATTCTGCATTTTTGTTGCATGTGTATTTAATACTAACGTTACCATTACATATATTCTGTACTGTGTTTATATATGCACGTTTATGTCTCTATCTAGCATTGTGTTTATATCTACATACTAGCAATAACTGTTTCTATTTTTTTCGTACTGTGTCTATACTTTAATATATTTACGAGTACGTTGTTTTTGACAAGCAAATTGTAATCAATTTTAATATATTCTTAAAGTTTTATGCTATTTAAACATCGGAGGGTATGTTATACGCAAATGTTTTTTTTTGCATGATTGTGTGTATGAAAGTGGGCCCACGAATGTTTTGAATTTTTGTCTGGAAAAATACTGCGTGTGTATACTTTGCCCTACCTGTTGATGAATTGTATTGCATATTATTTGCCTATTGAATATTGCATATTGAATTGTATTGCATAATTGTTAAGGATTATAAGCTATTTTTATAGAAACATGTCAGCAGAATATTTATTGTATGTTTATAAAAGCGACTTACCCTTATTGTTTTGCAAAAACATGTAACTTAACCACGTGCATGTGTTGGTGCTCATTTCTGTAAAGGGGGGGGGGGCAGTTGTTAGGGAAAATCCCGATTAGCTTTCCTCTTCTTCCCCTAACCTTCCAGCCACGTAGCAAGAGCGATGTATTTACATCATTTCCCACCTCCACAGCAATGTGTAAGCATCGTCAGACGCCAGTTGCGTCATGCCAGCTTAACGACGTCATTAATCCAACGATGACGCCATACCATCAGTTAAGAGTGACGTCAACACACATCACGTAAAAATTAGCATAATTAACTTTGCTATTCTCCTGCCACGAGGGAGCGCGGCGGTCGACGCCGGTATAAATACCCAGCCCGATCACTTAGACGGTGTAGTATTCGACGTGGTAGTAGACGGTAGTATTAGACGGTGCGGGTGAGTGATAGTTGCTGGGAACCGATGAGGAGATGATCTAGCACGACTCAGCGCAGCTCGTTTTGAAAGCCAGGCTCTACAGAGGACCCGTATTAGGAGGCGGCGACCAACTTGCCAGCAGTGCACTGATGCTCTAGTCGTCTCGACCTTGCATGCCCGCAGGTAGCCACGGGATGGTTTTTGTGCCAGGAAGGCACTACCTACTTTAAGTGTTTTTTTTACCACGATGGTAAAACCTTGCCTCGACCAACTGTGAGTACTATTTTATTTTCTTCTACACCTCGGCGAGAACACCCGAAAGCCAACGTTTTTAAATAACACTACGAGCTGTGTAGTGCGTCTGTAAACAAGACACTTTAATGTCGTTTTACTAAATAAATGTATTTTTTATTTTACCTAAACCTTCGTACGTCTTTTTAACATCTTGCATATCACACAACAAAGCTAGCTAGCGTTGCTCTGACTATATCTAAAGATCAAGAGTCCAACCTTCCCTGCTAGCCAGTACGACTCTGCACTCTTAGCTATCAGGAAAGTTTGGGGCATTCCTGCCCCCAAATCCTAACTAATTTTTTTTTTTGGTTGGGAGAGCCGCCAGGTTCTAGCGGCTCAATTCCGTAACAGTTTTGGCGCCAACTTGTCGCCAAGGCCGGTGCGTGTGAAAAAGCTGTTCCAAATTTTTAAATATTGAAGTTTTAAATTGTAATTTAAATTTATTTTAAAAGATAATTTTTTAAAAATCAAATAAATAAAAAAAAAAAATATTTTAATGTGGTTACATTTGTGTATTTACATAATAAAAAGATTAGCAGAAGAAATGTTACTATCAAGACCTGAAAAGATTGCATTTTTCATTTGTATTGTATATAACAATACTATACCGTAGAAGCCAGACTAAAAATATTTTTCTTGGGTATAAATGGAAGCATGCTAAGTGCATTTTTGCGATAACCAAAGGGAGCAAAATGAAACATTGTAATTCTGTAACACTTTTGGGTAATAGAGGTAAAAATTTTATGTTTCTTGGGATTCCATGAGATCTAATTGTAAGAAAATTTATGGACTTATTATACTAGATAACCCAACAAGCAGAAAGCCATATTTAACTCCCTTAATAGTAGCCATAATTAGTACCCTTATAATCTTCAACTTTTGAATAGAAGCTAAAGTTTACACCTGAATTTTAATGCATGTTGATGATAATGATTAAATAATTTTTAAAGAGCAAGATATTTTTTATCTCTAATTCTACTAACCTTTATTTAGAAGACTATTTTATTAGAAATTGACAATAATAACAAAGACAATATTAAATTTGGACTATTGGGTCAGTTGGTTGATTTGTAACTCTATGGTCAATTATGCTCATGAGGGCTAATTAGACTGGGGCATATGGTTTAAAGTGGATTCTGAACCATCACAACATCCATGCCAGCCTAAGATTCAAGGCTGTCACATTTCATACATTAAGCCAGAACTCTTAACCATTATACAACTTAAAATTTGATGAGGAGATAGGTAAAGAGGTCACAATCATATATTACATATTCAGTGATCAAAGATTTTGTTTTTCTTGGGCTGTTCGACTTCCTAGAGTATGTGTTATATTATCCACAGATGATCTAAAATATTCTCACTTTGGCCAAGTTTATCTTGGATACATAAATTTACTGATAAAGCTGAAACTATAACCTTCACAGCTTAAAATATATGGTCAAAAGAGTAAGTGGTAATAATGAATATTTAATGAATATCTAAATCACACCTTACAATGAAAACCTGTAAAGCTACGATCAACTTATTATAATGTTGCACTTCAATGGGAAGAGCTTTAGATGATTACACAATTCAATTCAATGAAATAGATTCATTTATTGTTAAAATGCAAAATTAAACACTAAATGTCTGTTTGAACTGGATATTGTACAGTACCACATTATGTACTTTATTAATAGAGAATAGATGGCGCCACCTTAAAACCTATTACACCTGTTTAGTGAAATTAACTGTTCCAAAGGGTGCAAAGTTGAAATTGATTTCCGATTGGTCGTCCTTGCTCGAAATTTGAATTCAGATAAAATTATTTTATATCTCTTTTCGGTTCCTGCTCTTGCTTGGATTAACACTGATTTTTATGCTCATGTGATGCCTTTCATAATTGCCAATGGATGCCGGTAAATTTTCGTTGTTTTTCCTTTATGATCTTGAGTGAAAGGGGTAAAAGTGCACCAGGATTATTAAGATAATATAACTGATGAAAAGGAATTCGAAACTGAATAAGAATCATTTCAAGAATTCAAAGTAAAGGCCCTTAGAGTTTCAATGAGAGCTCAAAGAATTTTGGATAAATTTAAGGGCAAATTTACTGAACTTTGATAGTAATTTCAACTCTGTGGTTGATGAAAAGATATGTAAAATGTTTAGTGAATGTCTAGTGAAAATTACAGCGATTGTGAATGCATCCCCCCTTCCCCCTAAATAATAGAAAAAGGCAAATTGACTGAATCTGAAAACTTAGTTTCTGTTGATAGTTTTCATAACGTTACGGGTGATGAAAATATATGTTTAACATTTAGTCAACATGTACTAAATTTACGGCGATTATGAAGGCATCCCCCCCCTCCCTGCAGTCAAAAAAAACAATCCTAGTCCGTACAAATCTAGATCAAGGTAAGTCAATTTTCAAAATTTTTGTATTTGTTATTTAAGGTATCTGACTAAGTTTAAAACGTCAATGTTGATGTAAATTATCTGTTTCTAAATATTTTATTCTTTTCCATACGATGATCAGAAATTAAATCAGAGCGATTTCAGTGCAATCGAATGTTTTAATTGCATTTTCTAAAGAACTTATGTTTCATTAAAAATGTATTTTACATTTGTTGTATAGTTAGGGACTATTTTTTCATCATTTTCCTACTTTGGTGCTATATTCCTGTGAAAAATAACACAGAAATTTTCTCAAGTTTTTGTAAACAATGGCACCGAACGTAGTCTGATACCTTAAACTTTTCGTGTTGCGATTTTTTTTGAAAGGTCGCCAAAATTTCTGAGTTCTCCTTTTTTTCCCACCTTCATATTTCGTTGTTTTGGTGTTTAAAACTTTTAAAAACAGCAAAACAACAAAATATGAGTGGGAAAAAAAATGGCGGACACAGAAATGCAAATTTGGCGACTTTTAAAAATAGTGGCAAACCTCCCCAGCTTCTTCCGATTTACCGATGTTAGTGTACTACTAAAGTATATGCTTCCCGATTTAATTAGATTACTAAAAGTTGCCATCTGATAATTTTAATTATAATTTTTATAGTAAATTTATAAATATATCATCATACAAGTCATACATAACGTATTAAGCAAATATTCAGGTTATGAGTTATACAAAGGTATTTGAAATGTTAATAATTGCAGTAAAAGACAAAATATTGGGGAAGAGTTCCATATCATGTGCCTCTCGATGAAAAGTTGTCAAACTCCACCAAGTGGAGTTCTAATTAGAAATTTAGGAAAATACCATTTCACACTATTTTAAAACTTTAAGCCAGACAATCAACAGTTTGTGCGAAAATTCAAAAATAAAAAGCTATTAACCCGCTATTACACGTGTAGGGAAAACTTCCATAAATGAAAGGGTTGGGTCTCACATACCCAATGCAGTATACTTATTGTTCTTTGGATAATAATACACCATTTTCTTCCAGTATTTTAATGCTCACAATATGACACCCACAGAATTGAATCATGCAATAAAAATATGAAATATAAAATTTCACATTGAAATATAAAATTCATATGAAATATAAAATTTCACAGAAAATATAAAATATTTCACTTACATTGCATTCTAGTAAGAATTAAAAAAAAAAACCCATTCATAAAATAAAAAATGCCTTAATTACTTTGTTTGCATAATAATAAATGGAAAAAATAATTACAACTCGCGCCTGCACTCTTGGCATAAAAAATGTGAATGCTCCAAACATAGATACTTTCTGCATTGGGAACAGGTGTAACGAGTCTTTCTGTCCTTACAGTAAGCACACCGCCCTCACTTATTTTTAATATTTTCAGGTTGTACATCTTCATTGATACCAGTTAACCTTTTAGTAGTATCCTTTTTATGTTTTGGGAGATATCTGCTGATACATCTTTCTTTAATCTGTTCATCAGTCAGAATGAACACAAGTTTTTTTTAGAAAATTTCTTCTGTTTTTTGATTCTGGAGAATCTGTGTTATTTTCTATAAAAATCAAAAACGAATTAAAGCCAGCAATATTCAGCAAGGCATAAGAAATTACCATAGTCCAGCATCTGGTATTTCTGGCAACATTGTAAAAGGCCATACGCTCATCAACACAGTCCACACCACCCTTAGAAATAAAAAGGGTGATTATTTCAGGCTCCTTCTGTTCACCTGTGCTCTCATCAACTTTGCCATCACTGTGCTTTGAAGACACAAAACAACTGCTTTTCCCTTTTTCGGTACATAAGAGACTAAACTCATATCTTCTTGAAATCCAAAGATGCTGCTGTAAGGTTCACGCTTTACAGATGTTACAAAACTTGGTCGCAATTATTTTTTGTTTTTCCTAATAGGTCTAAGATTTCTTCCCTCTAAGACCTGTTGAAATGGGAGAAAAAGAAGTCTTACAATTAATTTGGAACTAAAAAAGAACTGCCTGCAAAAGAAAAATTCACGTATCTAAAAAAATTACCTTTTGAAAAAATACATGATTACACGGGATGGGTCTCACAGTCCCACTGCATATAAACGAACCTGATTTCTCCTTATCTAGAACAATCTCTGCTTGCCCACTTTCAGCACCAACTGACAAGAAAGCAATTGGAAGATACTGGAAATCGCAGGTCTTCTCTGAAAAATTTAAACAAATAATTTGGCTAGGGTTTTGTAGACCCAACCCGTGTGCTGACTTTTTAAACAAACGTTAGAATATTTTAATTAAAAAATATTTAATACAGGATTTATCTGGAATAAATAATTAAAACATTCTAAATATTTGCAAAGTATAGATTGGTTTCAAAAAGTAGATCAACATTTAAATTTTTCAAAAATATGTCATAGGATATCTTATTAGAAATGTTGTAGGGAAACAATGTGTTCAAAATTTAAGAATTTTGTAAAAAAAAAATACTTAAGAACAAGAAAATAATCATCTAATTAGTTCAAGATAAAGATACATAAAAATACAAAAGTAGTGAAAAATAAATAAAGTACATAAAATTTAAAAGTTTGTAGTGAGATAATTTCAATGTGTATACAAGAACAAAAAAATTTGATGTGAATAGTATTATCAGTGAATTTTTAGAACAAAAATTAAAATTTAAAATATTTCCAAAGTACCAAAATCATTTTATAAAACTAAGAATGAAATAAAAAATATTTTAGAAAAGGGTACAATATCAAGAAAAAAAAAATTTATTTTGAATATTCATTTTTGAAAAATTTAGAATTCAAAAACACTGGCATGGTGAAGTATTGTACCAAATGTACTTAGACCTAGAGTAAGACGGTACTTGCGGAAAATCCAGTCAACCATTTTCACCATTTGAGGGTCGGACAAACGATGTTTTATTGTAATCTGTTGTCAAGAATTCAGATAATTCAAATTATGTCTAGTAACTCCTTCAAAATCTAACAGCTACTGAGCATTGTTATTAAAAATAGTTATAATGGGATATTTGTATTCAAAGGTATATGCAGTTGTGTTAACATCTTAATTAATACAAATTTATGTTAGCATATTGATGGTGAGGTGTGGATTTTCTTGCACCTTGTTTTATCACTTATATCTCCTGATCTACTTTTATGTCATGATTTTGCTGAGATACCTTAAAGTGGCTCTGAATTTATCAAAAGCTTTTAAATAAAATATGAAGTTTTTAAAGAAATACAAATTTATAAGACTTGAATATAAGTTCTTCAGATTCTCCGATGAAGCATGGGAAGGAGTATATCAATATATGTGCCTGCAAAGTCATGATGACTAAAAGCTACTTTCTCCTCCTCTGGGACATGTTAGTAATCCTGCCAGTGTAGTATTTCTCATAAATTCCTATCCAGTGAAGGCAGATAATAATTAGCCTTTGGTATTCACTTATCACAAATGTTATTAATTGTAACTCTTTACCTCTAGAAATGGGTAATTATGTTTTAATAGTTCCAAATGCTCCTAATCCAAACCCTACACCTGAGATATCTTGAGTTTTCTGATTCTTTTTGCTTTCTGGTATAAGCTCAACAATCCATAATTGTTAACTGCCTTGTCTGTAAATCTTTTATACTCCAGTGAGATTTATATAAAAGAATTTTGCCTACAATTTATTTTCAAAGTAACAATGACTCGTTTGCTGAGCAATATTTTTTTGTTTTGTTATATTTGCTCGAAATAAACAAAAAAAAAATGGTTTGCCAGTATCCTCACCTGAGCTTATGTATAGAAATTAAAGAAAAATTACTTTTTCTTTTTTCCTGTCAAGTGTATTACTTCTAAGGATTTATATTTATTATTTTAAAATGATGATTTGAATTGAATGATTTAAATAAATCATTAATTTAAACCAAAAAATTATTTCATGCATTACTTTGAACATTTTTTGAATATTTTCCTAACATATACAAAAAATTAAAGTTATTAAAGTTAGGTATTAAATTTAAATATAAACAGGAATGAAAGACTTTTATGTATATCTTATACCTCATTCATATAATTCAACACTTCTACACCCTGTATAACTGTTTTGCTTCTTGGAAAATTTTCCATTGTGTGTATTGGTTTACTTTACTTATCAATCTTGTCATTGTAATAATACAGTAGTTTTATCTTGATTGGCCAGATTTGTTTCTGAGTATAAGTCAGACAACCAATCCTAAGTATTCTTGGATCCTAATTATGAAGTGGAATGTTTAACAAGAAAAGAAAAAGACCAACCTTTAAACTTTATTAAAGAAGCATAGAGAGATACCTCCTTATTAAACATTTTGCTGAAATTCATTGTGTTCTCTTCTCCTTTTAATGGAACTTTTTTTTTTATATAAAAAGTGCTTTAAAATCATGAAATACCTTACAGTGGTGGAAATCAATAGGAATCCTAAAAAACTGTATGGATCAGAAAGTGTTTGATATAATACAGATGTTATGTACTGCAAGAGGAACAACTGTTGGGATAGAGAGGATGTTTTCCACTTTTTGGACTCATTTTAAACTAAATTGTGAAACCAATTATGTTTAGAAAAGGCAGCTAAATTAATGTTTATGTTTATATCTTTAAATTAAACTAATTTTTAAATATTTTGATAACTGTAGATAACAAAACAAAAGTATTTATACTTTTATTTTAAAATCATTTTGTTATTGGTTGTTTGTTTTTTACTTCATTTTTTGTTTTTAAATTATTAAAAATTATTTTATTGACAATGGTCAATAATGTTTGAATTTGAAAATATTTACTTCCTATTTATGCATTAGTTATATAGTAGTGATATTTTTTGGAAACTTAAACTTGTAGTAGATGACACTTGATGTTAATACAGTTTTTTCAAATATTAATTCATTTATTAAATTTAATTAATCAATTTTAGTTTTATATGGGAGCCCTTTCAATAGGAAGATACCTAGAGCGTCTCTTGCTCTTGAATGGTAATTTCCCTCTTTTCACTGTGTAAACGATAGCACTGCGGTAGCACGGGCTCCTCCCGTCCTGTAGGTTGCGGGACAGAATCCCCAACCTGACAAACTTTTTATCTCTATTTTCCTTCCCTCCTAATCTCGCACATTAGGCAAGGTTCTGGCAGGCAATCCTTTTTTTCAATTCCTACTATTAGTTCACACTCAAAATTTTCTTTGTTGACCTAAGTAGGAATTGACTTTAAAAACTTTTTTTTTATATTACTTGTTAAATCATGATTTTGAATTTTAATTACAAGATATAACCCTCTTCTAGTAACCTTCAAAGGGGCTCTGAATTTTATCAAAAGCTTTTAAATAAAATATGAAGTTTGTAAAGATGTACAGGTTAATAAGACTTAAATATTAGAAGTTTAGTAGTTCCAAATGCTCCTAATCCAAACCCTACGCCTGAGATAGCTTGAGTTTTCTGATGATTTTGATGAGATACCTTAAAGGGTCTCTGACTTCAGAATCTTTTAAATGAAACTTGAAGTTTGTAAATGGATACAAGTTAATAAAATTTAAATATGATTTCTTTGAATTATTTGATGAAGGGTTTCAATGAATGTATCAATACATGTGCCTGCAAAATCATATTTAAATAAAAGCCATTTCCTCCTCCTCTGGCACCTGTTAATAATCTGGTCTGTGCAGTACTTCTCATAAATTCCTTTTGAGCGAAGGCTTATAATAATAAGCCTCTTGTACTCACTGATCTAATCACAAATGTTATTGATTGTAACACTCTTCCTGTAGAAATGGGTAGTCATGTTTTAATAGTTCTAAAAGCTCCTAATCCAAACCGTTCACCTCAGATATCTTGCGTTTTCTGATTCTCTTTGCTTTCTGGTATAAGCTCAACAATCCATAATTGGTAACTGTCTTATACCAGTCTGTAAATATTTCAAACTCCAATGAGATTTATATAAAAGAATTTTGCCTTTCACTTTATTTTGATAGTAACAATAACTCGTTTGCTAGGCTATATCTTTTTCCTTTTGTAACATTTGCTCGAAATAAAGAAAATAAATGGTTTGCCAGTAACCTCACCTGAAATTATGTGTACAAAATAGAGAAAAATTACTTTTTTTTTATCCTGTCAAGTGTATTTCTAAGAATTTAAATTTATTATTTTATATAATATGTGTGAAATTTCCTTAATTTGGAAGGAGGAGGGAAAGGAAAAATAGTTTATGGGAAGTAATTTATAAAAAGACCATAAAGTCTTTGTATATGAACAAAACAGTTTATATTTCATCATGTAGGGAATTTTATTTGACTGTACATTTTGTTTTTAGTTTACTTACCCTTTAAAAAATTTAATTTGTGTGAGTATTTACTGTTTTGTGTACTATGCATATATGTCTTTAATCACTGTTTTGTTAAATATGGTATTGAACTTTAGCTGTTTTTCTCAGTGCATACACTTATGACTGAAGAATAAAATATTTCCTTCTCCGTCATGGAAAATTATTTATATTGACAATTGCTTTTCTATCTCATTGTTAATGAAGAGGTAGGTATGATTTTCTCTAACCAAGAAATGTTATAATAGGTATAGCTTAATCTTCATCTTATTTCCTGTAGTACTGAACTGTATTGTGTAGTGTTCTGACCAAAAGAATTTTAGTCTATGTGAATATTTTGAAATAATTTGATTTGACACACAAAGTGGAAAATGTTATGAGAATCCTGCAAGAATAAAAGGATTTTGCAATATTTTCTGAATCACACAATAGTTTTATTTATTTTATTATCCAGTATAAAGGTAACTCAAGATAATCAGAATGCCATTCAAATTATTCTAAATTTATTTGAATTTTTATAATTTTAAATTTTAAGTTTTCTAGATTTATAGCTAAACTCTAATTTTTATCGACAAAAAGTTTGGAGAGTGTTTAAGATAAAAAGAATTCCCCAATTCTCATTTTTGGTCCCAGTGTATATTTTTATAGGCATGCATATTTATTTCTGGTGCACTTATTATGTAGTAGTACTATTTGTGCTTACACATGTAGCTGAGTGGACGTATGCATATCATAATTAGAAAAATGTTTAATCTCTTGATTGTAAAGAATCTCACAAATCACAAGTATTTCTCTTTAGCCATAGACTTGGCTGAGGACTCTTTGGCCTAACATAGCCATAGACTTTGCTAAGGGATCTAACAGCCACTCTAAATACAATTGAATATAAAGAAATTTTTTTCCATGGAAATGCATAAAGATACGTTTATAAGTATAAACTTTAATTTAGAAGCTTATGTAACCTTGAATATCGATCCCGCAAAATAGAGCAAATTAAAAAAATTAAGGACAAATGAGAAAGACGGGCTGAAATTAGGATATAAAAACTGTATGTAAAGATTTGTAGAAATACAATAATTCAGAAATATTTTTTAGAAAATATAATTTTAAATAAAAAAACCTTGCTTGAATTTAAACACTTCACCACCCCAATCCACTGTTGAAAAAAAGTAATAAATTAAAAAATATGTATAACAAAAAATGAAAAAATAGAATATACCAATATTTTTAATATAGAAATATATTTTTTTAATAAGAAATATATAGATCGTGGTGGAAAAATGTCGCCGCCAAACTACATCGAAACAAGTATGCCTAAGCAAAACCATAACCCACATATTCTTTGTTAATTCCTGAAATAAATTCATTCATTTTATTACATTTATGAACTTTTTTATCTGATGGTAACCGAGCTCTTTAATCAGATGTAAATCTTAAGAATTTCTCGGGGCATTAAACTCAATAATGAATCATGAAATTATTTTGAATTTCCGACAATTAAATAAATGTTAACCAAAAAATATGAATATTGTTTATCCATTATTGATCGGACCGATATCATTAGTTTTGTAGTGATCCCTACAAACCGGAACATATGAAATCTCTGCCTGTCCTTGTGATATACCAGGACAAAGAATAAGAATGGCTAAGGAACCTCGTGCCCTAATTGCAATAAATTTAAAATGCGTCGTAGTTTTATTAATCCAGAACATAATTTATAACAATATATATATATATATATATATATATATATATATATATATAATTTCCTAGCAGACTCAAACTTTTATATTTGTTATTCATTTCACATGAAAATACGAGAATTCTTGATGGTACAGTGTTAATACCGGATGACCAAAATTACAACACCCCTGCTTTGACCTCCCTTTATGCTTCAAATATCGTATACATACTATTCAAGACACGGGAAACGGATGTCGCGAAAGAAAAAATTGCGTACCAAAAGCACCAATAGGTGGCGCTGTACAACAAAAAATATAAAAAAGACAATAATAGGAAAAACAAACACATGCGAAATAAGATTTTTCCCTTTTAGTTTCTATTACCCTTATGGAAAAAGAGAAAATAAAAAAAGTATAGCTTAACCAGCCATTGTAACTGCAATTTCACACTGTAAGCGCAAATATTTGCATAAACTCATAGTTTGCAGCCAAATTCTGGGTATGAAAGAGGATAAAAACTGGGGAATGTCATTCTAATCAGTGATGGCGGTCTCGCTGCCAGAACGCGCTTTGCTTGTGGAGCTCTTTTTAAAAGCAAAGAAAATGCTGCAGCTGCACTTCGAGAGTTCCGCTGACTTAAGAATTTGCGCAAAGGACTATTTCTTCCACAAGGTCTGAGGAGAATGATCGATCGATTCGAGAAAACTGGGCATTTTGGTGTTCAGCTGGGTCGAGAACGAAAACTTGTTCGTTCATATGTCGTTGAAGATGTTAGCACCGCTGTTGTTAAACAGTCACTGGATAATGTTATAGGCTGTTGTAGTGCACGTGCAGTGTCACGAGACTAGGGTGTTCACAATACCACAGTGTAGAACGTACTGAGAAAAATGATGCTTTATTTCCCGTGCAAAATCTGTCATAATCCACAGTTGCTGGCCATCGACAAGGAGAAGCGACTGACCTTTGCATTGAAATTTCTTGCTAGAGTTGAAGTGGAAGCATCGTAGCCATGGCATATTCTGTAGATAACGAGGCGTATTTCCACCTCAATAGAACAACAGTGAACACCCATAACTGTCGCATTTGGGAGACTGAAAATTTCCGTACCTTCCAAGAAATTATACTCCACTCGCCGAAAGCTACAGTCTGGTGTGGATTCACAGCCACATTCATTATTGGACTTCCTATTTCGAAGAGGCTACTTGCAATGGCCCTGTAACATGCACCGTGACGGCCAACAGGTACAAAAAGATGCTTGAAACTTTTGATGTGCCCTATTTGCAAGAGCGGCAATGTGTTGATTCAGTTACTTTTATACAAGATGGAGCGCCTCCACACACTGGATTCTGTGTACAACAGATTCTTCGGCAACGTTTCACTTATGACAGGATCATCAGTCGTGCGTTTCCGAAAACCTGGCCATCTCGTTCTCCGAATCTTTGTGAGATTTTTGGCTATGGGGACAATTAAAAAATCTTGTTTAATCGCGGACGTCTAGTAACCTTGGCAGACTTGAAAGTATGACTGCACGTGAGAAGCATTTCAGTCGACCAGCTACGATCTGCAGTTGAACAAGCTGTCCACAGACCGCAGAATTTACATCTACGAGGAACCATATTAAATAGCATTCCCTGCGTCGGTAAGATGATTGTTACGTGAATGTTTGGTGCGTTCAAGTAAAATGAGTTTTTGGGAATTTTCAGCATATGTCCAGTTGTACAGCGCCCTCTATCAAGGATTTCTGGAACTAAATATTTTTGTTCTTGTAATCCATTTCCCAATGTGTTGAATAGCATGCGTACAAAATTTGAAGCCTTTACACTGAGTAATTTGATGTATAGGGAGGTCAGAGTAGATATATTTTAAATCTGGTCACCTGGCATATTCAAATTCCTTTCTCCTCTCTTTGCAGGTTCTCGGTACAGACTGTTAGGTGCAAACCTACAATGTCTGTGTTTTCCACAAATTCAGAAGTTCAACGTATAGCTGGATATTACAGTTTTAAATTCATCGCATAAAGGAACGTTGGCATGCAAGAAGAGCAAGTGTCGTGTATTTCGAGAGAGAAACCTTTCGCCTGCACTGTATGTGAGAAAAGGTTTTCTCAGAAGGAGAATTTAAGAGCACATCTTCGTATCCACACGGGAGAGAAACCTTTCGCCTGCACTGTATGTGAAAAAAGATTTTCTCGGAAGGAGAATTTAAGAGCACATCTCCGTATCCACACGGGAGAGAAACCTTTCGCCTGCACTGTATGTGAAAAAAGATTTTCTCAACAGGTTAATTTAACAACACATCTCCGCACCTACACAGGGGAGAAACCTTTCGCCTGCACTGTATGTGTGAAAAGATTTTCTCAACAATGTCATTTAACAACACATATCCGCACCCACACAGGAGAGAAACCTTTCGCGTGCACTGAATGTGAGAGGAAATTTTCTCAGCAGAATTGTTTAAAAATACATCTCCGCAGCCACAGAGGAGAGAAACATTTCGCATGCACTGTATGTGAGAAAAAATTTTCTCAACAGAGTAATTTAACAACACATCTCCGCACCCACACAGGAGAGAAACCTTTCGCGTGCACTGAATGTGAGAAAAGATTTTCTCAACGGAATTATTTAAAAAGGCATCTACGCACCCACAGAGGAGAGAAACCTTTCTCGTGCACTGAATGTGATAGAAAATTTTCTCGCCAGATTACTTTAAAAAGACATCTCCGCACCCACACAGGAGAAAAACCTTTCGCGTGCACTCAATGTGAGAGAAAATTTTCACGCCAGAATACTTTAAAAACACATCTCCGCAACCACAGAAAAGAGAAACCTTTCTCTTGCACTGTATGTGGGAAAGGGTATTCTGAACAGGGTAATTTAAAGAGACATCTCCGCACCCACACAGGAGAGAAACCTTTCGCATGCACTGTTTGTGGGAAAAAGTATTCTGAACAGGCTAATTTAAAGAGACATCTCCGCATCTACACAGGAGAGAAACCTTTCGCTTGCACTGTATGTGGGAAAACATTTTCTGAACGGAGTCATTTAAAAAGACATCACCGCATCCACACAGGAGACAAACCTTTCGCGTGCACGGTTTGTGAGAAAAAATTTTCTCAATCGACTCATTTAACAACACATCTCCGCACCCACACTGGAGAGAAACCTTTCGCCTGCACTGTATGTAAGAAAAGATTTTCATTGCATGGAAATTTGAAAACGCATCTCCTTATCCATGGAGGAAAGACTGTGCAAGATATGTGAGAAAACGTTTTGTGAACTCGATCATTTAAAAAGCATGTTCGTACCAACACAGATAAGAAATCTCGTCCTGACTGTGTGAGAGAACTTTTCCAGAGTGCTTTAAAAGAGCATCTCCGAACCCGTAGAGAAGGAATACATTCGATTGCACTATATGTGAGAGAAAAATTTCTGCAGAGTGTAAAATAAAAAGGGAAACCCTTTCATCTGCACAGCGTGAGAGATAAGTTTTTTGCTTGAGAACACTGAAAAATGCATTTCCCTCACCATTCAGGGATGTACTATCATATGAAACGAGATTTTTTAGCGAAATATTTTTTTCTCACCGTAGTAAGAATATACTCGAAAATGGAATTCAAACTCAAGTTTGATGGTATTTATTTAGAGGAGATATTGAAAGTGATTAAAGTAAAAAGTGTTAAAAGTGTTTTCTAAACCATTGTACAGACTTGGGTACATCTTACATTAAAAATAATATTTTTTTAAAGAGGCATAAGCAAACAAAGTCATCTTGAAGAAAACTGACTTAGGCACTTCTTGTACCAAGCCACAGATATATATATATATATATATATATATATATATATATATATATATATATATATAGTGGTACCTCGACTTACAATTTTTTCGAGATACGAGCATTCTCCGGTAGATTTTTTGCTTCGAGTTACGAGCTAAAAATCGGGTTACGAGCAAACTTCAGATATCCCACCGCTAGTTTGAACAGCGAATGCAATGTTACGTGCTCATCAAATGAGAACACAAGAAGCATATAACATTTACAACTTTATGTACAATTATTATTCAATTGTATAATATTATTCTGAGACTACTATCCAGTCTTAAACCGAGAGATTGGATTCTGAGAAAACGTTCTTCGGATTCTCAGAAAGAAGAATATGGACATTACAGCCACAGTGAACGATGCAACAATCGCCTAGATTCCGTGTCTCACTTGTTCACTTTAAGAGAGTAGCTGGTAATAAAAGCGAAAGTCAGGAATGCGGGGCGAAAAGGTCAAAAATCAATGAATAAGATTTAATTTTTCAGTTCAACCTTTCTCCTCCTCTTCCATCAGCATCTTCAAGTCTGATCTCCAAGGTAAATGTTGTACATTACACTTAATAAAACAAATTTATTGCAGTACATTCTATTGTATTGCGTTTTTATACAATGTCGTTTAAAAGCACGTTTTTCTTATTTAAAAACATGTAACAAAAAATTACGGTGTTTTGGGGGAGCCTGGAACGAATTAATGCATTTCCCTTCATTTCAATGGGGAAAATTGATTCGAGATACGAGTATTTCGAGTTACGAGCTAAGTCATGGAAAGAATTAAACTCGTAAGTCGAGGTACCACTGTATATATATATATATATATATACACTCATGGACAAAAAAATTAGCGCACCAAGAAATAATTGCGGGATCGTAACGAAACTTGCAATGAAGGTACTTGTCGGGGAGATATGCAAATGATTAGAAATGCAGCGTGATTGCGCATTACGTATAGCCGGTAGAGGGCGTTGAACATCGTACTCTGTGGAGTATAAAACAGGTAACCAAAGCTTGTTTGAGTGTGCTGAATCATTTACAAAGGAAGATCTGAGATAGACATGCCATTACGCCGTGTTCGAAGACAATATAAGCAGTTGTCGCAGTTTGAGAGGGGGAGAATCGTCGGGATGATGGAAGCTGGGTGGTCAGCTAGGCGAGTAGCTCGTCAATTAGGTCGCTCTGATTGTGTTGGGAGGAGGTGTTGGACCCGAGAGATGTCATGTACACGAAGACCAGGCTCAGGACGCCCTCGACAGACCAGTCGTCGAGAAGACCGCCACATCGTAAGAAATGCACGCGTACAGCCAACTGCGTCATCGGCCGCCATCCAGGCACAGGTAGCACCTTCACTAGGGTCTCTGTGTCTTCTCGAACTATACGAAGGCGCCTGGCTGAAGGACAGTTGGTATCGCGGCGCCCATTACGTGTGCAGCCCTTGACGCCCACCCATCGACGCCTCCGTTTGGAGTTTTGCCGCGCACGAGGAAAATGGACTGCAGCGGAATGGAACCAGGTCGTCTTTAGCGACGAATCCATATTCAATCTCGGCAGTGATGACAATCGTGTTCGTGTGTGGAGAGCCCGTGGGGAACGCTTCAATCCTGCCTTTGCTGTACAGCGACACATCGCTCCCACAGCTGGTGTGATGGTATGGGGTGCCATTGCCTACAATACACGGTCACCCCTAGTATTGTTCCGTGGCACCATGACAGCCCAGCGGTATGTTCATGAAATCCTGCAACCACATGTGTTGCCACTCATGCAACGGCTCCCAGGAGCCATTTTTCAACAAGACAATGCTCGGCCTCATACGGCAAGGGTGTCACAAGACTGTCTCCGTACTGTTACTACCCTTCCTTGGCCTGCCCGATCCCCAGATTTGTCTCCAATCGAGCATATCTGGGATCATTTGGGACGACGAGTTGGGCATCCCACGAGTTTGAACGAACTATAGGCAAGGTTACAGCAAATATGGAACGCAATGTCTCAAGACATCATACAGAACTCGTATGACTCAATGCCCGATCGTATCGCATCGTGCATTCGCGCTTGAGGGGGTCCAACGGAGTATTAACTCCTCCGTTCTTTTGCCTTTTTCTCTGAAATAAATTATCCTTTTTCTTTGATTTTCTTATCATTTACTTATATCAAAGTAGTCATTACGTATGTAAAATTTCGTTTCATTTTGACGACTCCTTGGTACGCTAATTTTTTTGTCCATGAGTGTATATATATAAATAAATATATATATATATATATATATATATATATATATATATATATATATATATATATATATATATATATATATATATATATATATGTGTCCAACGGAGTATTAACTCCTCCGTTCTTTTGCCTTTTTCTCTGAAATAAATTATCCTTTTTCTTTGATTTTCTTATCATTTACTTATATCAAAGTAGTCATTACGTATGTAAAATTTCGTTTCATTTTGACGACTCCTTGGTACGCTAATTTTTTTGTCCATGAGTGTATATATATAAATAAATATATATATATATATATATATATATATATATATATATATATATGTGTGTGTGTGTGTGTGTGTGTGTGTGTGATGACTCGAATGGTCATCTCCTGTTAACAAATACATCGTGGCCGAAACAATAATAAGATTCGAATACAATGAACAAATTTGCTTATTGCAGCCAAAACATGACCTTACAGCACAACGTCCAGCTTTCATCTGGCGAGGGCAGAAACAGCTGTCAACGGGTTGCCAGAAATTGGCGAGGTAGGTTAGTATTGGCAAAGGACGGAAAGGTTACTATAGAGGGAGAGAACTCTGATTATAGGCGATTAGAGGTGGTTAAAATTTATTACAAATTATCCCCCCATCTAAAATGGACTTGGGATCGACTCCAAGACATTCCAGATAGCGAGAAGAGGAAAATTAGTAGTGGGAATAATTAGTAGTGGGTTGGTTGAAGTTAGCCCGAAAATCATAAATTATTTACATTTTAAAATATAAGTGAAAAGACATATAAACATTGAAACATGGCATAACATTATAAACAAATATCCGGAGTAAAATAAAATAGAATGATACACATAAATAGAAAACACTACTAATGACAGATGTAAAGATTCCACAAAATACAAATACAAGTGAATATTTTTCATGTCACAGTCCCTGACATTTTCACATACCACAGTCTTTGGAATGTCTTTGAAATCTTGGACGGGCACAGTTTTAATAGGTAAACAAACACAAAAGTTTATATTTTCACAAGTTATAGTTGTTAAATATCGGATAGTTTCTTTGGAGATCTCCTGGTTGTAGTCACTTTAAAAATGTTATTGTTTGTTTATTTTTATTCTTCACTTTGGATTATTTACTTTTCTCTTTAAACAAAACTCTTTTTTATCATTGATTTCTTGCTTTTAACTTTTCTCCTAATTATGTAAACAAATATTATTAAACAGTTCTTTCAGTAATTAATAAATTAGGCTTATTAAATGCTGTCAATTTTGGCTTTCAACATCAATACCAACTGTCTGGTACCCGATGCTGCAAAAATTCGAACAAAAATACAATTTCCAACAATTGACATTGACATTCGACTGTTGTGGAACAAAAAAAATCATAACAACACAAACATAAATTTTTTGAGGTATGTCACTTATTCGTGGTGTAATTTAAATTTCTCTGGTGGTTAGTAAAATCTTAATTTTGATGCATGTACAATTTCAGTGGGTTTTTTCGTGTGGAAATTTTCTTTATAAATTTCATAATTAACTTCAGATAATTTATTAAGAACCTGGTAAGGTCCTGAATAAGGTGAGGTTAACTTTCTAGTGTTTGGGTATTCGAATTCTTCGTATATTACTAAGTCTCCAGATTGAAATATAGATTCCTCAAATCTAGTATCATATCTCGCCTTATTTTTCAGGTGGCATTCAAGAGTTCTGGTTTTAGCTAAAGTTCTTGCTTCATTAAGTGGATGATAGGTATTTTGGTCAATTGGTGAATCAAAAGGGAGTTTGCCAAATAATAAATAGGCAGGGGTGAACTTTGTTACGGTACGAGTGGCGTTGTTATTTTCAGTAACAACTTGCTCTAGCTTTTTTGTCTACGGAACCTTTTTAGAAGTAGCATTTGCCTTACATTTTAGGCGGGTTACTAGGGATTGATTCACCCTTTCCACTTTTCAATTTGTCTGGGGATGATGAGAGGAAGTCAGAAGTTGTTTATCATTATGGTTTTTAAGAAATTATTTTAATCTGGATGAGGTAAAAGCTGCTTTTCTATCACTTAATACTTTCTCTGGAATTTGCACATTAAAAATTTGACTTGGACAATTTGCATGTGTTTCTGAAGTTACGCTCTTTGATGGAAATGTCCATACATATCGGTTCGCATGGTCAATCACTATATGTAAGTATGTTTTGATTGAGTTGTAATAATTAAACCCTCCTACTGTATCAATAGATAAACATTCAAAGAGTTTGTCACTTGAGGGTACTTCTTGCAGGAATCCAAATCGTTTCTGTTTTTTCTTTTTATTTAACTGACAAGTATGACAATGTTTCACGAAATTTCCTATATCGTCACTAATATGGGACCAATAATATTGAGGGGTAATTAAATTTAGCATAATTTGAACTCCTGGATGTCCGAAATTTTCATGGGTATTAGTTAACAAATTTAATCTTAAGAATTTAGGTACTACAATTTTACAAAAGTTCTTTTTCTTAATTACCATCATGTCATTAATTTTTTTATAATTTTTACCACAAACATTGTCAATTTTCTGTTGTTGAATTATTTCATTCTTATCTAGTAAATGTACACAGTGTTGGAGATAATGAGAAGCGGGATGTCTTGAAAGCATATCCGCCTCAATGTTTGTAGAACCCTTCCGATATCTAATTTCGTAGTCATACATGTTCAGTTTAAGGGACCAGTGGAATAACCTACCTTTTAAATTTTTAACATTTTTTAACCAAACAAGTGCCGCATTATCAGTAGATATGACAAATTTTTACCCATGGAGATAATAATAATATTTGTCTAATGCATCTACAATTGCTAAGCATTCTAATTCTGTAATCGCGTAATTCTTTTCATAATCTCTTTAAAGTTCTATAATGGTATGATACAGGGTGAAGAATATTATTTTCATCTGGTTGTTTCAAAACAACTCCAACAGCATTTTGGGAAGCATCAATATAAATATGACATGGTTTACTAGAATCATATAACTGTAATACTGGTCTTGATATTAAGATTTCTTTCAACTCATCAAAAGCTTGTTGACATATTTCATCCCAATGCCATGCAACATTCTTTTTCAATAATCTATTAAGAGGAGCTCTAATTTTGGCATAGTTGGGAATGAATCGGTGATAAACATTTACACTACCAAGGACTCTTTGTAACTCTTTGGTATTACTAGGATTTTTCAGTTTTTTAATAGTTTCAGTATTATGATTATCAGGAATTACTCTACAATCTTTTACTTCATAACCTAGACATTTTATCTGATCTTTAGCAAACACACATTTGCCTCGGTTTAGTTTTTACTGAAAGCCAGCTTTTCAGTATCTGCGGGGTGAATGGGAATATGCCAAAAACCAGATCTGAGGTCAAGGGTAGAAAAAATTTTGGCGTTACTCAATTTATCTAATAAGGTATCAATTCTCGGCAAAGGTTCTACATCTGTTTTAGTAAGGAAATTTAATTTTCGATAATCAATACACAATCTCGTTTTCTTACCCTCCTCTCGTTTAAGGACCAGGCACACAGGCGAATGGGCTACAACTTTCCTTAATTATGCTTGCTTTCAACAATTGATCAATTTGTGATTTAATTTCCTCCTCTTCCTTAGGGGAAGTTCTATAGTATCTTAGAGAAGCAGGCAAGTTAGATGTTAAATTAATTCTTTGGGGTTCAATATTGATACAGCAAACATCATATTTACTTTTGCAAAATACATATGAATTTTTAATTAACAAATTTTCTAAATTATTTTCTTTTTGACTAAGATTCTGAGAAACAACATTGGTTACAGAGTCAACGGTTTTAGGTATGGTATCATATTCTCACTATCATTTTTATAGTTATTTTGTACAAAATACTCTGGTTGAGGACTGGACTTATTTTGGTTGTTGAATAGCCCTCCTTGAAATTGAACATGGAGTGACATATTTGCTTTTGGCATATTACATTCATTATTCATTATTACAGATTTTTGTTTTACCTTTAAGTTTTTACAGTCAATATCAATTTCATAATTTTTACATTCATTTAAACCTAATATTACATAATCCAAGTTATTATCAATTACATATAACACAATATCTTTATTAATTTGGCCAATTTTCATCTTAACCCTACATATTTTGTTCATTTCAATATGGCCTTAAGTTTGTACAACTTTTATACTTCTTACTCTGGTTATTTTCAAATTTAATTGTCGAGCAGTTCTGGTGGATATTACTGACAGAGTTGGGCCACTGTCTATGACACAATCTACATATTTATTGTTGGATAAATAGCCTGACACCTTCAATAGACAGGAATTAGGAGTATTCTCTGAGGGTGGTTCAATTACAAGAGGTGAAGTCCTTTCATTATCAGCTCTTTCCATTCTAAATGGGCCAATTTCATGCCAATGAAAGGCATTTGGAATACCTCTCTCTGTACACATTCTACATGGAGTGGGAGGCAAAGTAGGTGAATTATCATAATTATGATGAGTAGAGAATCTATGGTTATTGCTCTGATAGTTAGGATTAAATGGTCTTTGGTATCGGTAATAATTATTAGGTCTCTGGTAAGTATTTTGCCTCGGGGGCATAAGTTCTCACATCATTTGTATATTTTGGTACATCTGATCTATCCCGAGTTTGGGAATAATTCCTAAAGTAATCATTTCTGTTTTGAATTTGAGGAGTTCTAACAAAGGGAGTCATATATCTGGGTGAGTCATTTCTAGGTTTGGGATCTTCTCTTATTTTTACCAGTCTGTGAGCTTGATCAAGCCAAACAATTGGGTCAGAAGGCGAATTAATAGTCATTAATGATATTAGTTCTCTGGGGAGGCCATCTGTCAAACCTTCTATGATCATTTCATTACTCAGTTTTAAATTTCTCCAATCTCTAATTATTTCCTAAAATATTTTGTAATATCATCGCCATTATCATTAAATTTTAACCCTGTAAATTCATTAAGGGTGGTTAAAGTAGTAGTAAAGAAATTTTCTTTTAATACCATCTCTAATTCTGCAAAATTACTAACTTTATAACAATTCTGTATATACACGTTAAGTGCGTTACCCTTTACAAAACGTGAAAAATTTTGTAATTTACACTGTTCATCTCTATTTCCTTCAATACATTTTTTATCAAAATAATTTAACCAAGAGTTTATATCCATATTGCCGTCTGAATCAAAAGACAAAATATTTAGTTCTGTTTCACTACTTGCGATTCTTAAAGAATCGTCAAGATCAGTATTTGGTTTGGCAGTCGCCATTTTGTTTTACAAATATAAGATATCAAAACGAAAATACTTAAATTATTTCAAGATACAAATATAATAATTAATATAATTATATCACTTCAGAAAACAAAAGAAATTCAATGATTGAGATATTATAAGAATTAAAATATTATGGAGAAAAATCCCATGATAAGAATGTTACACATAGAAGTAGTAGAACAAATTCTTGAAGCTTGTTTTGATTTTCTGCACAGCGTTCGGCGTACATGCAGAAATCAAGGCACAAGTGGAAATTCTTGAAAAATGGGGAAAAAAATTCACAATATTGAAACTTGGAACACTTCCTTGAGGTATGATGAAAATCTTCACTGAGTAATCAAATCACAGCAGAGTAGCTTTCTTCTTTCATTGATGACGATGTTCTGAAATCGAATTTCAAAACGAAACTTGATCAAAACGAAACTTGATCCCATTGCAGTCGTCAGCTTCGGCTCGAAGTCGAAGCGGTCTCGATTCGTACTCGTCTCGTTTCACTCGAACTGTTTGGAACGGGAAAAATCGAGCCTGACGCGCTGAATTTTCGATTATCAATGGAAGTGTTGAACGTTAAATTTGTAGAAGAAGAGGAAAAACACCCGAAACTTTATAACCACACTCTCCGTGAATATTCTAGAAAAGATTGTACAGAAAAAGCGTGAAATGAAGTTGCACAAGAAGTCAACTTGACAGGTAATGTATTTAATTACAAACTTTATTAATGTTACATAGTTTAGTTAAAAAAATTATTCAATTATAGTATTTCTTTATTAATTACAAAAACTTATTACAATCCTTCATTAAAAAATCTTATTACAATTTCACGAAATCTATTCTGATTAAATACATAAAAAAATAATAATTGAATACAAAACACAGATCGAAATTCAATATATTTAATTTTTCAAATCAGTAACCATAAAATTATGTTTTTAGTTTTGATGAAAAAGTGTCAAAGCCTGGACTTTGTCGTAGTGATTGCTACTCGAGTCCCACAGTCTCACCTACACAAACACAAGAGCTTAGCACAAACTTTTGTATCTTATAAATTATATGCATTTATAACTCAAATTGAAAACGAAATTTCAAATAATTTTATAATTAACAAAACAAATTTGTATTGTTATAACATTAAAATATACCGAACTGAAAATTTTTTTACATTCTTTTCGCATTCTATAGAATGCTAAAAATTTTGCATCACTTTCTTGTAATTAATGTGGCGCAACAAACAGCCGATGGTGAAAATTCCGTTCCAAGTACGGCTGTACTCGTACTCTCCTCCGAAACCTTCTCCTTTTTACCTTGCGGTACCAGTATAACATAAGAATGTCCTCCTCATCACTAGAACTGATCATTTTAAACAAATAATAATTACAAGATAAAAAGAACTTTTTATATACCATGTTTTTAAATTTTCTATTGAATCATATAAACTTGACAATTCTATGTATTAATAAATACTTTTTAAAAAATTTTTCATGAATTATCCCATCAACTTGAAAAAAATGAAGTTAATTGGAAGTTAACTTGCGTTTAACTTTTCGTTCCCGTCCCGGCTGACAGATGGCTGCACCAGGCTACAAAGCAAAATTAACTGAAAATAAATTCAATACTACTTGCAGATGGCTAAAAGTATTAAAATAATGCATTGTCATCGTGTTCTGAGCTATTCTAAAAGTTTCAAATGTCTAGCTAGTCGGGAAGTTAGTTAAAAATCGATTGCAAGATTTGTACGGGACAAACAAATAAGAAAGCGAGTTAATAAAAACATGATAAAAACAAGAAGTTTTGTACTTTGCACGTTGAAGACATTCAACCTACTGAAATAAATATGGATTCGACATCCCACTTCGAATCCGAGACAAAACCACTTCGAGTGCGATTGAACCCATGTGCGGGTAGACTTCGCATAGTTCTTACAACACGCACATCTCGCTTCGAGTTCGAGCCGAGTACGAGACGACCCGTGTGCGGATGGCCTAAAGAGCTGATTGCGCAGTGAGCATGGCTGGTGATCATAATTTAAGAGAATTTCAACGAGGTAGGTTAATTAGAGCTCGTGAAATGGGTCATAGCATTTGAAAGACAAAGACAAAGTTTAGATATTCAAGTTATACCACTTTAAAGGCGTACCTCGAATACAAGAATTACAGTAAAACATTGAGTCTACGACAACAGTGTAGTCGTTAAAAAACTCCGATAGACCGTGACCGGCGTCTCCTATCGCGAATCATTTTGAGCGAAAGGGGGGAAAAATTGCTGCACAAAACATAGCAATTCATTGCTGGAACCTGTTCAAACATCCGCGTGAGAATTGCACATTATTCACCTCATTATATAAACAACAATAAAATCTCAACCAAAATGCCGTTGCTTTCCCCGGAACACAGAGCTCTGCTCCTCGTAACGGCTCAGAAACCACGCAACTGGAAACAACACTGGAATACTGGAAACGAGTAGCCTAGTCTGACGACTCTCGTTTCCAACTGATTCGGGCAAATTGAAGGGTCCGCTTATGAAGAACATGCCATAAATCAATGAATCTAGCAGGTCAACAATGAGCTATACAGGCTATTGGTCCTTCAGTAATCCTAAGAAGTGTTTTGAGCTGGTACGAATTAAGACTCCTCATACGTCTATAACTTCTGTGATTAGAGTACCCTTTGTGAATGGTGATGGGGGTTGAACTTGCCCTTAAACGGCATCGGGAAAATGACTATTCATCTCAGCGACCCGAAAACTATGGATTAGACACTAATATCAGTCATTTTCGATTATTTTTGCATTCCTCCTTTCCTCCTTCCACCCTACAGTTTCTAGGGTCGTTTTACGCCCCCTCCCTTAATATTTTCCCTAGACAGTAAGTCATATGTGTATCAAGTTTGGTTGAAATTGGTCCAGGCGTTCTAGAGTGATGCTGGAACAGCACACATCCATCCATTTTTACATTCAGAAGGTCGCTGGAACTTTATGAAAACGATTTTGTAATCAATTTTTGTCATTTGCATTTTAAGATAAATTTTGCCAACATGAGAATAATCGTCTGCTTCTGTTTTGTTTTGATTGCATATAAAAGATTTATTTTGAAAATGGTTCCTAAAATTGATAGATGGCTCGAAGGTTACGTATCTGCGCTTTCCGAGGAGAAATATTTGTATCAACAAATTATCACCTATCATAGTTGATACGATATTATCTATCCTCCCCACTCCCCGGTAACCAGCACCCTCTATTGTCGAGATTTTAAACTTTGAATATTTCTTTCGTCATAGAAAATTCTGAACCACGGTGAATATTAATTTGCAAAATGTGTCTCTGACCTATACATCACTTTCTTTTACCGCGTTTTACTTTCACACCGAGAGGGCGAGGTGGCCGGTTGGCAAAGGCGTCGAGCCAGTGATCTGAGGGCTGCGGGTTCGAGGCCGGTCGCTGACAAAATCTACCGCCGTGCTCATTAATGGTGGCCGGGGCACGTAAAATAGGGCGTGGCTGCTATGTCCTCCAAGTTCTCAAATTCACCTCTGGAGGTGCAGGGTCAGGTATTCCAGTCTCGTCACTTGACTCGGTCCAAAATTACGAGACGAGCCCCTAGGGGATTAATGCTGGTCCACCTATACGATGCTCCCAGAAAAGTGGCCAGCAAAATCGCGGTGTCATATGACGATAAGGATAATGTCCAAGTAACTGTCTGCCGTACTGAGAAGGCATTTACACCGAACTTTTGAAACACCTGGTTCTGGACTTTGGTAACAGTATAAATCACAGTTTAGTGGTTGTTAATATTTGTCGGATCAGTGGCAACGATATCGCTTAACCTCTTGGTAAAAGTTGCGTATTCTATTATTGTATGTATAACTTAACATAGCATTCAATTTTCTATATTTTTAGTAATTAAAAGTGACTGTATGAGGTAGTGCCCGTGGCTATAAACCTTCGCAACTTTTAAATTTGTTCACGGACCAACATAACATTACAGGTGATGCTAGAAAAATAAACAGCTATTCAAGTAAGTTTAATTTACAGGTGTTTTTTTTTTCTGTATTGTATGAGAGAACTGTTTTGCTTAGGCGTTTAAAATGAAATATATGATATCCCCATTTTACGCTATTTTATCGTGAGTAAGGCTAAATGCTAATACATCACATATCACTATTAAAAGGTCAAAAATTACATGTTCAGGCATGATATGTTATTTTTAGTAAAAAGTAGATTAATACTTTCTGGTCGATGTTGGCGTGCTACAGTGGTGTAGCGATGGATGGGCAAGGGGGTCTATCATGCCCTGGGCGCCACGCGCCCGATGATCCTTTTAACTAATTCTACATAATATATGTTTTACGAGGGAGGAGGCTCCAAAAAGGTATCGTGCCCCGGGCGCCAGTTATGCTCGCTACGTCACTGGCGTGCTACTAAAGTATACGCTCCACGATTTCAAGAGATTACTAAAAGTTGAATATCTGATAATTTTATTTGCAATTTTTATAGTAAATTTATAAATATATCATCATACAAGTCAGACATAAGGTATAAAGTTATTAACATCCTAAATATTTGCAAAGTTCTGAGTTATACAAAGGTATTTGAACTGTTAATAATTGCAGTAAAAGACAAAATATACGAAGAGTTCCATATCCTGTGCTGTTCGGCAAAAAGTTGTCAAAGTCCACCAAGTGGAGTTCTGATGAGAAACTTAGGAAACTACCATTTCACACTGTTTTAAAACTCTTAGCCTGACAATCAGCATTTTGTGTGAAAATTCAACAAAAAGTAGCTATTAAACAAACCTTAGAATATTTTAATTAAAAAAATATTGAATACGGCATTTATCTAGAATAAATAATTCAATCATCCTAAATATTTGCAAAGTATCGATTGGTTTCAAAATGTAAGTCAACATTTAAATTTTCAAAATTATGTCATAGGATATGTTTTTGGAAATGTTGTAGGGAAATAATATTAAAAATACAAGAATTTTATAAAGAAATACTCAAGAACTAGAAAATAAACATCTAAGTACTTAAAGATAAAGACACATAAAACTACAAAAATAGTGAAGGATAAATAAAGTACATAAAATTTAAAAGTTTGTAGCGAGATAATTTCAATGTATATAGAAGAATAAAAAAAATGATGAGAATAGAATTATCAGTGAATTTTTAGAACAAAAATTAAAATTTAAAATATTTCCAAAGAACCAAAATCATTTTATAAAACTAAGAATAAAATAAAAATATTTTAGAAAAGGGTAGAATATCAACAAAAAAAATTAATTATGAATATTCATTTTTGAAAAATTTAGAATTCAAAAACACTGGCACGGTGAAGTATTGTACCAGATGTACTCAGGCCTAAAGTGAGACCTATAATCTAGATATGAATAACCAAGGGTAAGCTCTCACTTTCTAGATTGTATTTTTTGAAAGGAGGAATATAAAAATATGCAAATAATTCAAAATTTTTTCATTGACTGAACATGTAATTGATAAGCTGAAGCTAATTTTCGAATTTCATTAGCTTAAAACATCTAAATGATAACTATTGAAATTCAAATAGTTGAAACTGAAAAAAAACCAAGTGACATTTTTGGCATATGATCATTAACCTTAGGTGACGTACGAGTGAAGCTTAGCTGGATCAGGTTTGCAGCATATTAAGACATTAAACTGAATAATTAAAACAGGTGTTTTAAAGGTTACAACTCAATTGTAGCAGAACATAAACAAAAGAACCACTTATATAGTAACCTACTTTCTTGCTATAAAAATCCAGGACTTTTCCCAACATTCATGTATATTTATAATTTCATGTTTAATATATCAAAATTGTTAAAACATCTAAAGCTTATCGAAGTTAACAAACCATCACTTATGTGCATTATATTTTTAAAAATTACAATGAGATCAATATACATTGTTAATTTCATGCAAAACTTACAGATAGAACTAATTAAATAATTAAATTTTCGTCATAAATGATGAATTATTACGAAATTTGGTGAGTTTTTGAAACTTCGCACCATGAGCAGTTATCTGCTGTGTAGGTGTTACTTTCTTCTATCATTCTTTTATCAGAGAGTTTTTTATTTATGATTACATTTAAAATATTTTTTTATTTGTTATTTGTTTCTGTATTCATTCAGTGTTAAAATTTTTGATGACAAAATTTAATACATAACAATCCTGCTCATCCTTCTTTGTAAGAAAGATAACAACAACAGCAGTAAATGCAATACTCCTAAATATTCATCATTTTATGTACATCATTCATTATAGTATGCTTGTTTAAAGTTTGAAATCAATATATTTCAAAGAGGAGGATTTAAAAGTATACTTGATATCTGAAAATGAAACTCTTATTACAGCAATGATTAATTATTTAATACTTCATAACTGTACATAATTATTAGTGTATTATATATAAAAATATGTAATTTTCTCTTTACCATGTATTCTAAATACTTCTTTATTAGAAAAATTTCAAGATTTACAAAATCTGTATTAACTGATATTTATAACAGCCTCCATACAATATTTTAAAATTTTTGAACATATTTTAAACATAGTTATAGAACATAAATAGAAACATAATTTATAGAAATCTGATAAATAAATTTGAAGATTTTATGTGAATGCTACATTTTAATCTTTAAAAATTTGGAAATTTCTACATTAACTTAATATGATAAGGTAACAAAGTATAACATTTAATTACTTTGCATTGGAAAATTTGACATCCAAATTCTTATTATTCATAGCTTTGATCAGGCTGACCTTAGTCATAGTAGGACCCAATTGAGGAAATTCTGGTGGGGTCTTTTAAAATTTTAATGTACATTAAACAATAAAAATTTAATGTGATATATAAAAGACAAAATTTAGGAAGGTGGTCATATTTGGGTCATTCTCAGATAAAGGGAAATTTTAGCTTTGAAAATTTTGTTTTAATTCCCTATTTTTTTTGTTTTATTGGAATGTTTGCAAATCTGTCATTAATAGAAAAATATGTGCAGAAATCATTTGCCTGATTTATAACTTTAATTAATTAATTTGATTTCTATTGTGGCCTGGTAATGACAAGTATGAACATGGTAATAACAAGCAGAAGCATGGTAATGAAATGTAAAGTGACCACACATATTACATTTTATTTTAAATAATTTATTACCTTTATGATACATTAGAAACACATAATATTTTAAAATCTCATATTTCTGCAAAAAATTTATAACATTTTATCAATATCAACACTTGGCAAAAGTAAAATGACACGATGATATTTGATATGATGCTGAAAGTTTCAAAACAATATTTGTTACAGGTATCTTCAGGCAATCTTTGTTAATAAGCCAATCAATGCTGGAAAGTACTTTACAATTTCTTTGGGGAAAAAGTAAAAGTTTAGTTTATTCTAATATTGGTTTGTTGGTGAATCTCTTATGAAGGAAACCTTTTTAACTTGAGGATTTAACATAATAATATGATTAAAAATTGGCATTAAATGAGCCCATGTACTGCATGGGTTATGACACATGCTGCCTAAAATATTGCAAAACCCCTGTTTAACATATTTGTCAATAGTTTTATAGTAAATTTTTCCTGTATGTAATGTGACTTGCTTTCGAGAATCTCCAAAATGAAAAGATTAGGGTTCTGCATTTGATTTACAAGAATAATTTTCACTGTAATCTACATGAAAAACTACTTTATGATTGGAAATATTATTTTTCAAATTTGTTAAAACTTAATATTGATGTCTATGATTTCCTCCATGTCACAATAGTTTCGGAATAGATTCTCTGAAAAAATTAATCAGATTTCCAATGGTACTGCATTTCTTTTCTTTTTCTGTTACTGAAAAATAACCTTTTCAATACCTTTTATGGAGGCATATTTTTTTTTTTTTAATGTTCTACTGATAATAACTTATATCATCTAACAATTGAACTTTGTTGGAATTAAACATGAATTACTTTGAAGAGCATTTTGAACATACATAAAAAAAAAAATTGTATGTTCAAAATGCAAATGGGATTGCAACAAACTTCGTTGTACAAATCGATGTTATGCTTTATATTTCCAAGGTGATGAAGTTTAATAAACATGAGGCAAAAATTCTCATGATTAATACATAAGCATTATCTATTTTATTAACATCAGGATGAATTATATGAAATGGCTATAATCTACAAAAAGTTTAGTATCCTATTTTGATGTTTCTTTCTGAAACATATTTGTTGTGGAGGTCTATCAAAGTATCATTCAGTTCTTTTTTTATTCATCTCTGCTTATTCAAAGTAACTGTTTCTTTTTCCGTGGGACTTTGGTTGCTGTTTATATCACCTTCCAAAAAATCCTTTTCGAAGTCTGATTGACAATGTTGATCTTTGCTTCCTTTCATATCTAAACAATGATTCATGATTCACATTGTTTGGTACCTTTTAAAAAGGGGGAAATCTTTCCAAGTTTTTACAATTTTATACTTTTTAAAATGTTTTCCTCGTATGGCATTTGTAAAAAAGTTGTTGATTTATCTGTTTAACAGTTGATGTAACTTTTCTCCAATTGGCTTTTCAATTCACTTTGAAGTAACTTCATTCAGATTTCATTTGGAACATTTCTATTATTGTTAAGAATTTTTTTAGCAGCCTTTTTTGGAGAAGTTTGCTTGACATTTAAAACATCTTTTTTTAAATAGTTTTAATTTCTTGATTTTTTAACTCTCAGTTCAGCCTGAATCTTTATCAATTTCTGATGTAGCAAAGATCTATCCCTGTAAATTCTTTTTCTACCAGCATGAACTCTTGATATACTTTGTCGACTTTAAGAGGAACTAGTTGATGGAAATATAGCTGAGTTATTTTGTAATGACAAAGAACTTGAAGAAATTTCAAGATGATTATCAACACCTTCACATGTTGCTTGTGTTATAATAGTCACTTGATCTGAATTGTTTTGCTTCTGCCTATATTCAGCTCTTGCAGTTTGCCTTTTTCCTGTGTGTCTCCGATCTCTTGCCGATAGACTTGATATACTCTTGATCTACTATTCTTCCTTTCTTCTTAGATATCTTTCATTCTCTTTTATTGTAGCTTCAGAATATGAATTTGGATAATTTTTATATTTTTACACATAGTTTTCTTACTTTTTTTGTTTCTAAAGAAGTTTTTCTTAAATGGTTAATTTTTTCACCTAGCCTATTTTGAATAAACAAATAGCAGCTAAATTTGTTGATAAACTCTTCTTTTTCTAAGTGAAGCAGAAAAAGAACCACATTAACACTTTTCTCATTATGTTCGATCTTAAATGAGTTAGATGAAACTTCAGTTATATGGCCTCTTTAGGCCATTTCCAATATAAAACGAGAAACAAGTTTTAGAAAAGCAGCATAAAAATTGACTTCATACCTGCTTATTAGACAGCTGCAATACTAATTACCTTGAAACAGGACAATACTAAAGCTGTTATGGTTTGAATCAACTAGTATTGTCATCATATAATAAGTGGATATCAAACAAATTTCTTTATTATCTAATTTCCAAAGTCTCAGTAAATTAAAAATTAAGATATTTGTTTTTAACAATTAACCTACTTCTTAGTATCATTCATAAAATAAATATAAATATATACACAATTATATAATATAAAACTAAATCCTTTTCCCTCTATTTTTGTTAAAAATTAAATATTGTTTTCAGATAAATAAAAATAAAAATTACAGACTTCTAATAATTATTATTGTTTAGTAAGATCAGCTTTATAAAAATAAGTTAGGAAGTTAAAATCCTTGTATTAACTCAAATTTATAAATAAAATATTCATGGTAATTGTCTTGAAAAAATATCACAAAAGTTTAAAAATCTTCAAATTAGTCATTCTATGATCTGTTGATCATCACTATATTTTCAAAAAGACATCGTAATGACATTTTTAACGTTTAGCTCATTTTAGGCTTGATTATAGCAATTGAAGGCTTATACAGAGGCTGTTCACACATTTTTTAGACGATGTATATTGTATTCACAAAACTAAATTACATAAAATTCTTGTGTTTTAAATGTTCTATTTGACATCCCTTATTCTGAACTATCTTTCGACACCGCAATTTCCAGGATAATAATGCCTTTTGAAGTGTCAGAAGAGGTATTCTATCCCATTCCTCCTGAACAGCTTTCCAGAGTCCTGTAAGGGTTTTGGGACGACGTTTGGATAATGCAGATTTTAAAAGTCCAAAAGCACAAAAATCCATAGGTGATACATCGGGAGATTTAGTAGGGATAAAACCAGCAACAATCATGAATCCCTTAGAAAAACTTTCTTTCGATTCTTTGAACCATGTACTTAAATTTTTTTCTCCCCTTTTATGATAATAAATGGCTCTTTTTTTGTTGCAATCATTTAAATACACCCATGATTCATCTATTGTGACAATTGTTTTCCATTTTTCTTTGGATAAGTGTTTCTCATATAGAATTTTGCAGCGTGTCATACGTTCAGTGATATGATTTGGAAGAAGATGATGCACATTGCGTTTTTTTGCTTTCTTAAGATTTAAATCAACGTTTATCATTTAGTTTACAGTGGACACCAAGCATTTTAATGATTTTGCAAATGTCCTTTGACTAGGGGGATTTTCTTTTAACATTAAACAACGTACCTTTGCAATAGTCGAAGATGTCAGTTTTTTCCTTGGATACTTGTTTGGAATTTTTGTCCCACTTGAGGCTCCAATTTGACATTTTTTTCCTTTCTTGTTGACGATATTACCTATCGATGCTTTAGATATCACAAAACCATGGCTCTCACATCGTTTTTGGATATCGGAGTATGCATATTTCTCTTCGGAAAGAGCATAAATTTAGCCTTCGAACCACTGCTTTGTTAAAAATGTCAATTTGAATAAAAACAAAACTTTCAAGCCGCAGACGATAATTTTGACTTTTAAAAACATATTACAATTGCAATTATTTCTTTTGCAGCAAACGATTTTTTATTACCGCTTACCAAACTCAACTAAAATATGTGCGAACAGCCTCTGTAGTATATTTTCTCTGAAAATCGTCCCAGAGCTCTTTATAATTCAATCAATAAAATTATCAATTTTTATTATTATATTTAAGTAATATGAAAGATAGTAATGACACATAAAAAACTCATTGTTCCCAATTTTTGAATAAAAGTGTCAAAATGAAACACTTTTTACCTATTGCCACAAAGAAAGATATTAATTCTTGTTAGGACATGTGTTACCCTACAATGTAGCAACTTTAAGAGTATTTTAACACCCTTTAGTGATGAGCTAAGAAAGCAAACACTTTGCACCATGATAACTCCAGGGACAAAGTTTAATTAAAGATAATTTTTTTTTAAAAATTTGTATTGGAACCAAAATGCTAATTATATTACAAGCAGAGAGATGAAAATTTTTATACTAATCTTGTCCTTGCTCTAAGGCTTTCCAACGTTTCAAACTATAAAGCTGAATTATTATTAAATTTGAAATTAGGTTATGACATGGTAATAACATTTGCAACTTTTTAAATTTTTAAAATATTCAAATTATTATTATTTTTCCATGTTCAAACTATTGCACAATGCAGTTCTTTATAGTATTTCTTAACATAAAATTAAAACATTCATGTTAGACTGACTAAATTTCAATTTGTTGGTCAAGGAAATAAAATTTCCCTTTATCTGAGAATGACCTATTTTTCTTTTTTATGTACATTTATAAGAAAGAAAAACTAAGAAGTAGCTAGACTATATATATTTTATTCACAGAACCAAATTATTTACAATTCAAATTTTTTTATCAGCAATATCATTTATAAATTAATGAAATTTTAATTTCCTTGTTTCTACATGCTCTATATGTAGAAACTATATGCTCTCTATATGCTCTATATGTAAGAATGTTGATTTTCTGCTGTGATATTGTTAACTTCAGGTTTGTTTTAATAAATTTAAATCTAGTAAAGCTTCTTTTTTCCAAATGCTAGTTACATGAATTGTTAAAAATTTCCTTAAAGATATGAAAGCTTTTGAAAAGTCAGTAGCTGCTATTTGTAACAGTTGTAGAATTTTTATAGGGTTTCCAAAACAATAGGTTTTAATACTTCCATTTTTTTGACCAGTATATAGCTATCTACATCTTTTATAGACTTCATTTGGTCATTATTCTGATTCATTTTCTCATCTGTCAGGACAGTTTCTAGTACCGATGCATGTTCCTGATGTTCATTCTATGGAATCATCTGGAATTAACTTGTCTAGCCTGCTTAGCTTTGTGCAGTATTTGTTAAAATCAATGCACATCAAACATTTCGATCCAGTTATGTATTGGTTCATCTACATTCTCATAATTAAATAACCTTTTTCATTTTTGTGGAGGTGTTTCTATAAATTGTGGAGTGACCTCTACAAAAGTTACAAGCTCTGTGGCTCTGACTAAAACTTGTTTGAAACCAAAGTGGCTATATTTTACTGGGAATTTTAGAAGGTTTCTAAATGGTCACAGTACTTCCTTTGAGACATATTTTAAATTTTTCTTTGTGTGGTGCTCTCTACTAGCATGGGGCCCAATTGCTTCCAATATATCCAATTGTATTAAATCCAGTCATGCCTTTCATAATTAATTCCTTACATATTTTTTATCCTTTTATTCGTAGTGTTCCTAAGGCTCTATTATGATTAATGATATCATTTTAATTATGTGGTTAACTATGATGTGTTCGGTTTCACCGACTAATTAAAAATTTATGAACAGAACACTGACTAGTAGCCAGAATTTGTTATCTCGATATAGACAGTTAAATCTACTCAGGGCAGGAAAATTGTGGGTATTTTGTATATTTCACATTGCATGTTATCTCACTGAATCATCACTTTGTAAGTCAAGTTTTGGTAGGTATTTTGCTCTATTGAACCCTTCAACTATTTAAAGGAGTTTTTCAGAAACTTTCAAAATTTGCAGGCCTCTTTTCTCAAGAGAATCTGTGGAAGATCTTCTATTTGCAGCTTTTGGTTTTAATTACTCTTAACTGTCTACGAGAATAAGCAACAAATGTATAGCCTGAAAATTTTTATTTCCTAGCCTACACATTTCTTTGTAATATGAATACAATGGTTTCTGATTCACCAAGTCTGTTGCTAAAAAATATGTCTGATGTACGATATTCATACCTTTGTAGTGAGATTTTTTTTCCAAAATCCCAATTTTGACATTTTTCTCCCTTCAGTTCTTGAGTTTGTTCTGTAAAGAAGCTATGCAAGATGCTTTATATGCATAGCAGTGAAAATGTGGGGGCAGGGAAAGGATGCAATTATTTTAAGTTTTTAGTGGATTTCTATTTTTAGATTTTTTATTATATTATAAATCTCATCTCACTTCTGACTAATATGTAAGAATTATTTCTCATTTTAGTTCTGTAGTCGTCAATACAGGTGACATTACGCCTTCGAGATTAATAAACTAAGGCAAAAAACAAAATAAATAATTATAATAAGCACAGTAAAACCTCATTTATCCAGACTAACTGGGACCATAGGCAATCCGGATAATCTGGGTAATCTGGGTAATAAGCAAAACAAAATCCTTTATAAGCAGACTTAAAAAAATATAGAAATAACTTTTCATATCATTTCTTAACGTAGAATTGGTAAGTCTAGTAAAGCTTTCTTAAACTCAACGAAAAGCATTTTATTACCATAATTTATCATACAATCTATGAAAACCGAATATTTGTAGTACTTGTAGTGACATTCTTGTTATCATAGTTAAAAATTATTATCTAATGTTAATATTAAATAATGATTACGTATCTGATCCGGATTATCCAGAGATCCAGATCAACGAGGGCTGAATAAACGTGGTTTTACTGTAATCTTTTGTTAGGAAATCAGGTAATTCAAATTATGTCTAGTTCTTCCTTGTAAATCCAACATGTACTAAACATTGTAATTAAAAATAGTCATAATGTGATATTTGTATTCATAGGTATATGCAGTTGTGTTAACAACTGAATAATACAAATTTATGTTAGTATATTCATGGTGTAGTGTGGAATTTTCTTGTACCTGATTTTACCACTTATACCTCCTGATCTCCTTTTATGTAATAATTTTGATGAGATACCTTAAAGGGGCTCTGAATTTTATCAAAAGCTTTTAAATAAAATATGAAGTTTATAAAGAAATATAAATTTATAAGATTTGAATATAATTGCTTTCGATTCTCCGATGAAATGCAGGAAGGAGTGTATCAATATTTGTGCCTGCAAAGTCATAGATGACTAAAAGCCATTTCCTCCTCCTCTGGGGCATGTTAGTAATTTTGTCAGTGCAGTACTTCTCATAAATTCCCTTCCAGTGAAGGCAGATAATAATTTGCCTCTTGTATTCACTGATCTAATCGCAAATTCAATTGAAACTCTCTACCTCTAGAAATGGGTAGTTCCAAATGATCGTAATCCAAACCCTACACCTAAGGTATCTTAATTTTCTGATTCTCTTTGCTTTTCCTTAAATTTCCTTAATTTTGAAAGTGGATCGAAAGGAAAAATAGTTTATGGGAAGTAATTTATGAAAAGACCATAAAGAAAAATTGTTTAAGGCAGGGTGTAAATGAATTTTAATCAAATGATTAAAATTATGATTTAAATGGAATGATTTAAAAAAACATTTGCACTTTAATACAAAAATTTTATGTATTACTTTGAACATATTTTGTATATTTTCCGAAGGGTATCTTTTTCTTTTTGTCACATTTGCTCGAAATAAAGAAAATAAATTTTTTGCCAGTTAAATATAAACAGGAAAGAAATGATACTTTTATACAGTGGAATAATTAACAATAAAAGAAAAAGGCCAGCCTTTGGAGATACCTCCTTATTAAACATTTTACTTAAATTCATTGTGTTCTCTCCTCCTTTTAATGGAACTTTATTTGATTAAAAAAAGCTTTAAAATCATTAAACACCTTACACTGGTGGAAATCAATTGCAATCCTAAAAAACTGGATCAGAAAGAGTTTGATATAATACACATGTTTTGTACTGCAAAAGAAACAACTGCTGGGATAGAGAGGATGTTTTCCAATTTTGGACACGTTTTAGACCAAATTGAGAAACCAATAAGGTGTAGAAAGGGCAGCGAAATTAGTGTTTACGTTTAAATCTTTAAATAAAACTAATTTTTAATTATTTTGATAACTGTAGATAACAAAATAAAACTTTTTATTTTTATTTTGAAATCATTTTGTAATTAGTTGTTTGTATTTTACTTCATTTTTTGTTTTTAAATTATTAAAAATTATTTTATTGATAATGATCAGCAATGTTTGAATTTTAAAATGTTTACTTCTTATTTATGCTTTAGTTATATACTGTTTAATATATAATTTTAAATCTATGGTATATATAATAGTTTATATTACATAAAATTGAAAAAAGAGCGATTAAAGTTAAAAAAATTTAATTTTAAAAATCATTATTTTTATACACCCTGGTTTATGGGAAGTAATTTATAAGACCATAAAATGTTTGTATATGAACAAAACAGTTTATATTTCATGATGTAGGGAATTTTATATAAACATTTTTATATGTACATTTTGCTTTTAATTTACTTTAAAAAATTTATTTTCTGCGAGTGTTACTGTTTTGTATACCATGCATATGTCTCTTTAATCACTGTTTTGTTAAATATGGTATTGATCTTTTGCTGTTTCTGTCAGTGCATACATTTATGACTCAAGAATAAAATATTTCATGCTCTATCATAGAAAATTATTTATATTAACAACTAGCCGCTGCGTGACCAGCATGGTCGCTTTTAGTTTTATATTTTTTTTTTTGCAAAACAACTCAACTGAATGTAACATATGTAAGGAATGTTACCATTACCTATCATCATGAATATACGTTGTTAAGGGGTATTCTCCATAAGGCTGATTCTAAAACATCGTGATTAAAATTTTGAATTCCCATTACTTCAGAACAAAGACCGAGAAACCCAACACCTCTGATTTTAAATATTACATCCCTCTCTATGTACTATTTTTCAAAATTAAGATATATACACTTTATCATTACATCAAATAAGAAATTGTTGGGAAAATTTCTTCACTTATAAAATGGAGTAACAATTTAGCAAGTACTAAATTATTGTGTGGATTACATCACTCTGTGTATGTGCTTCACAATTCAGATATCTACACTTAATCATATCAAATAATAAATTGTTGGGAAAATTTCTTGACTTATAAAATGGAGTAAATATTCAGCAAGTACAGAAAAAAATTTTGAAAATTAACTATTACTGGCTCGGTTGCATTGCCAGCAACGGTTAAGCCTAACCTCGCGATAATTTATGTTCTCTATTTCACGCCTCTCTCTTAATGAATTATTTCTTCGCTTTCTTTATTGAGACTGTTCCCAATTTTCACTTGATCGTGCAGCTCGCTTTCGAGCATTCCTGATTTAAGTGCGGAAATCCAGGGCCCGATTATGAATACTTGGGGCCCCCTGGACAAACACTATTTGGAGACCCTCCCCTTGCGAACATTTCTAAAAATAAGAACTACCCATGGCCAATACTATTAGAAGTACTACACCAAGCATCTGAGGAAAAGTTGTTAAAAATCAGGATTTTAAAAAATCGTGTTTGATTTAAATTTTGATTTAAATAACGAAACATGTTAAAGAGGACCGTTTTTGGGCCCCCTAGCATCAGGGGGGCCCTGGGCAAAGTCCCGATTTGCCCATGCGATAAAAAGGCCCTGCGT